>JAVSCE010013946.1:0-473693 GCA_032199065.1 Smutsia gigantea
TATTTATTTTGTCATGTTGGAACATATCCTCCAGTAACTTCTTGATTAAGATGTGTGATGAAAACTATTTGATGAATTTTATGTCTATCAACCAAATGTGAGGGTTAAAACAAAAACAAAAATCAAAAACCTTTGTTGAGTAGAGAGCACTAGATTGGAAATCATTCTCCAGAATTTTCAAGATATTTCTCATTGAATTCTAAACCCGAGTTTTGCTATGGAGGGTCCAAAATCACTTTGATATCAGATCTTCTGAATATCAGCTGCTTTTCCCTTTCCCCTACTTGGATGTTTCCTGGTTCTTTCCTCTTTGTCCTAGTGTTCTGAAATTTCTAGGTGAAGTATCTGGGGATGGGTAACCCTTTCAACCTGGAAGTTCATATTCTTCAGTTCAGGAAGTCTTTATTGAATTATTTCATTGATGGTTTCCTCCCTTTATTTTACTCTATTTTTTTTTTTGTAATTACTATTATTTGGATGTAAGGTCTCCTGGACTGGTCCTATAATGTTATCTTTTTTTTCCTTCTATTTTCCATTTTTATATCTTTTGCCTCCACTTCCTGAGAGATTTTCTCAGCTTTTAATGTCAATACGACTATGGAATTTTTTATTTCTATCATCATATTTCAAATTTCCAAGACTTCTTGTTTGATAGGTACAATTATCTTCTCTAAGAATAGTAATAATAATTTGAAACTTTCCATGAAAAGATGCTCCACATCACTAATCATCAGGGAAATGCAAATTAAAACCACAGTGAAATAACACCTCATACCAGTTAAGATGGCCAACAACCAAAAGACAAGAAACAGCAAATGCTGGCGAGGATGCAGACAAAGGGGAACCCTCCTAAACTGTTGGTGGGAATGTAAATTCATTGAACCATTGTGGAAAGCCATAGAGAGGTTCCTCAAAAAAACTAAAAATAGAAATACCCTTTGACCCAGTCATTCCACTCCTAAAAATTTATTTGAAGAAAACAAGATCCCTGATTTGAAAAGACATATGCACCCCTATGTTTACTGCAGCACTATTTACAATAGATATGGAAGCAACCTAAGTGTCCATCAATAGATGAATGGATAAAGAAGAGGTGGTACGTATACACAATGGAATATTATTCAGCCATAGATGAAAAGAAATCCTACCATTTGCAACAACATGGATGGCGCTGGAGGATATTATGCTCAGTGAAATAAGCCAGGCTGAGAAAGACAAATAACAAATGACTTCACTCATTTGTGGAGTATAACAATGAAGCAAAACGGAAGGAACAAAACAGCAGCAGACTCACAGACTCCAAGAAAGGACTCGTGGTTACCAAAGGAGAGGGGCTAGGAGGGTGGGTGGGGAGGGAGGGAGAAGGGGATTAAAGGACACTATAATTTGCAGTCACAATATAGGTAGGCCACGGGGAAGGCAGTATAGCACAGAGAAGAAAAGTAATGACTCCATAGTGTCTTACTATGCTGATGGACAGTGACTGTAATGGCGGGGAGAGAGGACTTGATAATATGGGTGAACGTTGAAACCACACACTGTTCTTTATGTGAAACCATCATAAGATTGTATATTAATGATACTTTAATACAAAAAATGTTTAATTTGAAGTTTTCTCCTGCTCATACCCTCTCTCTTTTCTCCAAGGTGCTTTTATCTGTTTGTTTATTTTGGTTTCTTTCTTTCATGTTAAAGATATTCCTTACATATCTGGTAATCTTCATATCCTATTCATGTTTAAAATGGGGAATAAATGTGAATTATTGGAAGACTCTCTCTAGGAGACATGTCAGAAGTTTGACTACCACGAGGCTGGCATGCTAGAGGGTTTACATATATAGGTAACCTGGCCAAGAATTCTCGCTGAGCCTACCCTTCCAGCCATCCTGTCAGGGTTCCAGACAAATGAAGCCCACCCAAACCCTCCAGGCCAGCACAGTTGTAGGCTAAGAAGCATGGAGTAACCTCAATCAATACCATATAGAACAAAAGAATCACCTAGCCAAGCCTTGTCTAATTTCCTGGTTATTGAGATAGCATAAGATAGTTGTTTTAAGCCACTAAAATTTGGGTAATTTTCAGTGTAGCAAGGGATGATAAAAATATTAGATATATATGCACGAACATGGAAGGGTGATATCTAAAATACTGATAAGTTAAAATATGCAACTTGTATAATGATTTTAAAAATGGTGATTGGAAATTCTGATTGTGTGGGTGAGAGTCTTAACTGGGAGCTTCCCTTCAGGATGATTTGGCGATGTTGTTGACATTTTTAGGTAACAGTTGTAGATTTACAGATTTAGATTTTCTAAAATAGTGTTTTAGATAAGTTTTAGATTGACAGAAAAATTGCAAAGATAGCCCAGACCTCCTATGAGCTCTACATCAATTTTCCCCTATAATTAAAATCTTACATTCTCACAGTAAATTTGCCACAATTAATGGGCTAGTATTGATGCATTATTATTATTAACTAAAGTCCATACATTATTCATTTTGCTTTCGATTTTGTTGAATGTCCTTTTTCTCTTCCAAGATCACATCAAGAACACCGCATTAGTTGTCATGTCTCCTTTAGGCTCTTGGCTATGACCTTTTCTCTGATTTCCCTTGTTTTAGATGACTTTGATAGTTTTGAAGAGTACTGGTCAGGTATTTTATAGAATGTACCTCTGTTGGAATTTGTCTCATGTTTTTGTCATGATTAGCCTGGGGTTGTGCATTTTGAAGAGGAAACCATAGGGGTAACACGCCATTTTTATTGTCTCATACTAAGAAAGGTAAATACTATCAACATGCCTGGTCAATGTTGACACTGACCTTGATCACCTGGTTGAGGCAGTGTTTGTCTGGTTTCACTACTGCGTAATTACTCTTTTCCTTCTCCTTTTCCATACTGTCCTGTTTGGAAGGAAGTCACTATGAGCAGCCCACATTTAAGGAGTGGGGAGTTATGCTTCACCTCCTGGAAGATGCAGTATTTACAAAGATTATTTGGAATTCTGCATGGGAGATTTGCCAACTTCCACATTTATTTACTTATTCAACCACTTATTTATATCAGTATGGACTCATAGATGTTTATTTTATCATTTCCCCCCCTTTTTTTCTAGATTATTTCTTTTTGAGTTAATTGCATTTTCCAGAAAAGATTTATAAAATATTCTGCACAGAGGGTAAAATCTGGCTGCCAATATTCTGGAAGTCTCAGTGAAAAATTAGGGCCAGGGTTGGAGCCTTAGCATTTAGTATGCAAATGCATTGTACCAGACCCTCAACTGTATCTGATCTCCTCCAGTACAAAGGTTCTGTCTTACTTTCCCCAAAGAATGAACCTAAATTATTTTGCTTAGTTTAGTTAAGAAGAGTCAGCCAGGGACATGGAGAGAGGAACAGATCTAGGGATTTAACTCACTTTTATACACCACTGAAACAATTTTTCTTCTTTTAGTTGCTCCCCACACCCAATCTTGACCTTCACCCTAGTTGCAGTGGTATATGGTACTGCCAATTCCTGAACAGTCTGTGGGAAGAACTGGTTTGGTGTTCAGCTGTCCCTGTTACTGGCTTAGGCTTCAGTGTTTTCATGTCCTCTAAATCAGTTTCACTCATCCATCTGCTTTATGGCTTCCCAAATTGCTTTGCTGTACTCTCCTGTCTTGTTCTCCCCATCTCCCCTTGTATGTTTTTCTTCAGAGAAAAAAAATCCCTTTACAGCAGGTTTAGTAGAGTTTGGAGAGAGCAAAATTGGATGTGTGTTCAATCGACCACTTTCTCACAGACTTGCTCAGGATTACAGCATTAGGTCTGTGAGAGCAGTGGCTCTGTCGTACTCATCTTTGTATCCTATCACACACACACATAGTCCTGATAAAGAGTACAAGGTAAAATACTGAGTCTCTATAAATGAAAACAAGAAGCAGAGTCAGGACTCAAGTATAAACCTAAATCCAAGTTAATTTTTATTTTTTACATTACACTAAGCTTCTGCACTACATTGATTATAAAGTTTGCATTTTTAACATTTAAAATGGAATTTTTCATCCATAAGATCATGTAGATCACAGCTTTTCAAATTTTTATGTGCATAGAAATAACCTGGGCATCTCTTAAAATGCAGATGCTAGAAGATTCAGTAAACCTGGGTGGGGTTGAGTCTCTGCTGGTCCAAAGACCACAAACTTGAATAGCAAGGATGTTTAGAAATGGATTATAGCACTATATATCCTGGCATTATAAAATGTCACTTCACATATTATTTCTATTGTAGAGGTACTATTTGCATAACAATTTTGTCAAAGCCAGAATCTGGAGAGCAGCAAGGTGAGTCCTCCTGGGGAAAAAAAGGAAAAGGAGCTCCGGGCAATCAATCAATTGAGTAAAGATGCAGGATGTGATATGAAAGTGCACCGGCTTTTAAGAAAAAAAAAAGTATAATATATACAATACAAATATATTATATCTAATTATGTCTGTGTGTATGTTTATGTATATATTCATTCCAGTGAGAACTAGATTCCATCCATAAGATTATTATCTTGGGGAAATATCTTGGAACTAGGAATTATTACATGACTACATACAAATATTTATATATATTTTGATACCATACCTTATATCTTATACCACAACTGATGTAAGATGGCTTAACCAGGCATGCAAGTATTACCTTCTAAAAGAGGAAGGGGAATCCATGCAATGGGAAATGACAGTAAAAAGGATAAAATAAAACAAAGGTTGAGGTGAGTACCCAAAATATGTGCAGTGCCTTCTGCACACTAATGATAGGCATATTGTAAATATGGCTCTGGGCAGGTAGCAAAACAATGGAAAGACACACAATTATTCACATAGGTTACTTTGATGAAAAAGACAATTTCTTTAGTTACTTTTACAAAGAGGAGACCTTGTATTGTTCCATATAACACTGTTGAGGTCACACTCAGAGTAATAGTCTTATAAGGCAACCCAGATCAAATAGAAAGTTGTTCAGGCATGAATTTAGGTGCTAGTGATGAAAAGATAAAAAGATACACTTTTTTTTTTAAGGAACTCACAGTCTTATGGAGAGACTAACACATTTCAAATAAAATGTGTTATAATAGAAATACAAGGTATGCTTAGTTCAAATGAGTCAAAAAGTAACTCAACAAAGGGAATGGTCAAGGGTTTGGACTGGTTTACGGAGTAAGAAATAAAATCATGCTGAGCAAATGTATATTACATGTTGCTGGTTAGGTGGGCTCTGCATTAAGATCAGTAGAAGTGAAAATGAGAAGGAAAGGGAGGTGAGGAGAGAGGAAGGAAGGGGAGAGGGGAAGTCAGTGGCACAAGCTTCTAGGATTCCAGGGTTAAGGATAATCCCTAAAGCAAAATTCAGGAGGCTGACCTCAGCTTCTGGAACCATCCAGCAGGCTAGATGAGTGGTTCTTAACCGCTTTGGTTCCCAGATACCTTTGAAAATTTGAATAAGGCGGTTATTTAACTTTTACTTAGAAGAACTCCAAATACATATACATGCAAAGTTTTGGTTTGGCCTAGGGGTTTTAAGAATATCACAGACCTTTATAAGCTTTCCTTAGACCCAACTAAATTTGATGGCTGCCTCAGGCTATCATCATAACTTGAGGTTGGAAGCCATTTACATATCCTTGCTAACTCCCTTCACTTTAATTCTGTGCTCGTCAAGTGACCTTCTGATTACACGATATCAACAATTCCAGGTGGGTGACAGACTCCATGAAGCCCATTAGGACAGCTTCAGGTTCAGAACACTCAGGCTAGGCCAGCGTGGTGGCCTAGAGATGCAAAGGTCACAACATCTTCCATTTTTTTCATGCCAATCACATTTCATTTATGTGCACTTCTCTTGTTATTTGAACTCGCTGGTCCATCTGCAGACCTCTTGACACTGTAATAGCTGTTTACTGTAAGACCTAAAGCTACAAACTAAAAAAACTGCATTCTTGCTTAGCATTGAGACCTCAGTGAGTAAAAGATCAGTATTTTATCAACTTACAAATGGAGGGCCCAGCAACAAGTCTGCAACTTTTCTGACCTTACCAGGAAGCACAACCACAGACCTCACAGGTCATGACGATCTGTTTATTCTTGAGTCAGTTCCTGGTGTGGGGGGGTGGGGGTGGGAGGGTGGGGGGGTGCAGGGGAGCGGGTATCATGAACTGTTTTTAAATAATCCACACAATTTTGATTTTAGCTAAACTTCCTTAGAGATTTTTAAAAATGAGTCACAAACTTCTCCCACAATTAGAGTAATAATTGACAATGTTTGGTCAGTACAGTATATTTCATTCTCTACCAAGTTCTCTAGAACCTAAAAATGGTAGCTTACAAAATGCTCAAGGGTTACCAGTATTCCTCTGTTCACACTGTGAGTATCATTCAATGACATGTTCTATCAGTAATGCTGTGAGGAAGGGACTATTTTTATGCCCATTTTAAAGATGACAAACCTGACAGATCAAGCAATTCACCTAAGGTCATACAGCTACTCAATGGCAGAACCAGGCTGAGACTCAGGCAGGCTGGCTTCAAACCCTGCACTTCTCAACTCTGCTCCCTCTCTGCAGCCCCCACTGGAAATAAAATCAAGACATCAACACACTGAAGAATAAGATGAATATGGGAATAATTGGGGAAGGTGATTAAATAATAATACTGGAAATCCAGTGGAATTCTATGGTGTCATTTAGATGTAATTTGTAGATATAAATTTAGTAGGCTGGTAAAATATTCACAAGATATTGCTGAATGAATAAATAAAATATATTCTATAAACCCATTTATATGTACACACACATACCCATACACAGAAACTCATACACACCAATAAAGGCTATATCTTGAAATGTTAATTATGACAATTACCAAGTGGTAGGTGAACAGGTAGTTTTCATTTGTTTTCTCAAGAATTCTCTTCTGATCTTTGAGCCAGTGGCTCCTTTTTTTTTCTAGAGCTTAGTTCAAATGTCACCTTATCAGAGAGGTCTTTCCTGACCTCCAGTCTGTAGTAAACACCTAGATGCTCTCTTTATATTTTTATATGATAAGAAATATATCATACTTATCACATTTCAATATTTTTTGTTAATAATTTGTATATATTTATAAACTTTGTCATCTCCACTATAAACATCTCCATGAGTATGAAGACCATGTCCCTCTTGCCTACTTCTGTATAGTCTCATGATTTAGAAAGTTGTATGAGTAATTCTGTAAATATTTATTGAATAAATTAGTGAACAAATAAAGATGAATAAATGATATACCTGCAATTTAACATACTTTTAAACCGTATCATTTTATTGTACTAAGTCTAACCTCAAATTTAACCAAATCAAGCTCATCAATCCTCTCCTTGCACCCATCCCCACCTTCCTTCATAGTACCACAGGTAACTGGGTAGGTGCTGAGGTTTGGTAGCCATGGGAGGCAGGGAGAAGAGGCTTCCTCCCCTTGAAAAGGTTACATTTAGTTGATCTGAAAGACTGTCCTACAAATAACTGTATCATGATGAAAAAATACACAAGATGTAATATCAACTATAGGCTCTCAAAGGAAACACTAACTTTTCCTGAGTTTATTTCCAAATAAGAAGGGCCAAAATAGCTCACTTGTTTTTTAAAACTTATTAAAAAATTACAAAAGCAATACTCATGGTAAAATCAATAATAGGAAAGCAGCAGTAAATTCTTCGTGTTTGATCAGATCACCTCTGCCTGTTTATAAACTGTTATAATCAAAAGTAGGGCAAGTTGCCTTCTCATTTGGACATGAGTGATTGAGTCTGCATAGAAGCTTTGAGAAAGGGGCCCAGGACACCTGCCCTCATTATGGGCTGCAGCTGAAGCATCCTTCTCAGATATATAGTTCATCCTCTGCATATATCCTAAACTTCACTTGTACTTCTGACAATGCATATGGAGACAAATAGCAAGAGAAGTCTAGGCTTTTCAACTTGATGACATTCCAACAATAGGAAAAGCAAAACACATGGGGAAAATTATGATGTGGAAGAAAGTTGGAAGATTAATAACAGTTTTAATTTACCATGGAACTTGAAAAACATCTTACTTTAATTGCTATACCCTCTTCTTTGCCACTTTCATTAAAACTACTGTGAATCAAAAGTGTTTTCTTGGATTATGTTTTTATTTTAAATGAATAAGTGTACCCAGCATATTAGGTGTGATAATCTAAACCTTAAAGGGTATGTGTGTGTAGAGAGAAACAATATCTGCCCTGAAACTTTGTTAGCATAGCAGATATTACCTAACCCATCTTTGGAGTATATCCTAAGTGCATCAGCTTTGATGCTGTGCAGAAGACCCATAAATTTTGAGATAACATAAGTTATTGCATTCCAGATAATGTGAGGTATGATTTGAAGTAAAGGTCTATTCATTAAGGGTTACAGAAATACAACTGTGAAACAAGGAGCCATATGCCTTCCTTACCATCAAGACAGGATTTGGAGAAGAAGATCTATTCCCCAGAACTACAAGAACACAACTTCGGGGCACAGACTTCCTTACCGCCTGACACAGTTGGATTGTTAGGCATAAAAGTAACAAATACAAAATTATTTTCATTTGTCTGTTAGAAGACAAACTTTTCAACTAGAAAGAACAATGGAATCACTCAGCATTGTCCACTGATGTCCAAAAATGAGAAGTAGCTAAGAAACTGGAATGGAGAAAGGCCCATGTAGGTTGTAAATTTTTATCTACTTTTGCAGTTTGAGTAGAAGACCTACCACTTCCATATCCTAAGAGAACCAAGACATCATTGCTTCTCACTCATTAACTCCATCTGTGGGCTCTGAGGTCTTCTGAGTTGTTCCAAAGTTATACTAGAGTATTACATTTTTGTCTTAAACGAATCCAGTCTTCAGGAAATCATACAGGATGTGGTCTTTGTCTCAAACCTTCAAAAGTTTATTTGGATTAAAGCATTTGGCTTTAACTATATATGCTTAACATTTCATCATTTTAACTTAATTAAAATGCAAATAACTTTGAAAACATTTTAGAGATGATTTACCACTAACCATATTTAAAAGCAAAATTACAGTGTATATATATTTCTAGCCAAGAGAGATTTGAAAACACCAAATGAGAAGGTAAAAACGTAAGAAATAAAAAAGATAGAGTAAATAGTCTCCAACTTGAAAATTACAGAATGCATGGAGTTAGGAGCCAGTTAAAGAAATAAAGTTGTTTCTGTTAATTATAGACGACTGAAGACATGCAGATGGTCATACATATACTCAAAGGAGAAAAAACAATTGGGGTCATAAACACTTGAAGTCTTATAAAAATATTCAGTTTACACATGCAAAGGGTTATTGTTTTCATTTGAAAACTCTATTCCTGATCTTGTACAGCAAAAAAAAAAAACCCCAAAAACAAAAAACAAAAACTGGCTTTGCTAATTTGGGGGCAGAGCAGCATCTGCATAGATGCTGAGACTTTGGGTTGCGAAGGGGGAGAGAAAAAGAAATTCCTCTCTGAGGTACTTCAGGGTCATTTATCTCCAAGGACCTCTGGCTTAGCCTGATGTGCTCCCGTTGTGTAGGATGACCTGGCCCCTGTTTCTCCCTCCCACTTGAAAGCACAGAATGGCTTCTGTTATAGGAAACAAGACAGAGACAAACTCATTTCCATAACTAAAGCCAGTTCTGAAATGTCATCATACATAGAAGCTTTTAGCAAGAACAAAATGAGACTTCATCTGTTTCATGCCTATTTTTTCCCAAGAGTTATTAGAGATACCACCTTTTGGGATAGTCTATTCGCTTTCCCTTTCATAGTTATTCATTGCAGTTCTTTTCCCCTCCTACTTTTTCTCTTTCCTCCAGCAAGATCCCTTATCTCTCCTTGGTGTCTGTGTTCCTTTCTTGTAATCCTTCTTTCATGGTTAAGAGTTTTCATCCAGGGGATACTCTCCTTCACTTCCCTACTGCCTTCACTGCCTTGACTCTCTTCTCTGTTTTTCCAACACCCTCACCAATCCTCTTCTTTAACTTCCCTCAACTGGATGGTCTCAAACTCAACAGAAATTTGATTTCCCACAGACTGATTGCATTTATTGTGGCTCTATTTCACTTGAAAAGACAATGAAATGGAGGAGCATTTTGTACACTAGTTCCTAGGAGTTTTGCTGTGAACTCATCTTCAATCCACTACTCATAATGGGCTTCACAAACTAGGATAGTCCAATAAATACAGAGAGAAAAACAAAAACTTAGCAGAATGTACTTGGTGGCATTTTTTCCGGCAACAATGAAAACTGGAAATGATTTATAATTAATAATCAAAAGAGAAAAGAAAGTAAGGGTTAGAGAATTAAAATCTGTGGTTGTGCCAGAGCTCATTGCTCCTTCATAGTAAATAATATTCCCTTGCATACTAAGAAATATTAGCTGTATGAAACATTTGGATAATAGAACCTGACTTTGAGTCTTAAACTCCATATTGCAGACTTTTATATCTATTTGCAGACAGAGTTCTTCTGCAAACCCCAAGGGTGTTTTTGTTTGTTTGTTTTAGGAGGATTGAAGACTGGGAAATTGAGATCAACATGGCTTTGGACTTTGACTATATGAATTAATCATGACAAAAAAAGAGAAGCTCAAACATGCAGCTAACATGGATGTCAGACTGTAATTTCAATAAATGCAATCAATATGTGGAAAAGTGTGTAAACTCAACTTAAATCTCAGCTAGAGCAATATGAGCCTTAATATACTGGTGGGATCTGAGGGTATATGGAGGCAAAAAGGCCAGAAGCTAAATCCCTCTCCAAAGCATTATCAATGAAACACACCCAAAGGCATCCCTCTGGGAAATTGCTCTTGAAAGTAAGGCAGGGTTAGCTCAAGATTTAATGAATGATTGTATATCAACTATATTTCAATAAAAAAAATACTAATGAATAATGGAAAATAGTACCATGGATTATGTCCTTCATTCGTTTGTTAAGCATGTAAGTCCAGAGTCAGATCACTATTTGGGTGCTTGAAGATATGAATAGAATTTTGATCTATCCCTCTTAAGAGGTCAAGAATTTAGCTGGGTAGATTGAAAAGTATGTCAATAAATCCTACTACTTGCCCATGAAACTTGTCTAAATTCTAATCTTTCTTGCTCTGGGGAAATTTAGGGCATTCTGTGAAATAGAAATTTAGCTAGAATAAGAATTGCTGGTTTTGATCTTAATCATTTCTGTGCACTTCTCCGATGTCTGGATTCATGCCTTGTGATTTATTTACAGGGAATAAGTCAAATGGTATAGTAAGCATCTCCAAGATTTGCTAGGAATTTGCCTATTAATAATATGCAACATTCTGAGGCTTTTATTATGTAATTTACCATATGAAAGTCTAATTAATTTGGATACTGAACAAGTTTAGTTTATATATTGAATTATACAGTGGCTGATCTGTTGTTTGAACAATTTTCTTTGCATGGTGATAATCATATCCAAGTGACACATATGTATGTTGGTCAGTAGATAAACCCTTCTCATTCCATTTGCATCTATAGATTCCACCTTAATCTAAAGGGATTCAACTAATGTTCTTTTTTTAATGCAGTAGAGGCATTTTGAGTGAAATAAAACAATGCCCAGCAGGTGGGAGAAAAGGCATAAAAAGAAGAGAAACACAAATTCAAATTAATACTATCAGAGTACATTTGCGAGTCTTAAATCATTTGCAGGAGATGTGCAAATTCACAGGTACAAAAATACTCACATTTAAAAATAAACGTTCAGAAAGAAATTTCCTTTATTCTCCAAGTGGGAACTAGTGTCTCTAGAAAGGCTAGAAGCTGAGTAGGCGGATGTTTTCAGTGTAGTAGTGAAGCCCTGTGACTTTCTTTATAATGCAGACATACTAGAAAATGAGACATTTCTATATTTGTTTTTTCTTCATTAGGAGAGTTGATTTTAAGTAACATACCTTTTCTCTAAAACTACTAGTTTTAAAGATGAGCTTCATATATCACACCGGTGAGCATCCCTAAGAGGAGTTTTAAGATTTCCCTGTCAATTGTTCATCAGGTTCCTCAAGTCTTGGTTTTACCTCCATTATCTCACCTTGGCCAAACAAGGTGACCAAAGTCATTGGAGTTACTCTTATTGGCTTGTTTTAGTTTTTCATTTGAATCTCTGGTGTGATTGTCTGCAACTGTCAAATTGTAACATTTACCCATTCATTCGGTAAACTTCTATGGAATGTTTACTGTGTTTTGAGAAATGTCCGAAGTTTGGGGGACACCAGGAGTAAAGATGTAATTGTTGCCCTAAGAAGATCATAGAATAGTGGGAGAAGAGTCATACTGATTGAACAATTTTGATTAATCAGAACCCTTTTTATAGACATCTGTTTACTTATTTCTCCCAAGGAAATGATGAAGATGCTCAGAGAACTTGGCCAATTTCTCACAGCTGCACAGCATAGTAGAGGGATTCAAATACTTGAGTTTCTGACTCTAAAAGCCGTACTTCTTCCCTACTATATGATGTTCCTAGAAACTGGTAGAGAAGTTTCTTCCCTTTATGTATTAGTGAATCCACACATTTCCACCATGTCCACGAGTGAGAGGTTAGCTATATTTGCTCATGTTATTCACCCTCTGAACACATTCTCACAGCCATAGCTTCCCTAATTGTACTGTGGTCTGCATCATGTGACAGAATGGAGAAAGTTTAGGAAATAGCTGTGCGGCTACCTATTCAGATTGAACAGTGGAAACTCCTTTATATTCCAAAGAACAGTATCATTTAAGTACTCATTTTCACTCTATGTGAGGTCTGTCCCATCACTATGATTGAATGAGGCATTCCTCTCACTGGTGAGAAAATCTAGAGCAAAGATCCACGCTATATACTTATTCAACTAAGATTCAGAAGTAGAACAAGAACACAATGTAGAAAAAAAGGGAGAATTTTTAATTCTCACTTTTCTGTGACCTCTGCAAAGAAAAAGAACGTTAAAACAACATGTCACTAATGTTTTTGCTCAATGCCATTCATATGCCACCTAAGTTAACTAAAAACCTTTCAACTATGTGACAACATTCCTGGTTATTTGCCAAAAACAAAGTTCAAGCTACTGAAATATGTAGAATCACAGATAGGATTCAGTACATTGAAAGATACGTATGGTAGGTGACAGTGTATAAGTCACTATGTGACTATATTTAATATTATATCCATGATATCCCTTAGAAAACTCGGCAAAACGTGGATTCATAGTACCTTGATATATGGCAATGGGAAAAGCTGATAAAAATTTATTTGGCAATCCCAAGGGATGTCAGATAATAGACTAGGTGCATGATATAATTAAAAATACTAAACTTTTCTTTTGCATACACAACAGCTTGTGGCAGAGCTCTGGGTAAATCATGAACATGAGCGTGGGACTGCATTGCATTTTATAGAACATCCTCAGGCCAAAAAGACAAACGGGAGGTTCTGATTAAATATTTGCTCAGAAAATGCCCTCTGGTAGTATAGTGCCAATTTCCTACCTTGGGTAAATAGCATTCCCCTCTCCCAAGGTAAGTAGGTCTCTGCTATATTAGCTTGTATTTACAAAAAAGAAGTCTGACCATAAAATACACAGCAGTTATGTGAAGGGTATGGCCTTGCTTGTCTCAAAACAGAGTCAGTTTGGCAAGGAGCCAGGAGAAAATTGCTTTCCCAAAAGGAAACCAACACCCCTTACCATAATCCTGAGAGCATGACATGGTATTAATGAAGCAAGACCTGCTTCCAGTGACCATAGCAAAAACTGCCTCATTTGGCTTGGTCAATGGGAGGTCGAATGCCCGGTGGGGATGCACACACATGAACATATTCCAGGTTTCCATGGAAATTCTACTTGGGCTACTTGAACGGCCTTAGGGATGCATGCAGTCCTGCAGAGAAATGCCGTCTCTTTCCAGAGGTCAGCCCCATGGAAAGTAAAGTCTTAGAAGGCACACTGGACTCTGGATTCTGTGTTCATCTGGAGGGTGATTAGAGAAATCAGATTACCTATCTCACTTTCAATATTCACTCTCTTCTGAACACCAACTCTAAAAGCAGCAGCCCGAACTTCTTTTATTGCTGTGTCCAATCATAAAGATGACTAGCTTTCTCAAGTGTATCGGAACACTCTCAGTAGTTTCAAAGATAATATTTTAAGGAGACAAATGTTCTGGGTAATTGCACTCAAAACCATGCTTTCTATCCCACCTCATGGCTGCCTTGTGTAGTCAACTTTCTCTTTTCCTTCACTTCATATATCTGCCATGCCCCCCATGTCGCCTGTCTTTCTTATTTACAAAAGGAAATTTGGCTGATCAAAAGTCCTACAAGCTAGTAGGGTGATTTAGCACACAAAAGCCAAGGCTTTTAGCATAGGGATGGAAAGCTTGAGGTGACTATATCTCAATTACAGAGGTACACATGCAGGTAGCAGTTCTTACATGAGCTGGTTTGTGTCCTTTCAAACATAGTTCAGTCATCTAATACCTTACTGAAAAAAAAAAGTATTCAATAATAAAGCATGGACTACACATATCATACTGCCTTTCCTTCCTCTCTCCTTTTTTCCCCTAATTCTCTATCCTACATCTTCTTACAATAGTTTAGCACTTTTGTTTCTCTTTAACTGGAATAACAATGATGACAAAAATTCAAATAATAATTAAAGGCCTAATGTGATTCAGTGAATTAGTTCATAATTTAGCTTAGCCTTAGGATAGTTATCTCCTCAAGTATACTTTCTTAAGTTATCCTTTAATGTTTACCTAAGAGAACTTCCAACCCCTACTATCAATTTCCTATTCCTTCATGACATTTCCTCTACCATCTCCTCTACCACCTCCACTATAATAAATATAATAATTTATATTATCTATAAATAAAATATAAGAAAGGGTTTGCTAAAATGGAATGAGATACTGGTCACAAATGGTTCCTCAGATCGTTAAACCAAAGTTTCCTGACATAGTCATACCTCTTCTCTAGGTTGAAATGAGGCCTAGACATTTTTATAACAGGAAGTCTTGAAACAGAGATTCTCAATATTAGCACTTGCCTTCTTGTCCAGTCAACCCCAGGAGGTGCAGAAGAATACTTAATGAATTCAAATTCTGACTCAGTTGCCAACCTATGAGAATTTGAGCAGCTGGCTTAAACTCAGTGGGTCTCAGTTTCCACATTTAAAATGAGGACAGTAATACCTACCTAATTAATTAATTCAACATATTTTTAGCACCAATTAAGGCATTACTCTAGGGATTCATGACACACTTTCATAAAAAGTCAAAATTCTATTTTAATGGCGTCTATATTTCAATTAACACCATCACTGAATTAACTAAAGGATATGCTTAAATCAATACAAAGCACAGTGCCTAGTACATGGTAAAACTCAATACATGGTGTCCAAGTGAACAATCTTTCCAATTAAAGCATCTTCACCTCTTTTTTTCTGTTATGAATTCCTCCGTTCTCTTGTGAGAGCAAGAGAAGGGGCCATCTTAAGAAAGAAGCCTCAACCCCAACCTAGTTCTGAGAAAACTTTGTTCCAGTTACTGGAAAAACCACCCATTGTTCCAGTGACCCTCACCCCAGATAGTTCCCTAGCAACTACCACAGGGAGGACCTCAAGGTCCAGATGCTCAAGGTCCAGGCGCACCTGCTCCTTAAAGATAACATACCTTACATGTTACATCAGCCGGCAGCTTAGGGCTAGCCGGACTCAACCAATAAAGAATGTACAAGACACCCTTACTTTAAATCATCCAATCAGCATATGCCAAGTTAGAGTTCCCCTCTTCCTCCACCTTGTAGTGCATAAAAACTTTGCTTTCTCTGGGCTCGGGGCTCTCACTTTGGAACCACTGCGTCAGTGACAGGTGTGAGCCTGAGCTCGAGCTTGAAATAAATGACCCTTGTGTATTTGCATCGGAATCGGCTCCTTGGTCGTCTTTCAGGGTCTCGCGACTTGGGCACAACACTCTTTTAAGGTTTTGAAAAAGCTAAGTAAGAAGATTAGGCTTTGGAATGAACCAAAATATGACTTGAATAAGCTAGAACATTCCCTTGAGTAAACCATAGGACTGATTTGGGGCTGATTTGGTACTGATTTGGCTGATTAAAAGAAGGGACAATACTGCTTTAAAAAAAGAGAAACATTTTCTAGAATAAATTGTTTTCAAACCATCCTTGATTCCTTTTTCAAAAAATCTTCCTTATGACATCAGTAATCCTACTCCTAATATATATTCCATACATATTTTCCTTCCCTTCATCTCCACTGTCACTGTCCTCCTATATGTTTCTGTGATCCCTGGATAAGCTACCACCATCTCTGTCTTCCCAGCAGCCAGAATTACATTTGAAATGGGAAATCACCATCCTTCCCAGCTCTAAAAATCTTCTGTTGCCTTTTCAGTGTACTTAAAATAAAATCCACAGTCTTACCATGATCTACAAACCCCTTACATGATCTTCCTCTAGCTAACTCTCAGACCTTATATTCTGCCAATCTCTCCCTTGTTCACCATGCTCTGAATATCCTCTTGATCAGGCTTGTTTCTGCCTCAAAGCCTTTGTACTTGAAGTTACCTTTGCTTAAAATGTGTTCCTCCTCCCCTCTGATATTTGTATTACTTCCTTTTCTTAGTTCAAACTGTACTGTTTCATAGGGGCCCATGCTGACCAATGACCTTTTCCTGTTGCCAGTCACTCTCTTCCACATCACCCTGATAGCCACTCTATAAGGGTATGACTCATCTTCCTCTTCTAGATTATAAGATCCATGAGGAGAAATTTCACTGTCTTGTTCTTCTCTGTATCCCCGCTGTCAGGCAGTAGGAGGCACTCAATAAATACTTGTTAAGTAAATGTACAAAATCTATGAAATGAATAATTCTCTGTGCATGAGCATAGATATTGTTTTCTAGAATTTTTCAAGGCTATGAATAATCACATAAAATGTTATCAATGGACTATTTATTGTGTGTGAGGCACTGCAAGCATACAGGAAGCACTCAACACATATTGACAACATGCATTTTCCATTTGGTCTTCACAAAACAACTTTGATGGGGTGACATTGTGTTCATAACCATTTACAGCTTAGGGAACTAAAACTCAGAGGAAGCAAGTTTATTATCCAAGAATTCATGGCTCATAAGTGGCAGAAAAAGGATTCAAATATAACTCTGCGTGGTGTTAAAAATGGTGTTCTTCATCTTACAAACATCACCATCAGTCATATCTTTTTTGTACTGGTCCTAGATACATAACTAGAAGTGAGAACTTGTCAAAACTAATGATATTAATACAGAGCATTTAATGGGTGTTTACTCTGCACAGGACACTATTTGTATTAATTCTCACAGCATCCCTAAGAGGTAGGTCCCCTGTTTTTCACTAGAGAAAAATTCAACTCAAATGGGTCATACGACAATCTTGTCTGACTCCTGACATGGAACTGTTAACTACTATGGGATGGCATTTCCCCGGCCCAGGGAAAGAGCACTGTTTGCCAGGTCACAGATGACAGGAGCCACGAGTCTAGGCCTGTGCTATAAGCTGGGTGCAGCCCTACTGCATGGCCAGTACATTCATCTTGGTCAAACGACAGATGCATTGTGTCTCCAGCTATGAAAATCAGGAGTCACTCTCCTGGCTGACCACCAACTCTCTGTCAAGTAGGGGAAAAACAACCAGAAGGCTAAACTTTCATTATTACATTAGTGGTACCTCCTTCATCTATTTTATAAGCAATAAACTGTGCTCATCCATTGTTTCAATTAGGAGGTTTCAAATGAGATTGAAGATAATACATCCCATAATTTCTCACCCTTCCCTGTTCCACAGGCTGAGGCAGAGCTGATTCCAGGGTGAATTTGCACTCTCCTGATTGATGAGGCTAATAAAGCGCCTTCATTGTGATATAACTAGCCTTAAAAATGTCCTAGAGAGTCAATATCAGTGCTTGATGGCCTCACACAGGCAAGGTCCTTGTCTTAAGTAGCGCTAAAGCTTAATGAGTTATGTTTTTGAAAAAGTTTTGTCATTGAATTTGAACATTGATTTGTGAGGCTACAAGGTGGTAAGGTCCACATTAGTGACACAGATGGAGCAAACTATTTAAAAACCACCTATTTCTTTCACACACCTAATATATCAATAATTTTAACATGCTGGGAGATTGTGCAGCTTTGGCGAGTATTGGAGCATGCGTAGAACAAACCACACAGGTATTCATTCAACCAGACCAATGCCTATTGCTCTAGACACACTCTGGTTGTAAAACGGCACAGCAGACACTCCCCAGGAGATATCAGTGTTTTCTAACCCCACCTCTCAGTCACATATGTGCATGCACACACAATCACACACACACACGGAGGTCAATTCAGGTGTAAGAGCAACAAAATGTTACAACTCTAAAGACTTCAAAGCTGTGGGGTTAGACTGTGATTGTTGAACTAGAGGGTAAAAGACATTTATTAATTTCTTTGGGTAATGGGAATATCATAAGCCAAAAGTTATGGCCCTTTATAAACACAATCATTCCAGATCTTTGTTTCTTTTAAACCTCTGTTCTTACAGTTTCAAAAGCTGCTTTAAAAATCTTACTTTACTTTTCTCTTTTCCTGCTAATTTTCGCATTCTCAGCAATAGCACCTCTTTTCGTCTACTTGTTGTCTTCTTAATCTTTATCCATGTGTGTGCATGCATCTTGCTGTCTGTGAGTATGTGTGTGTGCCTCTACACTTGCAGAAGCAGGGCCAGAGGATGATATATGAAGTAAGTGAAGGATGCTGTGATATCAGGTAAGGGAGTTATAATCTCAAAGCTACTCACTCAGTCAATACATCACGAAATAATGGATTTATTTAGCCTATTATATCAGTTTCCTAGGGCTGCTATAACAAATTGGTACACACATGATGTCTTAAAACAACAGAAATTTATTTTCTCAAAGTTTTGGAGGCCAAAAGCCCAAAATCATGGTGTCAGCAAGGCTCCCAAGGCTCCAAGAGAATCTTACCTTGACTCTTCCAGTGTCTGGTGTCTGCTGGCCATTCTTGATACTTTTGTTCCAAGACACGTCTCTTCAGTCTCTTCTTCCTTCTTGACAAGGCTTCTTCCTTTGTCTGTTTTCTCTTTCTCTGCCTTTTATAAATGCACCCCTCACTGGATGTAGGGCCTACCTTAATCCAAGATAATCTCATTTGGAGATCCTTGTCTTAAGTAAAGTATATCAGCAACAGTCCTTATTCCAAATAAGGTTACCCACTGAGGATTTTGGTAGACATTATCTTTTGGAGGGGTCACCATTCATTCAACTCACTCTACCCATTTACAGACATTCAATTTAATTAAATAAAATATACTGAGGGTATCTCTTCTTTAAATAAGTAAGTATACATTTTATTTAGCAATAATATATATCCTGAGACTAACCACAAGTAATGTTTGGCTAATGACACAGAAATAAAAAAACTATGCTACTTTTCTCTTTATCCTTCCAATAAGGTTACATATAACATACACATCCTTAAAGAAATAGTCAGTCTACCATGTTGAAAAAAAATATTCAGCAAGGTTTAAAATGATTTTTTTTTAGTTGCCCCAGCTAATCAACATGTTTTGGAATTACTGATTGATGTGCAGAAGAGTTTGAAACTAGGCAGAAAAAAATCTTGAGTACTTATAAAATACTCTGTATCCCAGAGAGGAAACCACTGTGTTTCATGTTAGAGAAGATCTGACTTATATTAGCAGAGATAACAATACCCTTATCAAGGGATAATGAACCGCAAAAGAGGGAGGTTATATTTGTATATGTAGGCAACAGATATAAACAGATCCTATCTGCCCTTTTCAAAGATAAATTTCATAAGAATCAACCTAAAAAACTAAGAAAAACATTCATAGGGAAAGAGCTTAGAAAATAAAAGACTGATCATCCTAATAAAGGAATAGACACATAGAGAAGCAATGTTTTCACATACAAAAACTCTAAGGATCTTGTTAAAATGCATATTCCAGTGCATTAGGTCAATGGTAGGTTCTGAGATTCTGTTTTTCTAACAAGCTCTCAGGTAATGAAGAAAGACTGCACTTTGAGTATAAAGGTTTGGAGGATCAAGCTGTTTTAACAGGGCTGGCAAATAATGATTTGGCAAATAAGTGTAAGGGCTTCAGTTATTCAGCAGGCATTTATTGTGCTCCTCTTCTGTGCCAGCCATTTGGGTGAATACAAAGATAAATGAACTACAATTCATATCTGCAAGAATTTCTCTCAGTCAACTGGGGATTTTATTTTTTCCAGGTATAGCATTTGGCATCTACTGTTTCAAGCAATACTGGGGAAATAATAGAAATGAAATATTTATAAATAGGCAATAAATTAAACAGTTTCATCAGTTTTCTAAAAAGTGATGTAACTGGTCTCTATTCCAAAAGATACAACCTCTCAGCAGTGAGGGCTGCCTGTTTCCTAAGGATTGTTCTCACAGAGATAGCATAACAATATAATTCTTGATCAGATTTGGGGAGTAATAATCAGAATGGAGCTATGGGTCCAGGCTGGAAGCAGATGCAACAATGAGCTGAAATGACTCACCAAAAGATAATAAAACATCACAGAAGAAAGTATTTAACTTATAGAAAAATAAATAGGTTCTTGTTTTTTATTTAATTTAATTTGTACCTTGCTAAAGAAACATGCTAGAGAGTAATGGCTTCGATGCTGATGTATAAATTTAGGCAACTACCTCTTTTTTCACGTTGGCTTGGGATAAGATTGGGAAGTTTATAGGCAGGTAGCAGCCAAGGCAATTTGTTTATGATTGTTGTTGAGTCAGTTTGAATGACAATCCACCAGAGACTATTCTGATCATGACAGTGATGTATTAGATGTTTGAACTATCAACTAAAAATATATCTTGAGCATATATGCACTAATTGCTTTGAACTATTATGCATATATATGTGTGTGTATATTTTATATATATATGTGTAATACACAGGAGGTATAATAAACATCTATGTGTAATAAAAATCAGGAGGGTCTTTAGAGTACTAGGGAACTTGCCCTGTGAAGAATCTGCTCATGTTCCTTCTGCTGGGGAAGGTAGCAGAGACTTTTTGATCTTCAGGCCTGAAGACTCAGTTTTACTATCATGACTTTCACCCAGTAAATTTTCACAAACGGGTAACTATGATTCCCTCCCCATTGAAAATATGGCCTGGTATCAGGGACCGATTTTGAAAGGATGACTGTTCACATTTAAACTTCTTTTGATCAGAAGCATTCAAGACCACAAAATATTTAGTTTTCATATTAGACATGAATCTTCTCCAATTAGTGGACTGAAGGTTCTGAGGCCAAGCTGGAATCCTCCATCATAACATCAAAGATGATGGGAAATGGCTATTTTAACTGCTATAACCAAATATCACAAATAAGGTAAAGGCTAAGCTTGATCTTTAGAAGATTTAACCATGTCTTCACCCTCAAAGCAGACATAGTGGATGGAATGCTTGGTTTTGCTATTTTCATTGATCAAGCAAGCTAGCTAATTGCCAGATACATGCTGCATGATTTTATGCACAGGTATATTGCTTAAGTGTGTGTGTGTGTAGTCAGTCTATGGGCCTTTAAGTTCTCCTTAAAGGCCTATCCAGGCCAATATATTACAGCGTATAAGGGACCTTTTTATAGACCTATAATGCTTCTCATGCATCCTGTATTTGGAGTAATGGGAAAGATACAGCAAGAGACAATGTATTGTTTTCTGTTCCCCTGCCAGCTAGCCATTGCTTGTACGACTCATTTCAATACTAAGGGAAGTATTGTGCCTGCAGATAGATTTTTCTATTGGGTTACAGTATGTCGCCTGTGGTTCTTAAGGGATATATGCCCTACTTTTGACAAACCAGCAATGGGGCATAATAGAAGAGAGATGGTTTCATCAGTCCAAAATGTTACCAAGAATCTGTCAAGGTTTCACAAGTTACAAATACATGTGAATGTGATGAAAGACACTGGAGGGGAGACACAAAGGAAACCCAAACACAAGTTTGGATTTTTCAAACGAAATATGCTCATAGGTCTCAGAGTCCAGCTCTCACTCTGAACTATACTTGGTAAATTAAGATGTGTTATTTAATTTCTTAAAGGTTGATTCATTTCTCCCCTAAACATGGACATGGACGAAGGTTTAGGAAAAGCCAAGTGCAATAATTTGAACATACCACCAGGTGACAGTGTTTCTAAAATTAATCTTTGATTCTAGAGCAACCAGACCTGTTTTTTGTAGAATGGACCACATTTTTAACAGACAAGTGAATGAATACATGATTGTTTTTAAATAGTAAGTCAAACTACTAACTGAATTTATTTTCCTGATTATAATTACGTAAATGTGATGAGATCACACACCCATGTGACAGTGGTGGAAAGTTACTCTTGTGCTCAATAGGCCAGAATGACTGGATCATCTTAGAAAAGTAATAAGCAATTTGGAAAGCTAATTTTCAGCAATTCCTCTGGAGACCAGGATCAGCTAGATTGAACTAAGGAAGGTAGAAAATCTAATTCCTATTTGTTATATGATGGCAACAAAACAAAAACATTGAGAATTTAAGGCAATAGATAGTGACTGATTCACAGCAAAATAAACATTCACGTAATTTTGTTCCAAAGACATATCGCTCAAGGGCTTGCATTGACTAATTTAGATAAAATGAATATTTGAGATTAATTTGCTGAAATGGTCATAATTTAAAGAAAGTGAAACTATAGAGAGGAAGTGTTTAACACAAATAAAGAGGGAAATTCAGGTGATTGGAAAAGAAGAGTAGGAAGAATAAGAGGAAGAAGGAAAAATGATCAGTGGTTTTCTCCATAAGCTTGGTGTTTGGTAACTAAAAGGGGTTTACCTTTGCCTGAATGGAAGAGTCATAAAAATAAAACCCACTGGAGCTAGCTAAAGCAATAAGCTATCCCTATATTTAGGAGCATGCCACTGCCCAACTGTTTAGAGTTGATGACTTAAGTTCCATTCATTTCTACTAAAATGTCTCAGGTACACTGACTGACAAGATGACTGAGATTCTATTTACTGTTTATTTGAAACTATATATATTTTATACTTAAATTTATTTACAGCAAGTGGCAGAGCTGTGATATACATCTAGACCCCCAATTAGAAACAGAATTCTCCGCATTACATACCATTCAATTGCTGTTTACTATGTCTATTTCGGGACAAGTTGAAGAGAGATGAATAGGAGGAGATGGGGAGAAGGGGGAGAAGAAATGGAAGGAGGGATGCTTTGGAAAAGTGCATTAGTAAAGAAAGGTGAAAATATAGCTGGAAAAAGAAGTAGCACTCTCTCAGTCTATTTCATTTTCCTTTTTCATCTCCTCCATTTCCATTACACCCTCCTATCCTCATTATTACTCTGCACCTTCCTAATCTCAATTCCACTTCCCCAAATCCCAGGTTAAATTACAGAACAAGGCAGGAAAAGGAATAGCTCCTTACTTAACACGGCTGAATGTCTGTAGCAATACACATGTCACATGGGAGTCTTCAAATGGTTATGGGCCAGCTTTGTCTTGCCATAAGAAGGGACACTGAAGACTACAGGAATCATCTTATATTTTATACCAGGTTCCCCAGGAAACAGGACTGAAATACGTTTGCCAAAGCTCTGGGACTGTAATGGCCTCTCAGAGTTGTACAGCCTTTTTAGACAAAAGAAACTTAATACTTATCAACCCAACACTGAATTTGTACTGTCCTTAGGGACAAAGTCTGACTTGGGCAAGTGTCTTGTCTTTGGTTGAAGGTAAATCCTGGAGAGGGAATCAGAGGAGAGACATAAACCACCGATATCTGTGGCAGCTGAGGAATGAGTTCCTTGTCCTGAGAAGGAGATCTGGGTTGTGCACTGCAACATCCATTACACACCTAGATTCCCTCAGGAAGGAGAATCCCTCGCACTACTGTAGTAGCAGGTGAACTGGCTCGTTATGAATGAATAATTCTTCGGGAGTTAAAAACACACAGCATGGGCACTAATGACTGTAGGAATTTAGTACGTTCATTCCAGACATTCAAAAGGTGTTAATCCCTGAATGTGCCACAGATTTATCTTACATTTACTTGTGGCAAATTAAGCATATGATGAGTGAAAACACTGCCTGGGCATGTTCTATTTAAGCAAACCCAGAAAACAGAGAGTTTTTAAGTTCATAAAATTAAGCCTAGAAGGCCATCTTGGCCAACCTTTCAC
The DNA here is from genome assembly GCA_032199065.1 of Smutsia gigantea. Classification (NCBI taxonomy): domain Eukaryota; kingdom Metazoa; phylum Chordata; class Mammalia; order Pholidota; family Manidae; genus Smutsia; species Smutsia gigantea. The sequence goes on from JAVSCE010013946.1 coordinate 24,358, forward strand.
TGAAGCTTTTGTCCCCTTTGTCACATCCTCACTTAGTGACTATCCAGTGTGGTTGTGTGTACCTCAAAGATAAGAAGGCATGATCTCCAAGCAATAAGCCATTCCATGTTCTGACAGGTGTGCTATTAGACCTTCAGTGGCTTCCACATAAAGACAGCTCTCTGCTTATCTATAATTTTCATGCATTGGTTTTAATTCCCTCTTTAGGGAGCAAAGTAAACATATTTAATTCTCCTGTGGCATATTTTCCCCTCAGATAGTTGAAGACAGCTCATGACCCTTATAACATGATTTAAGGTCCCCTATCACCTCAGTCATTCTCCTAAGAAAATGGATAGTCTTCATTACCAAAGTGAAGACAATGGTAAAAAAGTAACATCTCATTTCATCTTAAATCAGATTTGTCATTTTTTCTAAAAATGTCCATTTTATCTAAGTTTTCAAGTGTGTTGCCATCAAGTTTTTATTTGTTGCTCTTAGATTAAAAAATTTCTACCACTTTTTAATAATGCCCCCTCTCATACCTATCACTGCTTTTTCTTTTTCTTGAGCAACCATTACAAAATTTTTCTATTTTATTAGGTTTTTCAAAAGAACAGGCATTTTTTTGCATTTTTTTACTGAAATATAGTTGACATACAATATTTATTGGCTTCAGATGGACAACATCCATTACTAAATGCTCACTATAATTAATGCAGTTACCATCTTTCAACATATACAGACATTACAATATTTTTGGCTATATTCCCTATGTTATATTTCCATCCGTGTGACTCATTTATTTTATAATTTTAAGATTGTACCTCTTTATCCCCTTCACCTACTTCACCCACCCTTCTACCCTCTTCCCCCATGGCAATCAGCAGTCCGCAAAAGATTCAGCTTTTGAATTTGTTCACCTTCTCTATTATTCCCTTATTACCTGTTTCATAAGTTTTTTTGCCCTATCCATTAAATATTTCCTTTCATTTTCTTTGAGTTAACTTAGTTCTGCCATTCATACCTTTCATAACTGAATACTCAGCTCATCAATTTCCAATCTTATTTCTTTAAATTATATTAAGGGTATATGCCAAAATTTCCTTCTATAATTAGTTTAGCTGTATTTTACCACATTTGACACCTCTGTTTTCATTATTATGAGGTTCTAAATATATGGACTTCCCATTGTGAATTCTGCTTTGCTACACTATTTATTTAAAAGTGTGTCTTTTTGTTTCTCAGCATATCAGATGGGGATAGTGGAGAAGTCACTGTGTTGTTATCAGAGTTAACTTTTGAAACCTATTATGTAGTCAGTTTTTTAAATGACTCATTTGTGCTTGAAAATAATATATATGTTCTCCAGATGCTCTGTACAGGGCTTTATACATGCTCATATTTAAACTCCTTAATTTTGTGGTTCCAATTCTCTCTCTCCTCACAATTTTTGGTCTTTGTCAACTACAGATTTAAGGGAGGGTACATTAAATTTCCTACTGCGCTTGTGTTTGTCAATGATTTTGAGTAATTTGATAAAATTTATCTGGATATAATTTGAGACTTTCATATGGCTACATACCAGCGCAGGCTTATTTTCTATTGATAAAAATGTATTTTTGTCAGATAATCACTGTTACTACATAATTTTTTTAAATTTGTATTTGACTGTTTTTTCCCCCATTGTCTTGCTTCCAACTTCCTATGTTCCAGACGTGTCTGTCCAGGGTATGTGTGTATACACACACACACACGCACACACACACGTATATAAATTATATATATATACATATGTATGAATACATAAATTTATAAAATTTAATACATGTACATACATATACACACACAAATGCTCATAGCCAATTGAACTAATAATAGTATACTTGAGTACAGAATTGTAAAAAAACAATTATTTTCTTTTACCAATTTTAAGATATTATTCTAGTATCTTCTGGTCTGTATTGTTGCTAATGAGAAGTCTGCTTCAATTAAACTGATGTTTCTTCTTAGGTATTCAGTCTTATTTTATTTGTTTGCTTTTAAGATTATAGTTTTTCTTCAGTGCTATTTAATTTACAACATATATCACTGTTATTCCCAATTATTTTAAAGATAACCTTCATATCTTCCTCAAGTCTTCTCCAGGTAAATATCTCTAGTTCATAAAAAAATTAAATCTCATATGCCAACTGTCTTAAAAAAATGTTTCAAGAACTACATGGACAATTGTCAATGAATATTTTTCACCGAAACAGTAAAGAGCTAAGTAGCATTTCCTTTTTCTTCTGTATTCCAGTACCATTCACTATATATCTCTATTCTAAAACATGTAACATTACAGTGTGATTCTTGGTTTATATACCTCTCTCTACCATTACACTGCTGACTTTAAGAGTTGGAGCTGTACCTCTCATACACCTGGTCCCTAATATAAGCTGGCTGCTTTGAATTTATAAAATTTAAGAAACTTTAATATTACTAGACTGTGAAGCTTCTCTTTTTCAGTGGACTTGGAACTGAACTATTTGCATGGGTAAGTTAGGTGAGACATGACTTAGCAGCTGCTATTATTTGCAGAAACAAAAGGGGCCTTAGAGATCTTAGTTGACAAAAAGCCCAATATGAGTCAATAATATGTTGTTGCCTTTTTGACAAAATGCCTCCTTGAGCGCAAAGAAAAAGTCTTATTGTTCTTTCTACCACCAATACCAGCACATCCATTGGAACAGTAACGATGTGTTGTATGAATGAATGGCAAAACTAACAGAGGAGGAGAGGTTGACATGATAGTGTATATTTCACAGGGAAATACATCTGACAAGGATAATGAAAGAGATTCTCAGATATCTAAACAGTTGTCAGATGGAAGATGGATTAGAACTTTCCTGTATGACTCAAGTGAACAGAATTTTATCTATTTGGTAAAAGTTGCAGGCAAATCAATTTTGGCCTAAAAGAAGACATTTATGACATTTTAACTGTATAAAACTGGAATGGCCTGTTTTTGTGTTATTGAAGAAACCGAAACACAATTTACTACAAGTGTTGCTGAAGAATTCACATGAATCCAGAAAAAATTGAGCACGATGACTTTTTAGGGTCCTACCAATCTATGGAATTTAGTGTTTCATGATCAAAAGGTAAAGTTGGATCATTTATCTCCCTTGTTTCTAATGTAACCTAAGATTCCCTTTATTTTTGATATAACTTTGTCAAACTATTGTTTGAATTGAAACTCTGTTCAACTTGACAGCCACATTTTTTACACATACTCAAATATCAAATTTGACATACATCTTTACAATCTTATTTTCTGAGGTTTGTATCATTATTCTTAATTCCTGAAAAAAAATTTAAATTCCAGAACTGCTGCTATTCAACCTGTTATATGCTCATCCACAGTCCTGTTATGCAGCCAATTTCTGTGCTTTACACCCTCATAAAATCCACTGACAGAAACACTGATCCTTACAACATGCCTTGAGAAATTCCATCCAGGTGAACCAGCTTAACTAAAATCTTATTCATTTTGCTCCATTCTGTCACTAACAGTATATATATCACTAACATACATATATATGTTTTGCTAACATTCTTCTAATCTTCTAACATTCTAATATTCTGACATTCTTCTAATACTCCATTCTAATCAATAGCTTGGTATGAAAGTGAGAAAAGCACGAGTTCAGTCTGATATAATCTGACTTTTGCTGGCCTTGTTCTACCTCACAGTGATCACAACTTTGTTTTCTCACAATTAAGTTAGTAACTTGTAATATTTTTCAAGAATTGGTAACAGCCTTATTTTAGGGTTTAGGACATCTATCTCCTCACTCCTTTTAAGAAACCGGGGCTCATATTTCCTGTCTGTAGTCTTCTGGTCCCTTATCCTTGATTATTCAAAAATTCAACATCAGTTTTATTGATTTTTATCAGCAGTCTCTGGAACATATCTTATCTGGCCAAGGATAGCTGAACTCACTTCAGTTAGTTAGATGCTCTGATTTTTGCATGCTTTGAGCTTGTTTTACATTTTGGAACTCTTTCTCCATTACCCAATGACAATTTCAAAATAGGAAAAAGCAGTTCTATTCTTTGCTTTTTGTCTGAGCCTAGCTCTTCTCCCTTCTTTCACTTAACTTGATTGAAACTAATATATAATTTTTTGCCTTTACACATTTTTCCCACACTTCACCTAATTCTAATTTTGAGATTTTCGGACACCATTCTTGGAGGTTTGTAGCATTTTGTGGTATTTTTTTCCTTCATGTCCTAATCCTTGACATTTTTTTCTACAAAAACATACACATCTTCTAGTCATGAGGACCAATGAACCTGCATTTGTACCCTCAAAGCTAGTTCAACAACGGCCACCAAAGAAAAAGGAATTGCGTTTGATTCATTGACTATTTAGTCACAAAGCAGCCATTTAGCCAATATCCTTTTAAATGGAATAGGGAGTCACTTTGTAGAGCTGGATTAATGTTTACATAATGTCACACAGGTAGTTCCTGCTCTTTCTCTTTGGATCATGATTACTAAGAAGACCTCAAGTTAGCAGAACGAGAAGCAATGCAAGCTCTTTACCTTGTTCGCCTATACTGCGAAGCAAAAACCGTATATGTTGCTACGGCATAAAGGGCTTTGCTCATATTACCTTTATAGTCACACCCAATTCCAGATAAAAGGAGTTGTTCGGGGGCGCACACCAGTGTTGAAGAAGTAGATTGAGTCCCTAATAAATTCTAGCCATGTGAGAAATTCATGCATATATAAATCCTAGTGCGTTAATGATACCAGAAGATAATGATAGGTCATCCAACATCTTCGTGCCCTGTAATCTCAGAGACTAAATTTACTTGCCTTTTAAAAATGCATCTGTCAGAGTAATTTAACATGTGATTGGTAAACAGAAAGGGGTTTATTCCAGACTCAGAATAAATGAGTAGCTGCTATTGGACAATAGTTCCCAGTACGTTTCAAAAGAATGTCAGTAGTTTGCTATATGCATGTAGCAAACTACTGATTTTGGACAACGGCACCTACTCTCTGCCATCTGGAATCACAGACGTCAATACGGAGAAGGGCACAGGCTGTGAAAGGACTAGTTATAATAGGAGGCCCACTGCTCAGCTGAGGCACAGTCACAGAGCAACTGATTGCATAAGATCATCTATTCAGCTATTGTTAGCGCTCCATTCAGCTTTCCACTGGGCACCAATTATGTTTACAGTTAGCAGTTCGAGTACATATTTACTTCTCTGGAGAGTGGGTTTATGTGCAAAATTGTGGTGAATGGATCACAATAGGGTCCTCCTGCCCTCAAAGTGCAGACTCCAGGACACCTTGACGAAAGGGAAAGAAAAGAGGAAGAGAAAACACTTTGGCAAAGGGGGCTGGAAAGCCAGGTAGGGTAGGAGTGGAGGGTGCACACTGCCTTTGCTGGCCCTAACAGGAAATTACAACATATCCAAAAGGCTTGGCCTGTGACTAAAGAAGCATTTGTTCCCGACCATTAAACCTGGCTTGCTCACCAGAAGGATTTTACAGTCCCTTTGACCGTGGTGAAAATTTGAGGCTGGAGATAATCCTTTTCACTCCTGTTTTTGTTGGTCTGCAAAACTGAGAGATTGAACCTTGGGCATTTGTCAGTGAGGACTAACGTCCATTTTGCTCTCTCTCAATGGCTATTCAGAAGACTTGCGATCCATAAAAGTTCGACTTAGTTGTTGCCTACTTTCTGATCTCTGGGGGCTGGGCAGCTCACCGCTGTCTGAGAGGTGGCAGCTGTTGCTATTACAGACAGCATTCAGTGGTTCATTTTTCTGCACATGTACTATTCCTCAGCAAGATATCAAGGAAGGGGCCTTTGTTGTGATGGTGATGCACTTCTTTTTTGATGGAGCTCTTGAATAAATATCATTTTTTTTTTAAAGTGGCTCTCTGAGTGATGGGAAGCATTTCTTACACACATACTAACTTCAGCAGCTGAGAGATACATGAAATGCCTAGTATATCCAAAACTCTACCAAAAAAATATGTATTGTTGAAACAGCAAATGTGTTTCTAACTATAGCATTGAATATTACTCAGGGTATGTATGAAAAAGCAGTAAATACATCCATTAATCTGATTGCAATTAACATGTTCAATTACTAGATGACTTACAAAATGTTGAACGGAATGTACAAAGCTGATTCAAAAGTATATGGACTTCATTAAAGCCATTTAGTGTGTTTTAATTAGTAAATTACACTCTTCTGACCTCATGAGTGTGTTAGAATTTCACACACTTGCTTTTCCCAGTAGGGGCCTAAGCTTAGTCATCATTTTCAATTAAACTAACACAAGAAATCATGGCCTAGAGTTTACTTAAGTTAATGAATGATTTTTTTTAATTCCCAATATATAAATAGATCTCTAATTAATAAAATAGCTAATTATTCTCTCTATGGTGAACTCGAGCCATTGTTTGATAACTGAGTCTAATGTCTATACCTGTAGGCTTAAATATTTTCAGACATTTGGTTTAAAGCACCATTTAAAAACCTCACGAATAAGGAAGTGTTTTTTAGCAGGACTGTTATAACACTTTTTTTTAATGCAAATGGATGCTTTAAGTGAAATAATTCATAACAAGTACATGGTAGCAGGAAGAAAAGTGAAAATGTTGCTTCTATTATCAATAAAAAAGACTGGCCAAAGAAAAACTAGAGATGGAATGAAAGGGTTGGAGACAGTATAGGGGCTGAGGTCCAGGAAAAGAGTGTGAGGATAATGGAAGCATGGTTAGAGAAGCATGATTAAGAATGTGATCAAAGAAGGCACATAGTTATCCACCTCAATGGTTACAAAATGTTCTAAAAGTGGGGACAGTTTTAATTTGACCCAAAATGTTAGAAGCAAGTTTTAAAATATAAGGAAAAAATATGAGGATGTATTAATATAATAACAACTACTAATCTGGACAGAAGAGAAACTTGATGAATAAGCAAAAGTCTAAATTGCAAAGAAAATGTGATTTCATTACTTCGGCATATGTAAAGTAAACAATCTTTGGCTCATACAGTATTTCCAGCATACAGCAGTTCTACTGGATCTGCTTTATGGGCTGGAAAGGTCATTCCACAGAATCTCAGATGAGGGAAGGAATACAGCCCCAGACTACTTTCCATCCTTAACTACTACGCATAGGGCTCCTGCTTGGCATAGCCCATTTTAAACACTGTTATTTCAAAATCCTTCCTTTCATTGATCAAAGTTGGGCCTGGGGAATACCGAACTGAAATTCAAAGTCACTGACATGGAGAATCTTACAATTTGACAAAGATGGAAAAGTAATAGTAGAATTTATGAATGTTGCATTAGGTAATGAGAGAAGCATGCATTGGATTACAAAGGACAGCATTTCTTTATCTCAGCCTGAGCTGAAATGAAGAGGACATAGTAAGAAGGGGTTTTCTAGGGATGGATGGCAACTTGTCACCTTAGTTTTTAAGATGTGTAGGAGTTAACTCAGTATAAACAGCATGAATGGGTATTCCAAGCAAAGGAATAGCAGTATAATCAGAGGCCTTAGAAATCCGAGGCAGTGAGACTGGTGTGATTAGGGACCACAAAAAAATACACTATAGCTCTAAATACGGAAGCAAGCTTCATCTCCCTCTTTACATACTTTTTATTTATTACAAAATTATGTATTATGCCTCTTCTGGGCACCAGTTAAGCTTCTTCCCTCAAGTTTAAAGTGGAGGGGGGTGGGGCAGGGAAATCTTTTTTATTGAACCTTAAGAGAGGACATGGTACCTGGCATGTCTCAGGATTTGCTTGTGGAGATCAAACTCCAGGAACATGACCAATTCTGCAGTGAAGGAGCAGTTCTCCCTATTTTCTTTATTTGTTCATCAATTTTGCAGTCTAGAGAACTCCCTTCACCACCACCTATCCCCAACCCCACAAACTCTAGATGCACAGAGAGGGTTCAAGTGGTGCACATTTCTTTTTATAAGAAGGGTCACAAGACTCTAGCTATGATAAAACCAGCAGTTACTTGGGAAACAAAAGAATAAAAATTTACTTATATTTCTGTTCAAAGTTTTCTTCTTTCCCTTACAGTTTATCTGACCTCTCTGGAACTGACCTCAGGCCTACCTATGCATCCCTTATCTCCAGTCTAAGAAAATTCTTGGGCTTTGTTCTTCTTCACCAAGCTTGTTAAGGTCTGGTCTGATATAATCTCTTGGTGCAAAAGTTATTTTAATTTTATTATGTTTAAAAGGTTTAAATGTCAAGACGTTCTTTGGGCTTATTCTAATTCCCTAGACTTGTAATACACTCTGTGATCAAAATAAATCACTTGAGGGCTTTGCTTTACCATGTGATGCACACCCTTCCAAATGCTTTCCCTGTATAACCTTATTTATTCCTAATAATCACTCTATAATTATCTGCAGTTGTCACCCACATTCTAAGAGTTAAACAGTAAGTTTAAAACTAAGGCATGTGCAGAATGTCACAGCTAGAGCTGACGCACACACCCAGGCACTATGCCTTCACAGGCTGCCCTTTTAACCAAGACACTGCACTGCCTCAACCACTTGGCCATATTGTGTTTCAGTTGTACTAAAATAGACTTGGGTAACTTAGAAAGGCTATGAATTGCATCACTACTTAGGTCTTTTATTATAATAATGAACTAATCAACAAATTCTGAAAGAGCAATACCAATGTGCCAATTCACTGTTTTAGGTAAACAAGTGGATAATTCTGTGGTCAGTATTCTTACACAGATTAAATTCTAATGGTGGGAATTGAAATTACAGAAGATAGTGTGAGGAAGAACCTGTAAGAGATCCCGAGATCACCAAGTCCATTCACTTATTTAACAAAACAGTAGAGTGAAGCTCAAAATAAAATTCATTATAAACACACACACACACACACACTTACCTAACGTTATAAACAGATCATTAGAAAAGTGTGGACTAAAATCGCCTCTGTATTGTGTCCCACTGGTTTTGTCACTTCTACACTATGAACCACATAAACAATGTCTGAATTAGAGAAGAGCCTTTGAGCATGGTCTTAGCACTACAAACCAATAAATAAATGTTTAAAAAAGATTAGACATAAATTTGCCAAAATATTATCAATTTTCCTTTTCCATGATATTATAGATAATTTTTATTTTATTTTATTTTATTTTGGAATCATTAATCTACAATTACATGTGCAACATTATGGTTACTAAACTCTCCACTTCATCAGATCCCCCCCACATACCCCATTACAGTCACTTTCCATCAGCGTAGTGAGATGCTATAGGGTCATTACTTGTCTTCTCTGAGTTGTACAGACCTACCCGTGCCCCACCAACATTACGTCTGCTAATCGTAATGCCCCCTTTTCCCCCTTGTCTCTCCCTTCCCACCCATCCTCCCCAGTCCCTTTCCCTTTGGTAACTGTTAGTCCATTCTTGGGTTCTGTGAGTCTGCTGCTGTTTTGTTCTTTCAGTTTTTTTCTTTGCTCTTATGCACCACATATGAGTGAAATCATCTGATATTGGTCTTTTTCCGCTTGGCTTATTTCACTGAGCATAATACCCTCTAGCTCCATCCATGTTGTTGCAAATGGTAGGATCTGCTTTCTTCTTATGGCTGAATAATATTCCATTGTGTATATGTACCACATCTTCTTTATCCATTCATCTACTGATGGACACTTAGGTTGCTTCCATTTCTTGGCTATTGTAAATAGTGCTGCGATAAACATAGGGGTGCATCTGTCTTTTTGAAACTGAGCTGCTGCATTCTTAGGGTAAATTCCTAGGAGTGGGATTACTGGGTCAAATGGTATTGCTACTTTGAGTTTTTTGAGGAACCTCCATACTGCTTTCCACAATGGTTGAACTAATTTGCATTCCCACCAGCAGTGTAGGAGGGTTCCCCTTTCTCCATATCCTCGCCAACATTTATTGTTGTTTGTGTTTTGGATGTTGGCCATCCTCACTGGTGTGAGATGATATCTCATTGTGGTTTTAATTTACATTTCTCTGATGATTAGCAATGTGGAGCATCTTTTCATGTGCCTGTTGGCCATCTGAATTTCTTCTTTGGAGAAGTGTCTATTCATATCCTCTGCCCATTTTTTGATTGGATTATTTTCTTTTTGTTTGTTGAGGTATGTGAGTTCTTTATATATTTTGGATGTCAACCCCTTATCGGATATGTCATTTATGAATATATTCTCCCATACTGTAGGATGTCTTTTTGTTCTGTTGATGGTGTCCTCTGCTGTACAGAAGCTTTTCAGCTTAATGTAGTCCCACTTGTTCATTTTTGCTTTTGTTTCCCTTGCCCGGGGAGATATGTTCATGAAGAAATCACTCATGTTTATGTCCAAGAGTTTTTTGCTTAGGTTTTTTTCTAACAGTTTTATGGTTTCATGACTTACATTCAGGTCTTTGATCCATTTGGAATTTACTTTTGTGTATGGGGTTAGACAGTAGTCCAGTTTCATTCTCTTACATGTAGTTGCTCAGTTTTGCCAACACCAGCTGCTGAAGAGTTTGTCATCTCCCCATTGTATATCCAAGGCTCATTTATCATATATTAATTGACCATATATGTTTGGGTTAATGTTTGGATTTTCTCTTCTGTTTCACTGGTCTGTGGGTCTGTTCTTGTGCCAGTACCAAATTGTCTTGATTACTGTAGCTTTGTAGTGGAGCTTGAAGTCTGGGATCGTAATTCCCCGTTTTATTCTTCCTTCTCAGGATTGCTTTGGCTATTCAAGGTCTTTTGTGATTCCATATGAATTTTAGAACTATTTGTTCCAGTTCATTGAAAAATGCTGTTGGTATTTTGATAGGGATTGCATTGAATCTATAGATTGCTTTAGGTAGTATAGCCATTTTGACAATATTTATTCTTCCTAGCCAAGAACATCGTATGAATTTCCATTTGTTAATGTCCTCTTTAATTTCTCTTAGGAGTGTCTTGTAGTTTTCAGGGTATAGGTCTTTCACTTCTTTCATTAGGTTTATTCCTAGGTATTTTATTCTTTTTGATGCAATTGTGAATGGAATTGTTTTCCTGATTTCTCTTTCTGTTAGCTCATCGTTAGTGTATAGGAAAGCAACAGATTTCTGTGTGTTAATTTTGTATCCTGCAACTTTGCTGAATTCAGATATTAGTTCTAGTAGTTTTGGAGTGGACTCTTTAGGGTTTTTTATGTACAATATCATGTCATCTGCAAATAGTGACAATTTCACTTCTTCTTTACAAATCTGGATGCCTTGTATTTCTTTGTTTTGTCTGATTGCCATGGCTAGGACCTCCAGTACTATGTTGAATAACAGTGGAGAGAGTGCGCATCCCTGTCTTGTTCCCGATCTTAGGTGAAAAACTTTCAGCTTCTCATTGTTAAGTATAATGTTGGCTGTGGGTTTGTCATATATGGCCTTTATTATGTTGAGGTACTTGCCCTCTATACCCATTTTGTTGAGAGTTTTTATCATGAATGGATGTTGAATTTTGTCAAATGCTTTTTCAGCATCTATGGAGATGATCATGTGGTTTTTGTTCCTCCTTTTGTTTGTGTTGGATGATGTTGATGGATTTTCAAATATTGTACCTTCCTTGCATCCCTGAGATGAATCCCACTTGATCATGGTGTATGATCCTCTTGATGTATTTTTGAATTCGGTTTGCTTATATTTTGTTGAGTATTTTTGCATCTATGTTCATCAGGGATATTGGTCTGTAACTTTCTTTTTTGGTGAGGTCTTTGCCAGGTTTTGGTATTAGAGTGATGCTGGCTTCATAGAATGAGTTTGGAAGTATTCCCTCCTCTTCTATTTTTTGGAAAACTTTAAGGAGAATGGCTATTATTTCTTCTCTATATGTCTGGTAAAATTCAGAGGTGAATCCATCTGGCCCAGGGCTTTTGTTCTTGGGTAGTTTTTGATTACCAATTCAATTTCATCACTGGTGATTGGTCTGTTTAGGTTTTCTGTTTCTTGCTTGGTCAGTCTTGGAAGGTTGTATTTTTCTAAGAAGTTGTCCATTTCCTCTAGGTTTTCCAGCTTGTTAACATATAGATTTTCATAGTATTCTCTTAGAATTCTTTGTATTTCTGTGGTCTGTTTTGATTTTTCCTTTCTCATTTCTGATTCTGTTTATGTGTGTAGATTCTCTTTTTCTCTTAATAAGTCTGGCTAGGGTTTACCTATTGTTTATTTTTTCAAAGAACCAGCTCTTGGTTTCATTGATTTTTTCTATTGTTTTATTCTTCTCGATTTTATTTATTTCTTCTCTAGTCTTTATTATGTCCCTCCTTCTTGGTGACTTTGGGCCTCATTTGTTCTTTTTCTAATTTCAATAATTGTGTCTTTAGACTATTCATTTGGGATTGTTCTTCCTTCTTTAAATATGCCTGGATTGCAATATACTTTCCTCTTAGAATTGCCTTTGCTGTGTCCCGCAGAAGTTGCAGCTTTGTGTTGTTGTTGTCTTTTGTCTCCATGTATTGTTTGATCTCTGTTTTAATTTGGTCGTTGACGCATTGATTGTTAAGGAGCATGTTGTTAAGTCTTCATGTATTTGTGAGTCTTTTTATTTTCTTTGTACAATTTATTTCTAGTTTTATACCTTTGTGATCTGAGAAGTTCATTGGTAGAATTTCAATATTTTTGACTTTACTGAGGTTCTTTTTGTGGCCTAGTATGGGGTGTATTCTGGAAAATATTCCATGTGCACTTGAGAAGAATGTGTATCCTACTGCTTTTGGCTATAGAGTTCTGTAGATATCTGTTAGGTCCATCTGTTCTAGTGTGTTATTCAGTGCCTCTGTGTCGTTACTTATTCTCTGTCTGGTTGATCTGTCCTTTGGAGTGAGTGGTGTGTTGAAGTCTCCTAAAATGAATGCATTGCCTTTTATTTCCTCCTTTAATTATGTTAGTATTTGTTTCACATATGTTGGCACTCCTGTGTTGGGTGCATATATATTTATAATCGTTATATCCTCTTGTTGGACTGACCCCTTTATCATTGTGTAATGTCCTTCTTATATCTTGCTACTTTCTTCGTTTTGAAGTCTATTTTGTCTGATACCAGTACTGCAACACCTGCTTTTTTCTCCTTGTTTTTTGCATGAAATATCTTTTTCCATCCCTTCACCTTTAGTCTGTGTATATCTTTGGGTTTGAAGTGAGTCTCTTGTAAGCAGCATATAGATGGGTCTTGCTTTTTTATCCAGTCTATTACTCTGTGTCTTTTGATTGGTGCATTCAGTCCATTTACATTTAGGGTGATTATCGATAGATATGTACTTATTGCCATTGCTAGCTTTAGATTCGTGGTTACCAAAGGTTCAAGGGTAGCTTCTTTACTTAATCTAACAGTCTAATTTAACTCTCTTGTTAAGCTATTACAAACACAGTCTGATTATTCTTTATTTCTCTCCCTTCTTATTGTTCCTCCTCCATTCTTTATATACTAGGTGTTTTATTCAGTACTCTTTTATGTTTCCTTTGACTGTTTTTGTGGATAGTTGATTTTACTTTTTGCCTTTAGTTCGTATTTGGATGGTCTGAGGTCTTTGCTATGATTTTATTTTCTCTGATGACATCTTTCTAGCCTGAGGAGTGCTTCCATCTAGAGCAGTCCCTTTAAGATATTCTGTAGAGGTGGTTTGTGGGACGCAAACTCCCTCAGCTTTCGCTTGTCTGGGAATTGTTTAATCCCTCACTCAAATTTAAATGATAATCATGCCGGATACAGTATTCTTGGTTCAAGGGCCTTTTGTTTCATTATGTTGAATATGTCGTGCCATTCTCTTCTGGCCTGTAAGGTTTCTGTTGAGAAGTCCGATGATAGCCTGATGGGTTTTCCTTTGTAGGTGATCTTTTTTCTCTCTCTAGCTGCCTTTAATACTCTGTCCTTGTCTTTGATCTTTGCCATTTTAATTATTATGTGTCTTGGTGTTGTCTTACTTGGGTCCCTTGTGTTGGGAGATCTGTGGGCTTCTGTGGTCTGAGAAACTATTTCCTTTCCCAGCGAGGGAAAGTTTTCAGCAATTATTTCTTCAAAGACACTTTCTATCCCTTTTTCTCTCTCTTCTTCTTCTGGTACTCCTATAATGCGAATATTGTTCCATTTGGATTGGTCACACAATTCTGTTAATATTCTTTCATTCCTAGAGATTCTTTTATCCCTCTCTGCTCAGCTTCTCTGTATTCCTGTTCTCTGATTTCTATTCCATTAACAGTGTCTTGCACCTCGTCCAGTCTGCTCTTCAGCACGTCATTTGACTGTCTCATTTCTGTAATATCTCTCTTTTCCTCCTTTAGCTCTTGCATATTTCTCTGTAGATCCATCAGCATGGTTATGACTTTTATTCTGAATTCTTTTCAGGAAGACTGTGTATGCCTATCCCATCAGGCCTTCTCTCTGGGTTTGTCTGTGTGATCCTTGTCTGTACCATATTCCTCTATTTTTTCATCATGATAGAGTGGTTGCTGGTAGGTGCTACGTGTGTCAGCGGGGAGAACAAAGTCCCTTCCTGCTTGTTGTTCTCCTTGCCCTTCTCTGGGGCCTGAACTGTTTTCTTGCACACCAGTAGTCAGTCTCTGGGATTATCCCCTGGGCTGCCTGTGTGCGGGGTCTCCCTCAGCCTAGCCTATAGCACTGCAGGGGTTTGCAGTCTCACTGGGTGCCTTCTGGTCCCCTTGGTGCTTTCCAACCCTTGTTCTGTGTTCTGGGGTCCTTCCCGCTTAGCTGTGCACCAGCTGGGAGTAGATTCTGTGAGGTTGCTGTGGGCGGGGCCGCTCCCCCGCCGTTCTGCAGCCATGACAGCACCGCCGGGCTCATTGCGGCACCGGCTGGGGGGGAACGAATGGCAGACTGCTGATTTCTGTGGGCAGCCTTGGCACAGCTGTTTTGCCCGGCCACTGGTCAGGGGGTCTGAAACTCCCCACGATGCCCAGCCTGCTGGGCTGAGTACGCTGGGCCGATTTTGTTCCGCTGTTGGGCCCTTGTCCCTTTAAGACTTTTAAAAAAGTGCCCACTTTTCTTTTGTCCCAGGGAGCCAGCTGAGGGGACCTGCTTGCAGTCTCCATCTCAGATCCTGCCCTTCCATTTCTCTAATCTTCGATACACCACGCGATGTGTGTCTGTGCTCCCAGTGCAGATCACCAGGGCTGGTTATTTGGTGGGCCTATGCTTCCACTCCCTCCCTACTCTGATTCTTTTCCTCCCTTCAGTGCGCTGGGGTGAGGGAGTGCTTGGGTCCTGCCGGGTTGCGGCTTTGTATCTTATCCGCTTCGTGAGGCGCTGAGTTCTTGCAGGTGTAGCTGTAGCCTGGCTGTTGTACTGTATCTTCTGGTCTCTCTTTTAGGAATAGTTGTATTTGTTGTATTTTCACAAATATATATGGTTTGGGGAGGAGATTTCTGCTGCCCTGCTCACGCTGCCATCTTCCCAGAAGTCTCCTTATAGATAATTTTTAAAAGTATATTTTATACTTCAAAAATGACCTATATTAAGGATATATGAAGAGTCAGAAAAAAATGTTTGTATTGAAAAAAAAATCCTCCTCTTAAAACTCCCAAAGACAAAAAACTAAATGTTTAGAACCACTATATGCACTGCTACAATATTCCCTGGAGTTTAGTATCATGCTTTGCCCAAGTTCCTCCAAAGCTGAAGCTCCTCTCTTATCTTTTGGCCACTCCAGACCATTTGAGAACTCCAAGATTCCTCAGACTATACCTAATGACCTAGCTAATGACTCAACCTGACTAAAGGAGAATGAGAGTAAGTCCATATTTAGGAGTGTAGCTCTGCAGGGTTGCTCCTGAATAATGGCTCTAAATTATGCCACATGCTATTGAGGGCTTGCTTTTTCCTAAGAAAAGATGACTTATCAAACTGTGCTATCTCTTCAGTAAATTGACCAGACAAAAGAATTCAACAAGGATGAAAATAGCTTTGGTGCTAGGAAGGCCATACACATTTCCCAATAATGATTCTAGTGTTTAAGGAGAATGAATAATAAGATCAACCCTGGAAACTTCAATTCATCTCATTTTATTAAATGGACTACAGTCCATTTCCTCAACTTCAGGAGAGCAGTGTGCAAAAAATAATTTTTTGTTTTGTACGGAATGATGATGGTACATAAAACTGACAGTGGATTTAATTCAGAACAATAAGGATTGTACAAGATGGTAACCATAATTTGGTTACAAATTCACAGAAAGCTATGGATGAACTCTCATATTATTTAGAGGATAATTTGCCTTGGGACAATTCAATTGTCTCTCTCAGGTTTTTGCTTAGGACTGAAAACCAGTTTCAAAGGCAAAGGGACATTTGACCTGGAAACCTCTTAATTTAATCTTCTAAGATTGCTTTAAGAGTAGTTTTAATACTTTGCTTTAATTAAAATCTGGCCTAAATTATAAAATTTACAGTAGTTAAAAACTATTCATTTTCTTGGCTAAAAAGATCTGATAGGTTTGCTCTATAAATAAGAAAAAGGTGAACAAGATAAAGTGAATGTACAATTGTCAAATTTTGTTTGTAGAGCACCAAAAACAACCAAGTAGAGTTCTAGCAAACTAAGCATTCTAAATCTGTGTTCACATATTCAAAAAATTGACAAGTCTCCCAGAAGTCTCCCATTATATCATGGAATAACCTATAATGATAATTTTTAACATAAGCATCCTAGTGGTTTTCCTGGGCCTATGTACCTTATAGTGTGGTCCTGAGGATTAACAGCTATTGCAAGTAAAGGAGTTACTTTCTTTTCTATTATATATTTTTAGACAATAAAGCAATATGTCAAAAGAATTGTGCTTCAGAATGATGATTAGAATGGGCACTGTCATGATAATTATCAGTCACAGATATAGACTGGCTTACCTTGAGGAACTACAAGAGCAGAGATTCAATTCTATTTGTTATGCCACTTGGTACATTATGTAGCTTGACTAATTTAGAAAGGCATTTTTAATAACAAAGCTGGGAACATGGAGAGTATTCTCATAAACTTTAATTTATCTTAAGCGACCCATTCATTGACAAAATCAGTTGCTCAAGGTTTAATATGCTCTGGCAAAATTTGTTTCCACAAGTAGTTTAAAAGATCTTTTCAAAACTATCCAGGTAGTTTATTCATACTAAACACCATTTTGGAGCATATAGTACAAAAAATGTTTGCAGCCACTGCCTCAGATTTCAGCCCTACTCTTGCCTTATCATGAATGCTTTCCTTTCTCAGTCAGACTAGGACAAAAACTGTCACACAGATCCATAGCACCATACACCTCTGTGAAGGATCATAGTAGTTACAGTTTTACATTAATCGCTGAGACTACTTGACTAATGTCTGTTCCCATGAGGGTAGGCCTCGAGGTCTATTTTTGATCATCTTTTTCTTTCCTAATCTTTTCAGCCCATTGCCTGACTTGTAGTAAGTACTTGATAAGTATTTGATGAACAGAGTGGGGAGGGGTGTGTATGAAACATATAATTTTATACATATGTGTTGTATACATATATTAATTAGCTAAAATCACCTCTTCAAAGGGAGAGCTGAATTTTTTTTCCCTTCTCTGTTTGTAACCAATCAACCCTTCCTCCATTTCTCTAGTTCGTTTTCCATTGATTTCAGTGGTCTATCTGTGTCATTTGTTTATTTGTTGCAGACATGTCAGGACAAAGCTCAAATATCAGCTGGGTCCATGATGCCCACAGTAATTGTAACACTGTTTGCTGTAAAACAGATTAAGAGGCCCTACTCAGCAAGCACAGAGCCAAATCCCTCCCTGGCTGCTTCAGGAGCATGTGGCAGGGCTCTGTAATGTGATGGATAACATATGAAGTGCAGAGGGCTGCCCATATGCTGCTGTGATTTTCCTGTACAGGATGTGCTCTTGGACTTAATAATGGTGATTTAGGACACTGGTGAAAATTCCAGTTCTCTTTAAGTCTCATTCAGAGTTCCCAGGCAGGGGGTGGCAAGCCTATAATCCCACACTGTAGGAAAGAAAATGAAAGAAGGGCAAAGAAACCTCTAGAACTGCCTTGTATAGGAACTGATCAGATTGGTTTGTACGACTTGTCACAGAAAGGGACAGATATTACTGTTGAAATCCTGAAAGTTGAGGAAAAGAATGCATGGGGTCACATAAAACCCTTCTAGTTTGGGTTGGAGTTGGAGGTAGAAATGCTGGTAATCCTTATCTGGGCACTTACATATATATATTTATATTTATATGGACATACATACATATACACAAAACCAGTGGGGAGATAAGCAAAATACATATTTGGGTTTGTGAGGGGTGACAAGATGAACAGCAGAGGACATAAAGGGTGCCAGGGTTTCAGTGGGCAGGAAGTATGATATGATAGAGACATGGGTATTAAGTATTGTGAATTAAGTCAGGCTTTACTGATAGAAAACGTAAAATAATTCAGAGCGCTCTACTTTGAAAAAGGCTATAAGCAAACTGGAACTCTTTCAGAGGAGGGAGACCAGAATGATGAGATGACACAGTGCCATACCTAAAACAGAATGGTTACAAACGGAAGTTATATTTGGAATGTAACCAATGGAAAGGGAAGCTCGGGAGGAATGTGATTAATAGCATCAAGTGGAAAGAAGTATGTGGTGGAGTATTGGGTGGACAATGAGCCATATCATATACAGCCTTAAAAGGCAGTACTGGGACCTATGGAGAGATGCTTCAAAGACACATGCGCCCCTATTTAAGGTGTTCTTAGGACTCTGTGATGGTTGGTAGATGGCCTCAGGAAGGAAGGTGGATGTGGATCCCTGGAAGTGATCGTTCATAGCCAGATTTTTGGTGTCCAAACCTACCAGATTATCAGAAACACCTGGGGAACCTCTTTACCGTGCCCAACCCAACCCAAGTGATTCTTACAACCACGAAAAGTGTAAGACCTCAGGGCTAGACGATCATTCTGCAATGGTGTAGACATAATTCAAGCAGGATAGGGAAGATGATTTCTAAGAGTTCTATCAACCCTGAGACCTTGATTTTATTTTAACATCTAGTGATAGTAATAAGCAAAGAACTGATGAAAGGAAGAGGGCATATTTGAAGATTTGAAGAACTTTATAATTTATGGGGTTTTCAGTTAGAATTTGTAGTTCCTTCAGATGCTCCTGTGTTCTGTATCTTATTCTCAGGTTCTTTGTGTGCTAATGCAGTCATTGGCAAAGAGAAGAGATAAATATTCTTGCTTTCACTTCAACCAAGCCACTTAGTGATTAATAGCTTTTCTGATAGGAATTACTTTATGACCCCAAAATAAACGGGGAAAACATATCTCAATGAAAAAGAAAAAGAGAAAGAGAAAGAGAGAAAGAAAAGATAAAACAGAAACAAGCAAGGGAGAACTATTTTGATGAAAATATATTTGGCAACATTTTGGTAGGGCTACGTGAATATACAATAGACATGAGGACATATTTCTCAAGCTTCGCTGCAAATAGAGAACATTTGAGAAGTTTGCTAACATGTGATTTGAAGGCTGACCCACAGAGATTCTGATTTAGCAGGTCTTGAATGGTGCCAGAAATCTGTTTTTAATAAGTAGAAGGAACAACTGCACAGACCATATCTAGAGAAAGAATACAGTGTTCTGTGGTAGAACTTTCTACAGTGATGAAAACGCTCTATGAATGTTTTTCAGCGACGTAGTCCCCAGCCACATGTGGTTGCTGAGTACTTAACATGTAGCTAGTGCAGGTGAGAGACTGAATTTTCAAATTTAATTTTAATTATTTAAAATTTAAATAGCCACATGTGACTAGTGGCTGCCATAGTGGAGAGTTCAGCTTTAGAATATGCTTTATTTTGGGAGAGGGAACATGTAGTTTTCTTTTGCACTGTACCCACCACAGTAAGGAAGCAAGAGATACTATATCTCAGTAAGAATAGCATAGCATAAAATTACATTTTCTGTAAACTGAAATATCCATGCCGTCCACAAGTGCATATAGCAGTATCATTTTACATTACTAGTATTAACATAGCAAACATTTTAATCCCTATCCCAGTATGTAAATAGCCAGGAAAATAGTCTGTAAAGGCCATGTTCATAGGGTGAACTAAATGAACCATCTGTGGTTATCTGTTTATTTGTACTTAAAATGACAGAACACCGAGCAGGAGGTATTATTGCTGAACCTTGTGGCAATTCCACCAGTGAGCTCCGTGACTCTTCTGCCTGTGGCTGACCAGGTAAGTCATGTAAACCTTGATAAGTTGTTAGAAAGGACTATACCATGGGCTTAAGAAGTTCCCCCAAATCCACAGTTCTCTCCTTCTTAAGCAAACACTGGGAATGCTGACTGCCAAGAAAGTCACAACAGAAGAAACTGAGATTCCAAGCTATCTCACTGATGGATTCAGTGCCAACACATATTCTAAATCAAAGGTATCTGGGGTAGTATTCATGCACCAAAAGGAGCTGATGCAGCAGATTCTCCTTCAAAAATCAGTTGAACTCTTATGCCAGGCTTAGCAAGGATGTGAAGCCTTATCTTTATTGGACTTCTGCTGAGAAGCATTTAGATAGAAAAGCAAAAAAAAAAAAATGCACACACACAAAGGCACAAAGAGACTAACCAGATGGGGTTCGGCCAGCCAGGGTAGGCAACAGTGGATTCGGGTGCTGGAATGGGAGTGCATAATCATGTCAAAATAACTCACCCCCAGGCAGAAAATAAAATAAAAGGGAAGGAGGGCAGAAAGAAAGAACATTAATGGATCCACCTCCTTTGCCCCCAGAGACAAAGGTTCTTTCCACACATTCTCATTAGCATTTTGGCACAGGAAAATGAATTCTAGTACTAGTCTATAACAAATTACTGCTCTCCTGACTAAAATCTTAAGACAGCTTCATGTGACTGGCAATAAGTGGTCTTGGAGAATTGTTTTTAGGAGGCCTATGACTGGCAGCATGTAGGTCCTGTGCGGGTGCTGGTGGGTGGTGCTGGCAGTATTTCAAGACCCGTGCAGCCTGCTGAGGCTGCTGGTGTCTGCGAGAGCTGCCCCGGGGGTGCCAGTTCTCACCAGACCACTGGGGAGACACAGGTGCTGAAGCCCATGTCTCTACATTTTCCCCAGAGATGTCAGGATATAGTGAAGGCTCAGTCAGGTCATAAACTCATTCTGTAAGGCCTACTTTGTAGTCAGAGTTGGGTAACTATTCCCTATTATAATATTTTTAAAAAGCTATCTTTTATATAGCACAGCTCTGTTTCCCTTTGTGGGCAGCCCTGTGTGAACTCAACTTCTTTGATTATTACAACTTTACAGATGCAAAAGCAGTCATATAATAAGGTCACATGGTTGATTTGGGATTCAAATCTTGGTTTTCTGATGTTAACCTCATGTGCATTTTATGATACTGCTTACCATGCTTTTAAGAATTGAGCAAAAGCAGTATATAGATTTCACTCAAAAGTAACAAAACATTGGCATTACCTGGCTGTGTATGTTACCTTTGCACTCACAACTTTGTCTATACAGGTGTGTAAATATACTTTGCATCCCAAGGCTGTGACTTGCTGAACGTGACCTGTTACATTCTGTTAGTAGTTACAGGCTTCGTTCCCCCTCTCTCTGAGCTCCCCGAACAGGCTTCCTTACAGCTTAGCTGTCAGTCTGCCTCTCCCCACATCTGTGCACTTCTTGTTCACTGGCCCCCTTAGAAACAACGGGTGATTGGAAAGTTCCTGTGTCTGTGGAAAAAGGGAGGGAGACTGCGGGACAGGGACAACAATGCAAAGAAAAAGGCAGAATGCCACACATACATAGTTTTCAGTTTTCAAATGCTTTCCTATTTGGAAATAAGAATCACACATACATGCCAGGAGTCTCTTGAGTTATCTAGACAGAGACATAGCTGATGGTAACTTTGCTAGAAAAAGTTTTCTGAGTATTATGACCTTTGTTTTGCGTTTTAACATTGTTCCCACTAAATTCTCAGCTTGAGTTTGGTCCTCTGAGTCATGAATATGCTGAGTATTTGTACAAATGTTGGATAATGGTAGTTTTTAACTCAACTGTAATCATGCTTCTTAAATCCCTGTCCTATTTACTTACACAAAATTCAGTTAACAAGCATCTGGTTTCCACAATCAGATTATTTAACACCCAACAATGCCCTATTAGGATGGCGAGAGCAATAGACAGTCCAGTTAAATCCTTTGAAATTCTAGCCCATTCTCCTTCCCTTTCATGCCTGACTCCATCTCCTAAGAGCTGTGCCAGAGAGTAAAGAAAATAAGTGAGGACAAAGAAGGTTTTGAGGTGAAGATTTGGGTATGGAGAAGCTGTTTTATTGTAACTGATCCTGTCTCATTTGAAATCAGCATAGGGTCACTAATTCAACTACTATACATGGAACGCCTTTATCATTACAGCTTTCTTCTTATCCCCTCAGATATAAGCATGCACAGGACACATTCTCTGCCCTCAAGGAACCTCTAGCTTAGTGAAGGTGATACCAGGAAACAGTATAGCTGCCATGTATATGGCATTAGGGGAACACATAGCAGCTGTCCCTAACTAGTGCTGAGATCAGCGAAGGCTTCTTGTAGGAAGAAAACTAAGTTTGACTAATACTTATAAGTGGGTGGCCTTTACAACAACTATCTCTCTGAGCCTGACTCCTCACTGGTGAGTTTTAAAAATATCCCATGCAGCTCCAGTATACAAGGGATGGTGGATGTAAATATTTCACTGCATGTCCCACCCCCCCATCCCATATTCATCACTTAATGTTTGTCCTGGCATAACGTTATAATGTCTGAGTTAAAAATGGCCTAAGGTTGAAATTTGGTACACAACATATAAACCAAGTCTCCCTACTATCACCCTTGGGCTTGGGGCAGGAGCTGCTCTCAGAAGCCGGGGCCTAACTGCTGTCACGGCCATCCTCTCCTCGGCCAGAGCGCGGCTCCACACTGCAGTTGTGCCCCATCACTGCAGCTTCCTCCTCTTGTGCTAAATCAATAGTTTATGACATGTACAAGAGAAAGCTGTAAATTTAATTTTGTCCCCTGCCGTGCGATTCCTATCTTGTTTGCTGGCAACATAATGAACGTGTTTGCCCTCCAGACCCCCCGCCCACTGAAGCAATTGTAGGATAAAGAAACAGAAAATAGCCAAGCACAATTACATAGATGGATTAAAACTGGATTAATCAGAAGCTCAGCTAAAGATAGGAATATGCCTTTGGTGTGTGTACGTGCATACTTTTTTTTCCCCCAGAAATCCACTAAACAGGAGTGATAATTAGGAAAATTTGGGTTGTATCTGTCCTTGGAAATTTAAGGGTGGTCCAGATAGGTTATTTTTAATTATGAGGGAAATGCGAGCAGAACAGACTGGCTCTACTCAACCCCACAGCTCTCATCTGCTGACATCACCTCCCTTGCTTCTATGCTGAGAAAATCCAAAGTTCCTTATCACCAGAGGCCCTGTACTGCTGATCCCTTGAAATCTCCCCCTGCTCTACGTGACTGGCTTCCTCCCATTGAGTTCTCAACTGCTTTCCCATCCAACCCAGGCTCTCCTGATCCCTTTAGCCCTGTTGCATAATCTCTAGAGCCTTTATCCACTGAAAACATCTTGTATACTAATAGGGAGAGAGAGAGAGAGAGAGAGATCAATCTAACTATATGTATGTTTGTATTCATTTCTTTGTTTTTTATTTTCTCCCACTACAAAGTAAGCTCAGTGGGAGCAGGAAACTTGTCTGTTTTATTCCCTATGCAGTCTCAGTGACTTATAATACTTTCACATGTCATTGCTCAAGGACATGATAAATCAATGAATGAATTATATACTGAGGAAATATTTACATAGAAGAAAAACTTTTAGCACCCTTTGCTACTCTAACAAAACCCCAATTGATATCATCACAGCTGCTGTTTATATAGCACTTGCCATGTGCCAGGCACTGTTCTAAGTTCATTGTATACTAACATATTTAACCCTTAAAAAAAAAAAACCTTAGGAGGCAGGCATTATTATTTTTTTTTAGAGGAATAAATGGGGACACAGAGAGCACAAAGAGCTTCAGTGATTTCCATGCTTACAAAGTTACCAAGTGACAGAACTAGTATTTTGACCTAGGCTGTGTGGCTCTAGAGACTATATACCACACTGTCCCTCAACTTGCATTCTTAAACAATCACAGGCACTCGGCACAAATGAAACAGTAACACCAAAAGGCCAAATGTGTGTGTGTGTGTGTACATGTATTTTTTGTAATTGTGGTAGGCCACAGGCTCCCAGAAAACAGTCACTGGTACCAGAAGGAAAACAAAACAACTGTTGTAGGTATTCAGAGTCCACCCTCAGAGTCCTGTGACCTAAAGTCACATCATCAAACCTACTCAACTTAGATCGTAAACAATCATGCAGTTGTATTGCATAAGATTGAAGACATATTTCTTCACAGCACCATTTGGGTTGATAGGCTGTTACACAAATCCACTCTTCAAAAAAGGTGGAAAGAAAGGTGTGTGTGTGTGTATGCAAAAACTATGAAGGTAAACTGAAATGAGAAAGGCCTCAGGATCTTATAAAGCATGTACAGCCTTTGTATACCTGGTCCATTTGTCTTTCCATTCATTCATCCATCCATCCTATGCCTGCTATACACCCATCACTGTGTAAGTGATATAAGCAGTGACAAAGGCAGATACTGTTCCTGCCCCATGGATAAACAATCTGGTATGCACTGTTCTCAATACTTCCTGGCTCTCATATATAAAGTTATTATGCAAAGTCACTTTGTAAACAGATCAGAGAGAAATCTGCGTGTGAGTGTGAAGACCAAAGGCAGACCAGGAACAAAGGCAGAGCCCTTCAGAGAGGCGCTGGCTCATGCGTAAGGAATGATGAGAGGGAAGAACAAGTGTGAAGTCAAGAGATGAAAGTAACGGGGCTTGGGGAAGGGGCGTACTCAAGAAGGAAGGCCAGCTTTGTCCCAACAGACTCAGCAGGCTGATCCCATGTACCAAGGACAAGAGGGACTGCTCATCTTAAAGTAGTTTTAAAAAGCGTTTTAACATACATTAGTGGAAATAAACAGGTAGTTCAAATTGTTCCTCTTTCTAAGGAATACAAACGATTCCACCAGACCATCACCGCTGTGTTTGGGGGAAGATCCTCTGCGAGATTTTCTTTCTTTATTGACCAATGGGTGTGTTTGGGTACAGGAGATGACCTCCCTGGGAGGGAGCTCACTCTGGGCCACGTTGGGTGGCAGAATTACAACTCCATTCTCCAGGAATCAAAGGACATTAATTTACATTTGAAAAGAGAGAGAAAAACACCATCATTTTATTGTCAGTTTTGTTCCAATCAATCCACCCCTCACCATGACTGCCAAGGAGACCTTTGATAGAAATTCATCTCAGAAATAGGGGGTAAAATTTTAATGGGATTATTTTGATGTTTACAAGCTCTAAGAATGTCCCCCAAACACTGTGTGGAGGGAGACATTTTCTTTGCTTTTCCTTGGCATATATCTGATCTGTGAACATTTAACTTACTGAGTCCCGAGAAGACTGATTGGAAAACCTCTGACTATGCAATGTGTGCTCACCCCTTGGTGTGAGTTGACAGGGCACACAACAGCATCGATGACCCCAACATCTCCCCCACTGATGCCTGAAATTCCACCATTAGTGATTAATGCTTAGGGAAAATCAAGGAGACATTATGGACTAGAGATTTGTAGGTTCGGTTTCTTAATTCCATTACCAGAAAACACAGTATCATTTATTACGTATTTCTAAACACTAAATGTAATTCTGCTGTCTTATTTCTGTCTTTTTCTAAACTGGAAATTTTCTTTAAAAGGACAGATATAGAAGCCTTTCAAGCTAATTTGTTAATTAAACAGTTTTACTTCCTACACCTCTAAGTTGGGAAAAGGCATATGAGGAAAAATGAAAAGGCAAGAAACAAAAAATCTTAAATTGTTTTTCTTCCTAAACTGCTTCTAGTGAATCTAGTGGTCAAACATTGTCCTTGAAGACCCTTCACTATTTTCCAGTTTACATCCTGACCAGAAAACGAAGGGAGAGAGACAGGTTTAGGCAAGGGCTGACCACAGAGCCTGAGGCATTTGTCGTAAGTTAAGCTTCCAAAACCTGCTTTGCTTCCAATTCACACCCTTCTCCCTCCCTACCTGTTGTTATGAAAGGTGTAGCAGTGAACAACAGCTCTTTTGAATGTTTTCCTGGAAGTCTGGAGTCTAGCAATACCAAAGAATACTTTCCATGCCCTGCAAAGAAAGCCTACAGCAATTAAACCTCTTTCTATAGCCTTGTTCTTCATTTTAAAAGCACAGTCCCAAATGGTAACTGTTCCTTTAACCTCATTTCATTACTTGTAGAATCAGAAGAAACCACTGATGATTTCAGCTGAAAAGATTTTAGAAATCGGATTTATTTTTCTCCCCACTCATGCTGTTAATTACTGTCAGTGGGTCTCGTGAAACTACACTCATCTATTTTTAATGCCTGCCACGCAGTACATTTTAAAAATAAATGGGAGTGAGTTTGAGTAAAACTTGTGCCTTATATTGAAGGCTGTAAATGCCAATGGTGGGCACTGCCAATTTTCTTAGCCAAAGCCCACAGCTATTGATAATTGATGAGTTTAAACCTCATCTCTGCGAAACCATGATCACAAAGCTCTCCTGTTAGTCTTTAATCCACTTTCTGTATTTCTTGTGTTTCCCAGTGTTGTACTATAATGTTTAGGTCTCTGAGACATCAAAAGTTTTTCAAGTTCCTCTGCAGTAAAAACCATGCATGTATTTAACACTAGTCATAAGCGTATGACTAAGTAAAGTAAATTCAATTTGGGAATTTTTTCAACGTGGATTCAAAGTAAGAAAAAAGTCAAAATTTTAGCTGTTAATTGCCTTCCTCATTGTATAAGCCAATCAGAGGAGACCAGTGTTAATGATTCAGTCCAAGGGCTTAGTGGCATAAGATGAAATAGTTTAATGCATTTTCTATGTGTCTGCTCTTTGACTACTTTAAGAGGCAGTATAGACATAGTATAGATATAGATATATAGATGTATCTATGTGAACTCCCTATTTTAAAAAGGAAAATTTGCCTTGTGTAACTGGCACTGGATAAGAAGATTGCTGGGACTTCCGGGAAGATGGCGGCATGAGCAGGGCGGCAGAAATCTCCTCCCAACACTATATTTATCTACGAAAACACAGCAAATACATCTATTCCTAAAAGAGAGACCAGAATACACAGGAAAGCGCACAGCGTGCAGCTACACCTGAGAGGACTCAGCACCCAAAGAGGCGGGTAAGATACGGAACAGCAAGCTGGCGGGACACGAGCCCTCCCCCACCCCAGCGCACCTGTGGGAGGAGAGGATTCAGAGCCGGGAGGGAGTGGAAGTACACCCCGCGAAGTAGCCGGCCCCGGTGATCTGCACGGGGAGCGCTGACCCACATTGCGCAGTGCAGCGGAGATTGGAGAGACAGAGGGGCAGGATCTGAGCGGGGAACGCGCCAGGGTGCTTGCAGCCGGCTCCCGGGAAGAAAAAAGAAAAAAGCGCACGCTTTCTTCAGCGGTCTTAAAGAGACAGGAGCCCAGTGGAGGAGCCAGATCGCCCCAGCACACTCAGCCCAGCAGGCTGGGAGTCCTGGGGAGTTTCAGATGCCTTAGCTGGCGACTGGGGAAGCATAGCCATACTTACTCTTCTCACTGAGATCAACAGCCTCCTATTCGTTCCCACCCCTGCCAGAGCGATTAAGGGCCCTGCGGAGCGGCACAGTCACAGCTGCAGAATAGTGGGGCAACAGCACCACCTACAGCATTCCCACAGAATCTACTCCCGTGGGCGTTTTTTTTGTTTTGTTTTGCTTTCTTGTTTTGTTTTTTGTTTTTACTTTTCTTTCTTTTTTTCCCTTTTTTTCTTTCTTTTTTCTTTTTTTTTTCTCTTTTTAAAGTCTTAAAGAGCCCAGCTGACAAGAGACACCTCAAATCCAAAGATATACACAGACTAAAAGTGAAGGGATGGAAAAAGATATTTCATGCAAACAACAAGGAGAAAAAAGCAGGTGCTGCAGTACTTGTATCAGACAAAATAGACTTCAAAATGAAGAAAGTAGCAAGAGATAAAGAAGGACATTACATAATGATAAAGGGGTCAGTCCAACAAGAAGATATAACCATTATAAATATATATGCACCCAACACAGGAGCGCCAGCATATGTGAGACAAATACTAACAGAATTAAAGGAGGAAATAGACAGCAATGCATTCATCTTAGGAGACTTCAACACACCACTCACTCCAGAGGACAGATCAACCAGACAGAAAATAAGTAAAGACACAGAGGCACTGAACAACACACTAGAACAGATGGACCTAACAGGCATCTACAGAACTCTACACCCAAAAGCAACAGGATACACATTCTTCTCAAGTGCACATGGAACATTTTCCAGAATAGACCACATACTAGGCCACAAAAAGAACCTCAGTAATTTCAAAAATATTGAAATCCTACCAACCAACTTCTCAGATCACCAAGGTATAAAACTAGAAATAAATTTTAGAAAGAAATCAAAAAGGCTCACAAATACATGGAGACTTAACAACACTCTCCTGTTAATCAATGGGTTAATGACCAAATCAAAACAGAAATCAAAGAATATATGGAGACTAATGACAACAACAACACAAAGCCACAAACTCTGTGGGACGCAGTAAAGGCAGTTCTAAGAGGAAAGTATATTGCAATCCAGGCCTATTTAAAGAAGGAAGAACATTCCTAAATGAATAGTCTAAAGACACAATTACTGAAATTGGAAAAAGAAGAACAAATAAGGCCCAAAGTCACCAGAAGGAGGGACATAATAAAGATTAGAGAAGAAATAAATAAAATTGAGAGGAATAAAACAATAGAAAAAATCAATGAAACCAAGAGCTGGTTCTTTGAAAAAATAAACAAAATAGATAAACCCCTAGCCAAACTCATTAAGAGAAAAAGAGAATCTACACACATAAACAGAATCAGAAACGAGAAAGGAAAAATCACGACGGACCCCACAGAAATACAAAGAATCATAAGAGAATATTATGAGAATCTATATGCTAACAAGCTGGAAAACATAGAAGAAATGGACAACTTCTTAGAAAAATACAACCTTCCAAGCCTGACCAAGAAAGAAACAGAAAAACTAAACGGACCAATCACCAGCAACAAAATTGGATTGGCAATCAAAAAACTAACCAAGAACAAAACCCTCGGGCCTGATGGATTCGCCTCTGAATTCTACCAGACATATAGAGAAGAAATAACACCGATTCTCCTTAAAGTTTTCCAAAAAATAGAAGAGGAGGGAATACTTCCAAACTCATTCTAAAAAACCAGCATCACTCTAACACCAAAACCGGGCAAAGACCTCACCAAAAAAGAAAATTACAGACCAATATCCCTGATGAACATAGATGCAAAAATACTCAACAAAATATTAGCAAACCGAATTCAAAAATACATCAAGAGGATCATACACCATGATCAAGTGGGATTCATCCCAGGGATGCAAGGATGGTACAACATTCGAAAATCCATCAACATCATCCACCACATCAACAAAAAGAAGAACAAAAACCACATGATCATCTCCATAGATGCTGAAAAAGCATTTGACAAAATTCAGCATCCATTCCTGATTAAAACTCTCAACAAAATGGGTATAGACGGCAAGTACCTCAACATCATAAAGGCAATATATGACAAACCCACAGCTAACGTCATACTTAACGGTGAGACGCTGAAAGCTTTTCATCTAAGATCAGGAACAAGACAGGTATGCCCACTCTCTCCACTGTTATTCAACACAGTACTGGAGGTCCTAGCCACAGCAATCAGACAAAACAAAGAAATACAAGGCATCCAGATTGGTAAAGAAGAAGTCACATTGTCACTATTTGCAGATGACATGATACTCTACATAAAAAACCCTAAATACTCCATTCCAAAACTACTAGAACTAATATCTGAATTAAGCAAAGTTGCAGGATACAAAATTAACACACAGAAATCAGTTGCTTTCCTATACACTAATGATGAACTAACAGAAAGAGAAATCAGAAAAACAGTTCCATTCACAATTGCATCAAAAAGAATAAAATACCTAGGAATAAACCTAACAAAGGAAGTGAAAGACCTGTACTCTGAAAACTACAAGACACTCCTAAGAGAAATTAAAGAGGACACTAACAAATGGAAATGCATCCCATGCTCTTTGCAAGGAAGAATAAATACTGTCAAAATGACTGTAAAACCTAAAGCAATCTACAGATTCAATGCAATCCCTATCAAACTACCAACAGGTTTCTTCAATGAACTGGAACAAATAATTCTAAAATTCATATGGAACCACAAAAGACCCCGAATAGCCAAAGCAATCTTGAGAAGGAGGAATAAAACGGGGAATTACGCTCCCTGACTTTATGCTCTACTACAAAGCCGCAGTAATCAAGACAATTTGGTATTGGCACAAAAACAGACCCACAGACCAGTGGACAAGAATAGAAAATCCAAACATTAACCCAAACATATACAGTCAATTAATATTTGATAAAGGAGCCTTGGATATACAATGGGGAGATGACAGCCTCTTCAGCAGCTGGTGTTGGAAAAACTGGACAGCTACATGTAAGAGAATGAAACTGGACTACTGTCTAGCCCCATACACAAAGGTAAACTCAAGGTGGATCAAAGACCTGAATGTAAGTCATGAAACCATAAAACTCTTAGAAAAAAACATAGGCAAAAATCTCTTGGACATAAACATGAGCAACTTCTTCATGAACATATCTCCCCGGGCAAGGGAAACAAAAGCAAAAATGAACAATTGGGACTATATCACGCTGAAAAGCTTCTGTACAGCAAAGGACACCATCAGTAGAACAAAAAGACTTCCTACAGTATGGGAGAATATATTCATAAAAATCATATCTGATAAAGGATTGACATCCAAAATATATAAAGAACTCACGCACCTTAACAAACAAAAAGCAAATAATCCTATTAAGAAATGGGCATAGGACATGAATAGAAATTCAGATGGCCAACAGGCACATGAAAAGATGCTCCACATCGCTAATCATCAGAGAAATGCAGATTAAAACCACAATGAGATATCACCTCACACCAGTGAGGATGGCCAACATCCAAAACACAAACAACAACAAATGTTGGCGAGGATGTGGAGAAAAGGGAACCCTCCTACACTGCTGGTGGGACTGCAAATTAGTTCAACCATTGTGGAAAGCAGTATGGAGGTTCCTCAAAAAACTCAAAATAGAAATACCATTTGACCCAGGAATTCCACTCCTAGGAATTTACCCTAAGAATGCAGCAGCCCAATTTGAAAAGGACAGATGCACCCCTATGTTTATTGCAGCACTATTTACAATAGCCAAGAAATGGAAGCAACCTAAGTGTCCATCAGTAGATGAATGGATAAAGAAGATGTGGTACATATACACAATGGAATATTATTCAGCCATAAGAAGAAAACAAATCCTACCATTTGCAACAACATGGATGGAGCTAGAGGGTATTATGCTCAGTGAAATAAGCCAAGCCGAAAAAGACAAGTATCAAATGATATCACTCATATGTGGAGTATAAGAACAAAGAAAAAATACTGAAGGAACAAAACAGCAGCAGACTCACAGAACCCAAGAACGGACTAATAGTTACCAAAGGGAAAGGGACTGGGGAAAATGGGTGGGAAGGGAGGGATAAGAGGGAAAAAGGGGCATTACGATTAGCAGACATAATGTTGGGGGGGCACGGGGAGGGCTGTACAACTCAGAGAAGACAAGTAGTGATTCTATAGCATCTCACTACGCTGATGGACAGTGACTGTAATGGGGTTGGTGGGGGGGAACTGATGAAGGGGTAGTTTAATAACCATAATATTGCACATGTAATTGTAGATTAATGATAATAAAATAAATTATATATATAAAAAAAGAAGATTGCTGTGAGGAATCATGTTATGATTGAGAAAAAGGCAACTCTTTGCAGGGTGTTGGAGAACATGGATTCTGGACTCCAGCACGCTGGCCTCTGCCTCTTGCTATATGTTTGTGGCAAATTACTTAATCTCTCTAACTCTTAGTCTGGATAGAGGTATATAAAACCTATTTTAGGTTGTGAGGGTTACATAAATACTCTTTGAAACACACTTGCCGTGTGACAAGGAGAGAGATTTGCATTTACTATAATAGTCGTTTGGATGCTTCTGACTATATGAAAGAGAAACATTGTAACAAAGGATTTAGACAATGAGGATGCTTACTATCTCACATAACAAGAAGTGCAGGGGGGCAGGCTCCGGAGTGGCAGGGCAGCTGGTTGGCTTTGTTTCCCTATAGTTCCCAGCAATTGCCTCCTCTCTGCAGTTAGTTCAATTTTCAACTGCAAGGAAACTCTAAGAAATCCCCAACACATTTTGTTTTTTAGTATCTCATTGGCCAGAATTGGGTCATGTGCAGAATAAAACAGTGACTAAGAGCATACAAACTGAATAGATGGCTTGGGCTGGAATCTAGCACTACAACTCATAGCTGTTTATCTCTGGGAAATTGCTATTATTTCTCTGGGCCTCAGAGTCTTAATCTATAAAATGAGGTTGTCAATACTAACTTTCTCATTGGATTGATGGGATGATTGAGTGGGTTAATACATACTGAGCACTTAGAACACTACCTGGCACATAATGAATGCTTAATAAGTTTTTGTAATTTTAAATTCTAAACCAATCACTGAGAGGAGGAATGGGATTACTAATTGGTTTAGATTAATCAGAATTTATTGTCTGGAGAAAGGGTCACTTTTCACTGAATCATGTGGGAGAATGGAAACTTTAACAAAATTAACTTACATTAGGTAGGCCATCAAGTCTGAGTACCACACTCAGGGCACTAACATACTCTTCCTCCTCCTCCTATTCTTTTAATAACATCACCACATTACCTTTCTCCCAAAAGAAAATCAATTGACTGAACTATAGGTGAGCCCTGCCTGATGATTTTATTTTTTTATCTATTATTTTAAACATATTTTTTCAGCAAATTAAAAAATATATATATTTGCACAACTACTTGTCACCCATGATATCACTGAAATAAGACTTCAGTCTGGCCTTGAGTCATTTTATGTCCACTGTAGCATCTGAGCTCAAAGGATCCAGAACGTGTAAACCCTCCTGTTTTCTAAGGATCCATGGGCCCTAGTAAGTTAAGGTAACAACAAAAAAGGACCTATGGGAAATAGGAGTAAAAGGAGCAGGTGGAGCGGACAAACTCCCAAATGGGAGCGGAAGAGATGATTTGTATCTCTTCAGAGTTCAACACAGTATCTAGTGCATTTTGTTTCCTCAAAAACTGCTGCTGAATAAAGGAGAGTGACTGGACATGCATGGATCATTTATGAGGTGAGCATGTATTCATTCAAAAGCACCCTATTTTCATACAATAAAATTAATTCATTTGGTGTACAATTCTATTAATTTTGACAAATGCATAGAGTTATGTAACCATCAACACAATAAAGACACAGAATAGTTTTATCACACCCTCCTCCCAAATTTATTCAATAAGTATCAATTGATATACTTCCTGTCAGGTACTGGGCATGTACCTAATTACAGGTTGGTGAATAAAGATGTGACATTTGACAATGGAGTGATTGTAGCTGGGTGCTTGTATGTTCACGATCTTCCATTAACTTGGTGGCAAAAAGGGTTAAAATTTCACCAGGCAGAACAGGTGAGAAGTAAAATGGGATTTTTAGCAATTGCATTGTTTTAAGATTTTTCTTTCAATTTTATTGAAAGCTTTTAAGTTATTCTAACCTCGTTATATCAGTGTCTCTGACTTGGGCAAAAGGTAGGAATATCCACAGGAACCAGATACAAATATCTGGAATTTGTTACTGGGGCTTTGAAAACAACTTTTTTTTTTTTTGC
This sequence comes from Smutsia gigantea, assembly GCA_032199065.1. Taxonomy (NCBI): domain Eukaryota; kingdom Metazoa; phylum Chordata; class Mammalia; order Pholidota; family Manidae; genus Smutsia; species Smutsia gigantea. The sequence continues at coordinate 58,441 of JAVSCE010013946.1, forward strand.
TTAAACTTGTAATAGAAAATACAGTGACTTCAAAACTACATTTCAGAGCATTTGAAAACTCCCAAGGAAGATGGTAGCAATACTGTAGAGAGGACATAAGACAGATATGTAAGCACCTAGTTTCTTTCAATTACTCTCAAGAAGGCCTGCTTCCAGAATCCTTAGTTATCCATTTGTATGTCATGATTCAAGCTTTGCTCAGTAATCTGAAAGTGAAGATCAGTTTACTTATATTGGCATTGCTGAATGAGGTGTCTCTTACCCCCCCAGCCCCACCCTTATGACAGAAAACATAACGAAGTTCCCACACTTACAATGACTACTGGAAAATAGGGAGAGAAATGACTGAAAGGAAAGAAAAGAGATCTACCTTCTCAAGACACACAGAGTCAAGGTAACTGTCAATAGTACCATCCTCTAAATTCTCAAAAATCTTAATATCAGTATATTTCAACATACTTGAATTTTCTGTTAGTGAAAAGAGAGCCAGGTTAGCTGTCCTAAACCCTGGTTAAGCAGAGGAAGTCCCTATTTGCAGTAAATCCCACTGTATTTCTTTCAATTGCTTCTCCAAACCTTGGAACAACAAAGCAAGATACATACTGTGGCCTTTTCAGTCTATCAATTAAATGGTTAACCACGGGTAAACTTGTAGATAACAAAGATCTATTAGAGAAACATTAATAGTAACTCTGGAATTTACAGTCCAGTGCCACCTTTCCAACAATTCAGGAGTTAAAAGATTGGTAAACTATTTGCCATCACCTCTGTTACCACCCTCTTTGTACCAGGAATAGAATTATTTAAGCTTAAAGGTAGAACTCTCTCCCTCTCCCTGTCTTTCTATGATGAGCATATACATTTTGGATCTGTCATCAGATATTCTGAAAATTAGAAATTTGGATTATTCGATTATAAAAAAATCTTAATGTCAACTGTTTTCATTGAAGGTAAAGACAGAGTTTATTTAACAGTTAATGTTATGTCTGGCATAATACACAAAGAGTGAAAAAGACAAAAGAGGGAGAAACATTTTGTTTTCTTAACCACTGTAAAAGCAATCTTTTTTTTCTCTTGCCATATTCCTCTTCTTCCATATTTCCTTGCTTTGAAGATGCATTTCACACAGTTACATTGTTATTGGACAATCCATTTTCTACCTCTTTTGAAAAAGTATCTAGCATTTTGATTAAACAGTTTTGGTCCTCACATTCCCATACTTTCAACTCTGACAGTTTAATTTCCAGACTCAGAACTTTCCAAATCAGAAAATGCTAGATTTGTGCATTGTCACAGGTAAAAATCAAGGCATCTATTTCCAAAGGCTGTTTAGCTGCCTTTGGGCTTATTTAATATTATGACTTAAAAGATTATTTCTTATGGCTGCAGTATGAGTGAACACTGCAATTAGTTCTAATAAACTTCCCAAGACAAAAATAACAACCAACACTGTTATGACTATTGGTAATGACACCTTGTATTTATATGGTGGCTTTTATTTGAGCCAATCCCTACATAATCTGCAAGCATATTTTTGGGTATCACATCACGCTTCTTCAGAATGCAGCTACCTTAGCGTAAAAAGTAATAACTGCTTAACAAAACACTGGCCCATATGAAGACTATTATTCTCTCTTCAATCTTCACGGAGATTTTATAATAATAGCAATCGTAATAGCTATATCTTTTATTATGCTCATTTTTTGTCCCACTCATAGACCAGAGGCATTATTCAGTAAAGAAAACATGAAAACTTCACTTAAAAGCTCCAAAAAGATTAACCTGTAAAATTATTGGTCATCAAATCCAGTCATATCTATTTGTCCTTTCTTTACTTCCACGATCATGAGAATGAGCAAGATATTATGTTATAGGGGATTTTTGTGTCCAACTTCCAGATGGCTTATTTACCTCGAGGCTCCTCTCCTGTGTCTAGCCAAGTCTACCTCAAACACAAGATTCTCTTAATCCAAATGATGCAGAGTGCCTCCTTGTTATCCATCACACCATATAAGCTTTACCAACTTCCTTTCCAAATCATCCATCATCTTGCCCATCTATTACTCCCTATCCCACTCTTGCCTTTGAAATTGACTATATGTGTCAACTTCTGCTTCAACCCATTTCCTATCACATAGCTTATTCTTCCGTATTTCCCCTTTCTAGTACACTGGCTTATTTCACCCTCCACTACCCACCTTCACAAATGGCCTCCCCATTTATATAAGAACAAGTCTAGACTTGAAGAATTTGTCCTTAATAAATAAATTCACCACTACAACCAATCATCTTTTAGCCTAAGTGGCAACCCTTACCTACAGTATATCAAACTTGTCCCAGGACCTCAGTTATTATCCTTCTGTAATAATATTTTAGGTCTCCCAACTAAACTATGCTCTGCAATGCCAAGAGCATGTCCTCTTATTTCTCTGACTTTACCAAAGCTTCTAGAGTGGTGCTGTGAAGCCAGAAGTGTTCAATAAATATTGAAGAAATGACTTTATGACAGGTATATGCCCAAAGAGTAGGGAGAGGAGACAGATCTGTATCAGTATACAGAGTCACATATACACCACACATCTCAGAATAATTCCCTTTTTCTGGAAAATACAAAACAAAAAAGGACCAGGTCAAAGTGCATGTCATAGAGGAGGTGCCAGCAGACATCTCTGTAGGATGACTCATATGAAGGCATTTCTGTGCTGAGAAGCAGAGTCAAGTTTCTTGGTACCTTCAGTACAGTTCAAAGAATGTTGTATTAATGGTTATAGCAACTTCAATGAAAACTCAGATTGAAGGATGCAAAAGGCTAACACCCAAAGGCAAACTTATTTTTCTGTTTATAAAATTGCAGTCTTGTGCAATAACACAGAATCATAAAATATTAAGAGGTGGAAGAAGCTTTGGATGTCATTCAACTTAACCCTTTATTTGCTATGTAAATTCCTGAGAGAATATTCCTGCTAACAATAGTTCTCCTCTTTGAGAAAGCCTGGCATGAGGCTCAAAAAAAACCTGCAATATTTCAATCATTTTCTCCACCAGTACAGTCAGAAATGCAGAACTATAATAACTGGTATTTTCAGATATATTATTGAGTACCCTATATGTGCAACTAATTGCAGTAGGAACAGTAGGGAATGGAGCAATACAGAGATGGATCAGAAATAATCTTTGGCATCAAAAGAAGTAGGAAGGTATAAGTTGGCAGAAAAAATACACAAGAGAAAAATGAAAAGGAAATGCTAAGTATGGGACTTGTATAAATGTAAACACTTTATGTTTAACGTTGCAACAAATGCATTGCTGACAAAGATCGTTGAATATATAAGAACAATTGGTACCATTAGTTTCAACATTGGCAACTACTCTTGTGATCTTACTTGACAAATTAATGAAATGATGCACCAACCAAGCAAACAAAAATCTAACCAATGAACCAAGCAACCAAAGGCTCTTCCTTAGTGTCTGAAATGATGGATATCAAAAAGTAATACCCACTAAATGAAAAGGTGCATGTGATTGGGACCTGTCTTAGTCCACTTAGGTTCAGATTGCTGTAACAAGATACCAGATTGGGTGGATTTTAAACAAAAGAAATTTATTTCTCAGAGGTCTGGAGGCTGAAAGTCTGAGATCAGAGTGCCCTGATCTCATGGAATGGTTGGTGAAGCCCTTTTTCAGGTTGCAGACTTCCTGTATCTTCACATTAAGGAAGGGACAAGGGATCTGTCTGGGGCCTCTTCTGTAAGAGCACTAATCCCATTCCTCAGGGCTCTGCCTCACAATCTAATCACCTTCCTAAGGCCCCAGGTACTAATACCATCACCTTAGTGAGTTAGGATTTCAACATATGACTGGGTGGGGGTGCAGGAGGGGGATATAAATATTCAGACTATAGGGAGAACCATATCTAATTTCTGTTTGTTTGAAATAGTTAAAACTAACAACATACTTATTTCTGGTACATAGAGGGTACAGTAAATACTTAGAATCTGGAACCATGTTATGAGGGGGAAGTGGGTATGAAAGAAATCAGCATTCTGCTTCCATAAGTGATTTGCAGATGGGATGGGCATGACGGAAAAAGAGAAAATGGGTATTAAAAATCTAATAGTTGAAGGATTGTTTAAGGTTAGTATGAGGTTTCCATGCCTTTGTATTTATCCACTAATAGAATTTATTTCACTTTACTTTCAGTTTTGGAAATTTTATTGTTGTCTTAGATGCTGTTTTCCAAAGGTAAATCTTACTTGGAACTCAAGTTAAACAAAATGGATAAAAGCAAAGTTGGCAAAAGTTGCGCCTTCTCTTATAGGAAACATCTTGGCAAGTCTTCAGTGACTGCTAGGAGTCAATGGCATATATTTAAAAACTACTGCACTGAAAAATTCAAGAAGTGCATTGCAGTGCTAAGTTGCAGTGTTCGTGGACTTGTGTTGCAGCTCTGTATGCAACACTGACTATAGGCAGGAGAGTAATTCCCAAGGCTGACATTTCTGAATGTAGTATGTCTCAGAGATTTAGGATAAGGAATGTTTAGATTCCACATTTTGTACGTGGCAAGAGAAAACTAGTCCAGCATCAAAAGAGAGACACCTCAGTCTGATCAAGTAAATAGGAATCCATGTGCTATAGAGGGTACAGATACTCTTACATAACAAATCTCCCACAAGGCAGGCATGTTATAACCCTCTTGAGATTCAGTAATTGTAAAATAGGTCTGGACATTTTTACAATGTAGCCAAAGGGGTTCTATGTGCATTTTACAATATGAAATGCCACAATGTGAACAAGATCAGGAGAGAGTATAAATTAAAAAATAATAATAATTTAAAATAAAAATAGTTTCTTCAGAATCATCCAGGGATGATAAGTGTAACAGACCTTGTTGAAGGTTTTTGTAAAAATTCATCTCACAGGGAGAAAAAAAGGGGGAGGGGATCATTTTGTTAGATTTTTCTTATGATCTAGATGAGATTACCCTCGAAAGCACTGAAAGTAGTCACACTCATTCAGCAAGTATCTTATGAGCACCTACTCGGTGACAATCACACCCTAGTTATTAGAGGGATGCAGAAATCAATAAAACATCTCTGGCTTGTGGGGGTTCACAGTCTAGATAGAGAGGATAATGCCTCCATAGCACAGTTGCTAGGATTATGTTAAGTTCTACCAGAGATATTAGAGTTAAATCAATAGAGTCTTGAAAGTAGGAGAGGAGTTTAGATTTTAATAAGAAAATGAAAAAACGCTGAGTGCAAGGCAAATACATAATAATATCTGTCATCCAGGGCAGTCTTTCTGAGAGTCCTGTGTATGGGGGTGTTCATACTTGCACAGGCTTGCACACATGTACGTAACAAAGAAGAGACTTGAAGCCGGCAGATGAATTAGGTGATTATAACTGTAGGCCTTATTACCTAAACAGGGAAGTGGTAGAGAGAGCAGGAAAGTCAGGACGCATTAGGAGGTGCATACTAAGAATGCTAAGAAGGAGTATGATGAATTACGACATGCAGATATTCTGCTCCCTTAAAGAAGGCTACCAATGAAAAAGAAGCCCCAGATAAACCAAATATATTTCTCATCTGACTCTCTCTTTTACCCTTCAATATAGATAATAACAATACATTAAAAAAATTAATTGAACAAATAAAAAGTACAAATGGGGTATTTTTAGACAAAACTGAAACTTTTTTCTTGATGAAAACTTCCTATGTGAAGCTCTTTTAAGCACTGTCTGGTCTCACTGCCTTTTCTTTCTACTCTTTCTCTCCTGAAGCAGTCCAAATCCTTGCAGTTCTATCAAATTGAGCTTTAACCATTTTATACTCCATGAAAAAAATGCATCCCAGTGCCTTGCTAAGGGTCTCAGCTACCTAGCTTTTAATACTTAAAAAAAAAAAAAGCATCTTGACAGCGGTGGCCTTCTCGTGTTTCTTGATGAATGACCCCTATGATTGAATCAAAGTTTAGATTTTCAAACAGGTTGAAAATAAGGACTTACAGGCCAAGGCTGCTTGCTGCCTGCTCCTGGGGCTCCAGGCTATAACCTCAGCTCCCACAAACCACAACAATGTATGCAGACTCCTGGAAACAGTTTCATCTACAATCACTTCCTCACATAATTCCTCAGCTCGGCAAACAAATGTAAGATCACTGGGGTGCATCACTTCTGTACTCAAGTGCCTCCCATGAGAAACCCTGTCTGTGCTCAATACCTGGGCACTGCAAGATGAATTTCAGTAGATGGAGGTGATTGCAGAGGGAACAATTGATTAGATGAACATGCTTGACGGTCCCCAAGGATATTAATGTCAGAAAAATGTAATAAAATTGTACATAACCCACTGCTAGAAAGAAATATTTTTGACCTCCAGTCTCTTTATGGAGTTTGTTTTTTTTTAATAGCATCCTTGTACTTGGCCAAAGAATTAGCATTTGTTCACAGTACATCTAGCATATTTAGAACAGCACCTAGCAAACAGCTTGGGCTCAGGTCTGGATATACCTACTCATTTTCAGTTGATCATTTTTTTTTCATATGTACATGTTTTTAAGATCATACCTACATACCTAGTTCCCAGGATATCAGAGAGAATATGTACAATGCACAGGTACCATTCTTTGTGTTGGGGACGTATCCCTGGATTTGAGAGACATGGTCCCTGCCCTTAAAGATCTTAGAGCTCACTTGGGGCATGTCACAGACCCTATACAAATAACTGCTTAAATGATCACAGTTGCAACCATGACAAGGGAAACACAGACAAAATACAAGATGCTATGAGAGTGCATTACCAGGACCTAAAGATATTTGAGGGTTTAAAGATTTATATTTTTTGCCCTAGATGTTTTGTGTCATCATATATTTTTTAAACCAAAATGTTAGAGGTGATGCTAACTAGATGTCTATCATAGTTCTAACTAGGTAAGTATCTGTCATAACTAGATAAGTATCTGTCATACTAACTAGGTAAGTATCTGTCATAGACAAGAAAATTGCTGTTCTATAGGGGAAACTTCTGGGAGGGCAAAAATGTGTGCGGTGTTAACTTGAGACTGTTTTTGGCTATTGCAGAAGGGAAATGGTCGCAAAATTCCCTAACGATGTAAGAAGCTACTCATCCTTATGGTTGAGGAAGTGAAGGAAAAGGAGCAAATATGAGAAATGACCGGATTTTGGTGACCAAAAATTGTATGGGCTAATTCTTTGGTACTTAAAAAAGTTACCATGGTTTGTTAATGAACCATGCATTTCTGGTCTACATTAGCACAAAGCAACCAGCAACAAAATGCATGGCTATTATGATTGCTATTATTATAAACCTCCTTAAAGATCTGAGGAGGGAATAATGCCGCCATGTGATGTTTCGTGGGCCAGCTATTATATTAAACAGCTGTTACTCTTTAACCTCAGTGGGGCCACATCTGAAGGTGGGTGAAGTGATCCCATGGATATGATTTGTAGAGTATTGAGAGATCTACTCAAATACAAGAGAACAAATGGGGGCTGCTGAAAATCAGCCAGGAACAGTCTAACATCATTTTCACAGTGTTTTGTACTTCAAATAATTATTTAAATCCTTAGTCTGCCATTTATGTAGATGTTTCCTAGGTAACCTACTTCATTCAGTTACATTTTTTCTGTAAAAATCAGAACACTGTCTGATAATTCAAGCAGCCTTATTTGAGTTACTTTCTAAACATTTTTGACTTACTAGAGTTGTCCTAAAGTAGTAACAAAAGACAGATTTCCAACCCAAAGAGAAGGTACTATTCAATACATAATTCACCAGTTGTCAACTCCAAATATAAAAGTTGATGCAAGGAACCCTGATAATGAGTTTTGAGCTGGTATAACTGTTAAAAACATGTTTGATTTCATATCGACATAGAAAGTTTATGTCTCTAATGACTTAGGGCTTCCCAAATGCCCCTCAGTTCCCTAAACATGCCATCATTCACAGTATCAAAAACCCTTACAAATATTCCATAATGACGATGAAGCAAAGTAAAGATATTAACATACCCCTAAATGGTCAGCTTTTGTACGCCCTCTCACTTTCACAAGGTCTTCTGACTACTCATCACAATATCCTGAGACAGATAGGCACTGTTGTTCAAACACCTCCAGCCTCACAGCCATGTGACCCAAGACTGTGATTCTCTATCTATGCATCTGTTCTCCTTAGAAGAAGGTTTAAGAATTTAGATTTATAAGTTCTAGTACACACTTTCCTAATGAAAAATCTTGTGTGGACCCCAAAGTCTGTATTTGTGTAGAGTTTCTCCAGGTGACTGTGTTTCAATCCATCCAATGATTCTATTTAGGAATGATTGTTTCAGAATGCTCATAGAAGATTTAAAGATGATAAGATACAGACTTAATTTAAAATGGTTAGATAATGTTATGTTTCAGCTCCAATGAGATTTGCTAGCCTATTCTGTTTGGGTAGACTCTGAATAGATTATGTTTGAAAGTTCTTTTCAATTAAAGAAGCTGGAAATCATTTTCCTCTGGAAATAACCTGGTAGGTACTGGTTGACTCCAAGAAGGTTCATGCAGTCTCTGTAGCCAATGATTAGCTACATCGCTAAATACCAGTACCATGAGTTACTGCTTCGGTTATTCCTAAGCTCCTTTTCATAAATATGTTTCTACAGGAAAATAGATTCCACAGTATAGAAATTCTCTTACTTATTTGTTCATTAAAATAGTCTTGTTTTATTAAATATATATTGGACTTCATATGTGTTAGTACTGTGCAGGGCACAAGCGATAAGACATTGAACAAAATGGAAATAATCTCTGCCATCATGTACTTTAGTGTCATAATGCAAGAGTCTGCCAATTAAAACAAGCAATTAGTGTAAAGTATCTTAAGTGCTATGACAGGATGTTATGGGAATGCTTATGGAAAAGAAAGTCACCTGATTCTTTACAGGGTAGGTATTTATGTGTATGTGAAGAGGGCATAGAGGAAAGGTTAGAGAAGACAAGAAGACTGTCCAGAGAAATCATACCAAACATAATTTCTAAACAGAATGAGGCTAAAGGGCACTGAAGGGTCAAAATGAACGTTTTTTTTTATTGCTGTTTGTTTTTTAATAGTGATGCCTGAGTTGCACACTGGCTCCACTACTGATTCACTACTAGATTCATTAGTGGATCTGAGCTTTGAGAGAGGGAGTTGAGCCTAGTAATGTATATTTTTGTATATTTTACTTATAAAATATATTTCTTGAATTTTTAATTAAATACCAGGCACTGTGCTATGCATGGGTCATACAAAGAAAGCTCAGACCTTATTCTCATAATGACTATTGTCTCTTTTTTGAGGGAGATCTACAGCCAGACAAGGAACATGGAGTGGGTCCATAGTCACTATTAAATACAGGTCTAATTGTTGGCCTCTGAGTATTTATACCTGCATAAAATATACCATCTCTTTTTATCACTACCTTCCTTGAGTTTCCAAATTTGACTCTACGGCTGGGCTTCAGACTGAGGTAGATGTGGGCTATTAGTTTTGATATATTTTGAAATTGGGGGCTGTTTGTGATCTCTAGGGACAGATGAGGGAAGCAGAGGGGGAGCATTCATAAGTAGGCCTCCTTTTAAGTTGGCCCCTTAAATTTTAAGACTGAAGAAACACAGGGGAACCCTCCTACACTGCTGGTGGGAATGTAAACTAGTTCAACCATTGTGGAAAGCAGTATGGAGGTTCCTCAAAAAAATAAAAATAGAAATACCATTTGACCCAGGAATTCTACTCCTAGGAATTTACCCTAAGAATGTAGTTTCTCAGTCTCAAAAAGACATATGCACCCCTATGTTTATTGCAGCACTATTTACAATAGCCAAGAAATGGAAGCCACCTAAGTGTCCATCAATAGATGAATGGATAAAGAAGGTGTGGTATATATACACAATGGAATATTATTCAGCCATAAGAAGAAAAAAAATCCTACCATTTGCAACAACATGGATTGAGCTAGCGGGTATTATACTCAGTGAAATAAGTCAAGCGGAAAAAGACAAATACCTAATGATTTTACTCATCTGTGGAGCATAAGAACAAAGCAAAACCTGAAGGAACAAAACAGGAGCAGAGTCACAGAACCCAAGAATGGACTAACAGTTGCCAAAGGGAAAGGGGCTGGGAGAGGGGGGGCGGTGGGAAGAGAAGGAGAAGGGGAATAAGGGGCATTACGATTGGCACACATAATGTACTGGGGGGGGCATAGGGAAGGCAGTATAGCACAGAGAAGACAAGTAGTGACTCTATAGCATCTTACTATGCTGATGGACAGTGACTGTAATGGGGTATGTGGTGAAGACTTGATATGGGGAGAATCTAGTAATTCTCATGTAATTGTATATTAATGATACCAAAAGAAAAAAAAAGACACACAGGGTAGCATCTCATACCTCCAGCATGTCCGTACACACCTGTGGCTGCCCCAGGGAGAGTCAACGCCAGCTAACCATGACTGCCTGCTTGTTGTGCAGAAAGCACAGCATGGGGCACTACAAGGTTTGTTCAGGTAAAACATAAGTTATAACATAAGGTCATCACCAGCACCATCATTACAAATAAAGTTAGCCACTAATTTCAACTTAAAAACATCTTATTATATGGTTTATCACTACATTTCTAGTTTACAGATGAGACAACTTAGGTACAACAGTTTCAGTAACTTGCCCAAGATCACAAACGTGGTAAGTGGGAAAGACCAGGCTCCGAAGGCCCAGGACATGCAGACAGTCAATTCCGGAGCTTGCAGGCTTGACCACTACATCGCACTGAGTCTCGGGGGAAAGTGGGAAAGAGATGTAAAGGGTAGTTTAAGCTTAAGACCCAATGTGACAAGGTAAATGGATGGGATACGGAAACAAGGGAAAAAGGGAAGTAAAAAATAACCCAGACACTTTGAACTGAGGTAACTGGAATTTGGGATACCCTTAAAATATGAAATTTGGGGCAATAGAGTTATTTTCTGGCTGGAGGGTATGAGAAACGTGCCACAGATACCTGCAGAGGCATCCCTGTAGATGTAAATGTACAGCATGTGGAGGCATTTTGAAATACAGATCTATGTGTCAGAAGAGAGGGGTCAGTGGAGGACAGGAATGGGGAGAAAGGGGGAGAGGAGAGAGAGAGATAAATTGATTAGAAATATGCACTACGAACATGCCAATCCAAAAATAATCTTGCAGAGCTCAATCAATAGACTTTTGTTGCCAAATCCTTTTTTACTGTTAGCCTACCACATCACCTGGAACGCTACCTTTTAACCATGTAACCTTATGATCTATCTATCTATTCATCTATGTATATCCTAGGAAATACATATTGCAATATCATATTTATTAAGTTATAGAAGAAGTCATATCATTTTTACACATTTTATTTGCCTTTGCTTTCACTAAACAGCTAGGGAGATATAAAAAATTATTGTCTCATTCTGTACTTTCTAGTATAATTTAAAGGCTAGAAACTGGAGAAGGGGCTGCCATAGGACAGGAGGAAGTACATAAAACATTTCCTTTTGTGAATGGGTCCCTCATCACCCTCACCAAATAGTATACTTGAAGCTTCATAGCATTGGACATCTGACTTCTTGATACTTTTTCCTTGCTTCTTGGGGATTTCAAGCCCCCAAACAACAAAGACAAATGTAAAATCCTGACACAGTAGAAAATATTCTTCGGTTGACAGAGATGCCAAATGATCAAATGTGAGGGGGGATGGTTTCCAACCTTATGCCAAAGTTTGAACATTCACATTTTTCCACTTACCACTAAAGACTCATTTGGGAACTAGCATCCTTGAATACATATACATCCTATTTTATACTATTCATATATAGAAGTTCTACAAGTTTAAAATCTACCATGCAAACTGGAGCTCCTTTGTGTTTGTCCTAAAAATTACTTTCTTCAGATTTCCAGGGTGCCCCATAATGCTGGTACGTCATGCTTTGTTATTAAGTGGTGTCCTCACTAAGCACTTCCTTCATGGTCTGATGTCAGCTCAACTTTCTCCTGTTCAAACTAGAGTCCCATTCTTTCCAGACTGTCTCCACACCGCTGGGCTCCAATCCCTTTGGTTGTTAGTTAGTTACTCTCTTCCTTCTTGTAGCTCTATTTTGTCACATGCAATTCAGCTGAACAACAGCAGGGTCATGTTAAGTTTTGAATTCCCATCTGATAATACCCACATTTGGAATAACATTACTGATATCAAATACAGATGTCATCAATACAAAATAAGAAATTAACAGTCTCCAAAACCCTGTTATACTTCGGTTGACCCCTTACACTTGCCTATATTAGGTCTGACCTATCCCTTTGCTGACCAACTACAACTTCTTTTAGGAGCTTCTTTCATTTTATTCCCATTGAACTGCCATTTCACAACTCTGGAAAGGCTGACACCATTTGGGAAACTTTACTAATTATTCCCTCTTTTGGATTTTTCACAAAAAGTATGATGTGTACATTTGTATTGAGCCAGTTATTTTCGAGTGTGTGATCTCTATGTTTGATATCCTATTTTTAAGTAAAATTCTGGTCCACATTAAAGGAACAAAATGTTTTTCCAACATCATGTCACAGCTTTTTAAAAATATAAATGTGGTAAATTAAGAGGAGTTCCTGATAGTTTTATTATAAATTATTTCCACTTAAAGAAACTGTGCTGTCTTTCTCTTATCAAAGGAGAATTTGTAAGTATTTACTGAGTCTTCTTTTCATTATGCAGTCAGTGTTTTACCTAATTACTTGAATGGAACATTGGATATCAGAGATTTATTGACCTATTTAAAAATAAAGGAAGACAACATTTCAATCAATTTCTCTGATTTTATTTTTTATTTTTTTTTCTAAGCCACTGTTCCTATACTGATTATCAGATGGTGCTTCCCATTCCCCAAGGAATTCCATCCCTTGAAGCACAGGCACAGCTGAGCTCTAGGCAGCCTCCTACCAAGGATTTGGCCACCTGACTGAAAGACACTTTCAGTTTTATACTTGAGTGCCTCTCATGAGGTTCTCTCATATTGACTTCTTGTATGCTCGGAGCTTACTCTGATTGGTTGATTCTTCCAGTTCTTCTTAGTTGTTCTTCTCTCTCCCAAAGATGTTTCTTTTGTTTCTTCCCACAAGATATCCTTTGGATTTGCTGGTTATTCAGACAGGTGTGTTTTACTTTCATCAGCCATTGGTCTGTTTGATCCTCAGAATACGTTTACTCCAAATTTCCAGTGAAATATTTAAAATGTTTCCAGGTTTCTTGTGATTTATTTAACTTTGTTGATCTTCTCTTTAATATTTTTAAATTCCCACATTTTGGCATGGTTTTCTCTCCTGGAGTTTAATAGCTGCATGATAGATTTCTTCATTTTTTTCCCCTTTCCCTCTAGAATTGGGTGTGTGTGTGTGCCTGTGTGCATGAGTTTTATTTTGTTTTTGCTCACTTACATGTATTTCCAGCATCTGTTCTCATTCAGATTTAAGGATCACCTCCAAAGAGTTCCTTTTCATCTGAGTTCTAAACTCCTGTTGTAGAAATAGTCATTTATCCTACCTGGAAACCATTATCATTTCCTACTTTGCCCCTATGTGTGTATTCAGACACTCCATTTCTAGCCAATTCCTATTGCTTAGTATCACAACTTTTCTCTTACAAATTCTATGTCCCTCCATATTTTAAGACCAGGCTCATTATTTTAGAGACATAATATAGCATATATTGCTATGGTCACATTTCATTATTAAAGTATTTCCACACATTGATATTCTATCATATACTGTTTCCTTTGTACTATAAGGTTTTTAGTCTTTCTGTTTACACCCTCCTTCACATAATGCTTCAAACATCTCTATGTGCCCTCCTTATAGATTCCAAAGGCTATAAGCATTATACTCTATTGGTTACCTTTCCTCCTCAGCATTACCTAGTTTTAAAAAATAGCTATCTAAACTCATGTTTAACAGATGTTGAAGATATAGTACAGGGCTTTCAAACACTCTAATTATCTTTTGTCATTGTTTAGTAGTCAATGAATGTCCAGTCTTTCTTATTCACTGTGGTGGCATACATACTTTCCAAGAGACAATCATTTCTCTAGCCCTTTCCTGCACTACATTATTTTTTACTGCTGAAAATAGGAGAGTTGAGCTGAAGGATGAGAAGGGGGAAAAGGAAGCAGAAAAATCTCTCTAGTTTCTCCTTTAAAGAAAAGTAACGATTTTCTCCGAGAAGGAAATCAAAGGCTGCATGAAATGTCTCCCCCTTGAAAAAATGTAAGCTGATTTTTTTTTTTAATGCCAGGCACTTTTATCCTTGTAGCTTAAAGGCAAAGAATGAATGAAATGTAGAAAATGAAGGACATGTGACAGCATCAAAGAAGCAAAGCAAAGCTGGAGAATGTATGTCTGGCTATGTTACGGCCGGGTGGGCCTTTTTAGGCCGACCATTAAGGCAATCTGGATGCCAGATGAAGTCTTTATGAAAGGGCAGAAAAGATGTATAAAGTCTTTTTGATGTTTTAAAGGAACCACTCCTTTATACCTCCCCTCCCTTTCTTCTCATCATTGTGTCCACAGCAGTGCCATCCCACTTGTAGGGCAAACCACAACCATCTGTAGAAGTGTTTTAAATTTTAAAACATTTGGATGTTGGCTTGATCACTATCATGAGGTATACTTCAGCATTATTCATTTCTGCTGAGACAAAACGGTGAATTGATGGGTAACGTGGGTAAAAGCCTCTAGGACATTTTGAGAAGCAGTGGTTAATCAGGGTGGAATTAATCAAGTCCTATTTACCTAATCAAGATAAGGACTATATCTTGAATAGACTTAATTACATCATACTGGTACCATTAGGGCATCATGACAAATCCCCTCATTTTATAAAGAGGAAATTGAGTTTCAAGGACTCACAATTAGTCCAATGAAATTATAGGACTGCAATCCATTTCTCCACATCCTTGTTTTGTATACTATATAAACTCTTTAAATCTTTACTCTCAGAAGACTTCAGTTACCATCCCTATTCATGCCTGCTCTTTCTTAGTATTTGAATCCATCCCTCTGTCTGGAAAACTATTTGTCCAGCAGAGTTTGCATCCTGGATATGCCTGTGAGTGTATTCAAGCCTGTGGCTTTGAACAGATCTGGGTTAGCATAGAAGAAAGGCCCTGACATCCAGGGGCACACTTCTGATGGGGGGAGAAGACCAATGTGATGGGGAGGGTTGTAAGTAATAATGACCATGTGACAAAAAAGCCACAACAGAGAGTGCATCATGCCCTTACGCTGAGCTCTCTGATTTTCATAGTTCTTCTAAACATCTTCCCTTCTCCTCTCTTACAGGTCTACAGCAACTCCTTGGCCCGTTTCACATTTTTTCAGTATTTCACTTGGTACATAGGTGGTACCACATTAGTTTATCAGTTCTGCTTAGTGAGGAACAGAGCAAATGTGGACTGGCTTTGTGGGAAAGTGAAGACTCTCTGGATCCAAGCCATAATTGCCAATATCCATCTGTGCATCTTTGAGCAAATTACAGATGGGAAGCCTGGCCCAGAAAGATGAAGTGAAATGAAGAGGTTAGATTTCAGAACTTTTAAAGTGCTTTTCTGTACTTTCTCTAGGAACCAGGAAAAAAAAAAAACAGAGAGCAGCCTTTCCTTCCTTAGTTGCCTGGCACCTACCCCCACTCTTCTTTCTCAATTACTTTGATCTTCCTATTCCTGCAAAATGTCAGCAGTGCATTTTTCAAAGTATCAAGGACTCAGCAGAACTTGAAAGCTTTGTATCCTTCCTATTCCTCTCCCTGTTAAAAGGAAATCTCTTCCTCCATAGTTATGACTCAGTAAGTTATTGAATTATGAAACTTCCCTCAGACTCATTCAACATCCTGCGTTCCAAGCACTCAGCTTCCCCTCTATACCCACTCACCCACAGCAAAGGTACATCAACCTGATTTCTCTGACACAGTTACAGAAGGCAATCTCTTACCTTTGTACACATCTTTCCATGCAAACCATCCTAACACAGAAGAACAACAGACTCTGTAAAAGTTTGTTGGCGTTCCTTGTTGATGTCAAACATCTACCTGCATGTCCTTAAATGCCCTCCCTGTCCTGAGTGCATGTTGTGGGAGCTCTCTGACTAATCGATCCAGCTATGTACAAAGAAAAGCAGATGCAGAAAAACCTACTGCCTCTGCAAGACCTCCTATCATGCTCATGCCTTTTTCCAGCAGACTCTCCAGGAACAGCTAACTGAGACTATGGTAGGAGGCTCAATGGATTAGAAGCCTAATATGACATCTTATAACATATTTAGGAAAGCCTGGCATCTGCATGTTTCCTGGGGCTCCCATGGGAGCCATTAATCTGTTCAGCCTCAGGGCTTCCTCTTGCCCTGAGACCCCAGGGATTTTGGCTGCTTCTCACTGGCAGCTGCTAAAACTGATTCCATCCCCTGATATTCTAGTCTCCCGGCAGCCTGTCTGTGGAGCTAACTATAGTCTCTTTATTGGCTCTCAAGTTCTGGCTGGCCCTGAGAGATGTACACAGTCCCCTTTTATTCTCACTGATAGATATATTGCTAGCCATCCTGAGAGACAGGAAATAAGAAAAATAGAAAATGTGGTGAGTTTTTCCTCTTAGTCTACATGTATTTATTGAGCTTCTACTGTATTCCTGGTGTAGGGAACTCACGAGTAAATGAGAAATGATGCTGTCCTCCATGAGGCCCGTAGTCTAAGAGACAAGACTCACATATACTCAACAGATACTATAAAAGATGAATGGGGAATGGGGGAAGCATAGTAAAACAGACAATTCATGTTATATTTAAAGTTAAAAATACTCCAGAATTGTACAGTCTTTTCAGTCTTCATCCCATGACTACTGATTAACCTATACTTTCTTTATTAATTCAATAATTATTTCTGAATATCTACTATATGTCAGCTTTAGTCCAGGTACTAGAAATGCAGTAATGAAGAAAACCAACTGATTTCTAGTTTCCAACTTATTCTAGTGGAGGAAAACAACAATAAACAAGTGAACATATAGTTTCAAATCATGGTAAGTGCTGAAGAAAAGTAGGTAAAAATTAGAGTGTGGTCAGTGAAAGCCCTTCTGAGGAGGTGACATTACAGTGGAGGCTTGAGTGAAGTAAGGTAGAGAGAGCAAGGTGATGGTCTAAGGAAGGAATTTCTTGGCATAAGAAGGAACAATAGCAAAATGTCTGAGGTGAGAGTGATGTGGACAGTTTGAGGACCACAAAGAAATCCTGAATAGATATAGCACAGCCTCTCAATGGGCTAGAGTGGAAGTATTTACATGATGGAAATTGGCAATCACTACAAATCAGGGCTTCCCTGGTCTGGGTCACATTCAGGAAATAGTCTGCTGGGCACTGCCACAGATAAAGAGAAAAAGCCTACTCCTTCAACCTCCAAAACCATCTGTGTTCCAGAGAAGATCTCCAACAGAGATGGTCAGTCACAGGGTCTCAGCCCTGTATGGACACTTCTAAAGCTGCTCAGGTCTAGGGCAGAAGGAACAAACAGGGAAGGTTCTCAGAGTTATTTTGGTATAGGTTTGGGAATAGCCTGTATTATTTTGGAAGGAGTTCTGCCCCTTTTTATCAATGCAGAATCTCAGTTTGCCTTCTCTACCTTTTGTTTTATGGGGTTACATTAGATGTACCACATGTAAATGCTAAAAATAAGAGACATTGACCTATATAAGAGAAGGGACATGAAGAAGTTGAACAGGGGTTAAAATAATTATTTCACAATTTAAAAATACTGAGAAGGGTTCCTATAGAAAATGCAAATGAGTATCAAGCAATGTGAGATTCAAACACCAGACACCAGGATGAGCCTCAGGTGCAGTAGCAGAAGCACACACACACACACATACACGCACACACACGCATGTGTGCACACACACAGGATACATTAAGAAATCCACACTTTATAAATCCTCATAAACCTGTCAGATAATTGATTTCTCTACCCCCACTCCAAATTCCTGGACTATGCAACCCTGGACTGTGCAACACAGAGACTGAAACGATTATCTGTGATAGTTAATTAAACATCGATACTTCCAATGAGTGACAGATTTACCTTCTTTCCCTGCTCTTTTTGTTAGGGGCAGCCCAGAGATAAAACCTTCAAGTTATGAGTAATTATACTCTGCTGAGAAAAGTGATGGAGTGCTACACTCAGAAGGACTTTTCAAGCCCCGAAAATGTGGAGTCAACACTTAAGACTTCTTTTGTTATTATTTGCCCCAACAATAACAATTTCCCAACTTGTTCCCAGAAGGAAATAAACAAACAGTGTGTATCTGCATTTTAGTAGGAATAAACAGGATTGGCTCATTCACTTTTTTACTACCCTGGCTTCTTATATTCATATCAGAGAGATATAGTAAACCATGCATGTGTTGTGAAAGTGAAAAGCTACAAGGAAGGTAATATTTTCTGTTATAAAGGGTGGAGTTTTGGCATAAATGGGATCCTAACATTTTGTAAATGGAATTTAGCAACTTACAATACTCTTTCAGATGGTGCTAGGACATGAGGAAGCACCTTAGATGCCTTCTGGGGCTCATGCCAAGTTGGATGCCCTCCTACCTTGGGCAACTTCAGTGGAGAAAACACAAGCCCCAAAACCACTGGCCTTCCTGGAAGCCGTGTTCATCCTACCTTCACCATGGGCTATATGGCTAACATTGTGTAAGGTTGGAACAGGCATGGCTGAGTTTGAGGAGTGGTCTCAAATTAATTGCTCTAAGAGGATGGTTTTATCTGGGCTCCACAGTTATGGATACTCAAACTTCAGACTGCAGAAGAATCAGCTGTAGGGATTGTTACAAATGCAAATTCCTATCCTCCAAACAGAGGCTGTTTTGATGGTGTTGGGATGAGAATCAGGAATCCACACTTTAAGAAGCAAGACCCCTAGGAGATTCTGATGAAGTGGGTCAGGGGACACACACTGAGAAACACAGTTTATAGACAGGTTTTAGGACGTCTGTGAATGCCTGATGTTGAATGAAAACAGTCATTCTGTGAGTTTTTACAAATACACATTTTTCTTGGGATATCTAAATGGGTCTGCAGTCCAAAGAAGAGTAAGAACCCTGGGGAGAAAAGATGGTTTTGAGCAGCTTGGGATTCATGCAACTTTTGGATTCCAACCAGCGTCTCGGAATCCTAAGGTGAAGCTGGCAGCGTAGCTTGAGAAATGGAACTCATTTCCTTTGCTGGTCTGGTTTCTTGGTGTAGCTACTCTGAATCTGATTTTCCGTGCTGTCTCATTGGCCCAACATTCCTGCATGATTTTCCTGTAATTAGCCAATGTCATATTTCAGGGCTATTTTAAGGGGCCTTTCTAAACTACCAAGGCTTTTAGAAATATTGGTAAATGTTAAAAATGTTCAAATGACATATCTGGATCTTGTTTAACAATATGCTGATTATTTGGTTCAGTTATCAGATTTAACTCCTGCATCACTTAGATATACATTATTCACTTGAGGTATAATATCCAGTAAGTTATTAATACCCATAGGCCTCAGCTTTTTCATCTGTAATAGAGTCAAAAACATCTGTCATTTTCTGAATTACTGCAAGGAAAAGTGAGATAACAGACATGAACTAACATAAAAAAATTGTTTACAGCAACATATTATTTTTTAATAAAAACATTAGCATGGCTTCTGTGGCTTGATGATTATTAAGTCCATGAGAACAGATGACATTGTATTGGATATTAATACAATAATTCCTGAGCCACGCAAAGGCTTTAACAGACTTGCTGATTGTTCCTATCAGTGAGAGGTGGCTTGAGAACCGCCCTTTGCTGTCGCAGTGACACAGGAATAAACTCGATTTGGAAGGAAACTGAATAAGGGCAGGATTATAATGAAATACCAGACATCAGGGCTAAACCTAGCACTCCTTCTTCATAATCACTTGCCTCTCTGCCCAGCCATCCTCATCACCTTTCTGTATTCCATTGATTCCTAAATTTCTCCAAATTCTCTAATAAACCTTTCTTTCCTTTTTCTTTTCTGTCTGAGTCTTTTTCTTTCCCAATTTCATTCTCCTTCCCAATATGCTAGGGGACAGGAATTGGAGAGAATGAGGTGAAGAATACCAAGGCACAGAAACATATTATCAGTAAGCGACACCTGGAAAGATGGAAAATTAAAGAAGAGAATTAAATGGATTAGTTGGCAAATGTGGGCAAATTGGTAGAGTTTCTTTCCCCACTTTCCCCATCATTTCGGCTGCAACTTTGGTACTGGATAGTGCTATGCTGTTCTCCCCTGGTTTTCAGTGGTTTTTCTTATGAGGCATTTAAGATATCAGAATACGGGATGTCTAAAAACCTTTTCAGCTCTGAAAGGCTGGCTGATGAACAGGTAGATGTTCAAGCCAGAGACCAAATTTCCAGTCTGATTTCTTTTACATGCTAAATGTAACTAGATCAAACTGGTACTGGTGAAATTTCCACTACCATTTAAATAGATAACTTTTATAGTGATTTGCCAATCACTGCACTGTGACAGAACACCCCCATGGTAGATGATTAGTTTCTTAAGCTATTAGAAACAAAGATGAGGGTGATGTTAATATCCTTTGTTTTTATAATGCTTCAGTGTTTATAAAGCACTTTCACACATGAACTAAGTCCTGCCTAAAATCATGAGCTACGGGCACTCTTTCCACATTTTTGCAAATTAAGAGTGCTGAGTTTGCAATCATTTAATGTGTTCAAAGCTGACCAGGAACTATATAAGGCAGTCTTCTATCTCCCATAGGAGAAAATGAATTGATTTTTGATTGTCTCAATTTTTCCTTTGTTGTTCAGGAAACTGGAATAATGGAACTCAGACAGGGTCTTCCTCAAAGTTTTCATCTCTGGAGTTATTTGCCACAACAGACATGACCCACAATACTTGGAATCATTAATTCCTGGTAGAGGAGTTCATCAAGGTTTGTCTTTGGAAAAAGGTGAGTATCATTTGTCATGTAAGTGGTGATTTCTCAAATTTAAGTGAAATGCCACTCATCTAAAAGCCTTGATAATCCTCATAAAAAGAGATATATCTGCAAATAAAATAATGCTTAGCGCAAATCAGGCACTAAGCTAGACAAAGACTGATCCTATTTTGCCACAATATACTGCACTTTAGGATTGCAACTAACTCAAATTCATGTTTAAAACAGAAGCTGAAGAAGATCTGAAAGCCTGGCCACCAGAATATAGGAAAATACACCTAAACTTTCCCACCCTTGGGCCCATCCAACTAAATAAAACATTTAGGTGAAACCAAAAATACAAAACCATGAAAGCAAAACATTAAAACCCTGGCTAACACAACAAAATAAAAACTAATACTCTTGAGGAACTTAACTGAATGCCACACCATCACTAGCTCCACTGTCTTCTTTTTGCTGACTCCAGTTCAGTCCTATATCCAGTTTTAGTAGCACACAGTGTTTACTTTTACAGCTAAGTCATGCTGAGTTTCAGACAGAAAGCTGAAAACCTTCTACAGCTGCATTCAAGTTGCAGTTGCAACGGGCCTTTCCTAAAACTTACCAGTCAAAACAAGTTACTTCCCACAGGAAAGTAAAGTCAATGTAGAAAAAATGCATTGTATTAGGAAGAAGAGGGGGAAGTGAGACAGGTGAAGGGTGAAGCGTGATGAGAGCCCTTAGGTAATGGAGAGAGGAGCTTTCTGCCTAAATCAGGATCTATCAAGTTCAAGATGGCCAAATGCCCATGGCCACCACTGAGACCCTAGAGAGACTGCAGTCAAGGCACAATGCTGGCAGTAGAAGAGAGACGCAGAAAAAATCCATTTTTCCTTTTTAACTTGTGTGGGTCTCGAGCACAGACAGCCCTCTCAAGGAATCAGACTGCAGTGCCGATGCAGGGCATTCTTCAGTGACCCCTCCCACTCACCCTACACCTGGCTTTCTGCTCAACTAAATCACTGTTGAAGGTTCAGGTTTAGTGCAATATAAAAAGGGGCTTATAAAGAGTATCAGAGAAAACAAAAGTTTGGGGCAGAAAATAGATTTGGGGGAAATCATGAAAGTGAATTTGGGGGACTATCCACATCTCTGCCAGTCCTTGGCTCTATTACTCTGTTGAATTAATTAAATAAGGGAGCTGTTAGACTGAGGTGGCTCTGATCCCATGGCACTGGAATTCGGTTTGGTGGCAAACCAAAGTATAAGCCTGTCAATACCTCAAGGTCCCCAAACTGAAACTTAAGAACAACCAACCACAACCAGCAAACTAGGCTTGAAACTCCAGCCAATCAGTATTTTCCTTACTTTGCTTCTACCTTTTCTCGACAGAAGTTTTTTGTTTCCAGCTCCATTGGCTAAAGCACTTGCAACCACTTCTAGATTTTTGCTGCCCCATTTGAACTGAATTTTGCAAAAATAAATTCTTAAATATTAATGTGCCTCATTTTCTCTTTTAACAACTTCCCTTTCTCTTTCTGAATAACTGTGGAATTGATAGGTACACACTGCATTTCACAGTCTCCCCTGTCACTGAATTAATTCACTGGCAGGAAATTAGAGGGCAGGAGCATGAAGAAGCCAGGGTATTTCACTCCCTTTTCTCTGCTTGGTCACCACCTTTGGTTGTAGCTCTGTCTCCTCTGGAGATCAGTCCCTTGGAACTGGCAACCCTAATCCCTCCTTTGTCTCTGTAACTGATGTTTATCTCTGGGTTGCTTCTATGCCCAGATTGGCCTCTGACAATTCTTTCACCTGTATAAGTTTTTTTTAATATAATTTCTTTTATTTAAATACTTTGAGGGGTTTTACGTTTCCCTGGTTGTACCTTCACTGATCCAATAATTTTTTTCAGACTTCTTAGTATTAAAATCTAGTTTAGCATTTCTGAATTAAATCCTTTTGTCATATTAGTATTAATTAATATAACTCAATGCAATTAAATTAATTAGCCAACATATACCATCCAACTATATGTCTAAACTGCATTGCTAAATTTTCTCCTAAATTGGTAGGACAATGAATTAACATTAGTACGTCATCTACCACAATCACTATTATCTGGAGCATGAACAAGGAACAAAATAGATTAGTAGAAAGAAACGTGAAATAGTATGCCTTCTAGTAGTATTTAGTCGTTTTTGGTAAAGATGGAGGCTCAAAAATAAATTAATGGATTTTTGAAAATACATTCCAGGAGGTCTTTTAGAAAAAAAATGGAGACAACTTTTCAAAGAACGGTCCCTCCAAAAAGCAGTGTTTCTCAAAGTAATGTTCACAAACCAATTATAACAGAATCACTCAGGCTGCTTATGAACAATGTTAGATGGTCTCTGGTCCCTTCCTGGCTCTACTGAACTGGAATCTTTGGTAGTTGGAGTCCAGGAAACTATGTTAAAAGCAAACACACTTAGTGATTTTTATGTGCATTAAATTTTGAGAGCCATTGCCCTGTAAAAAGGAAAAGAGAATGCTACTGGTGATTAGAATGACTGAGCCAGTAATAATTTGATAATTGGAGCAAAGCCCACATTTCAGAAATGTAAAGGTTTTTTTTCTTTCTTTTTTGGGCCTAATAGCCATAGCCATAATGGCCCTTTCCCTTGACCCCGCCTTCTTCCTGATCTTCCCAGGACTGCGGGTGATCTTCAGCTGAATTTTGATACGCAGAGATGTTTAGCTAAATCTTGACTCAGATTACTAGTAAGTACTTGGGGGCCACAAATCTGATCCACAGTTACAGCGGTGTTAGGTTTCATCTTATTACAACAACTAGAATAATATCTGGATCTAGTAAGGCTTCTGTAAATATTAGACTATGATATTGTCTTATTCATCTTCATATCCACAGAACCTAATATAGTGCCCAATTATCAGTAAGTATTTGTTGAAATGGATTGAATTGACAATAATTCCACTAAACCCTTCATTTTGTGCAAATTTACTAGTGGGCAGATGGACACACAATTTGAGTCCTGTCTCAAGTAGATCACAATAAGTAATAATATTGATTTATTCTTTCCCAAAATACTACCTAAGTCACCATGTTCATTTGCAGGGAATTTTATTTCCGCTACTGTTGCCAGAATAAAATTTCAATTTTCTGTGAAAATTGTATTAGGGCAGGGGAAGAATTTAGAAAAAAAAAAAACAGCAGAAAATTTTCCTTTAGAAAACTGCCTTTTCATATGTAGTCAAGACACAATGGTGGTACTTACGTTCAGTAAAATTTTAAAGGGGGTGGGGTGTATCTTTCTTCTACACTCTCCCCTTCCTCTCCCTTCTTTCATTCCTTCTTTCCAGCAGTCTTCTCCTTTGGATCACCCTCTCTCCACAAACTCCCTCATTCAAGATCTCACCTCCTTCGCGGGCTCACACACCCTTTGTGGCCATATATCTGCAGAAACTGACTGACTGCTGAAAGCCTTTCATTGCCTCAGTTTTCAAAGCCATTGTCTCTCATTCTGTTACTTTTTTCACCTGGAGGCCAAACTGTCTGTGCTTCCTAAAAGGTCCACTGAAATAAAGAGAGTAGATGCTCTCTCTTCCAGATAACAATTGCTTTTAAGCAGCAGTCTCTGATTAAGTAGGGCCCTCTAGACAGCCCTAAACAAAAGTAACTCCATACACACGTACACAAACTCTCCTTATCTGGGTTCCACTGCCCACCCACTAATGCTACCCTGGTCTCTGCTCTTTCCATCCTGGGAAGACCAGGACAGTTTGGGGAGAAATGCAAATGGACTGCAAGAATGCAGGCTCCAGGCAGAGGATTTATAACCTTGTCCTTGTCACTCCTCAGGAACGTCCCCCCCAGTATTCACAGAGAGCCAGCTGATTCAAGAGGCAGATGACAGCTTTCTTGTTTCACTACAGTGCCAGGCAATCATGGTTTACAAACTAGCATCAAGTATACAAACTCACCTTACTCAGCTAGATCGGGTAAGTCACAGCTCTACAGACTCAGCATATTCAGTTAAAGATTGTTGTAAAGCACTGTGCCAACTCCTCAAAACCTTCCTTCCTTATTTCACTTTCCAGCAGGGCAGAAGATTTTGGAACCAAATCATCTGGATTGTTTTCTTTTCCTCCCAGTCCAGTCTTAATTCCTCTATCCAACATTAATCCATCTATTTTGGATTATTTTTAATAATGAGAACCTCTGGTTCTTCAGAAGAGCCTTGAGAAATTGAGTCAGGGGAACCATACTTCAATTCTACAGATGTTTTCTGGGCATCTAATGACCAATAGTGCAAGACCCACTCCTTGTTCCCAAGACGCATGTGAGGCCAGCTTTATTATAACATGGTGTGTGCTATTGTTTTAATATAGAGAGATGGATATACAGATAAATGTACATCTATCTATCTACTTAACTATATGCCTAGAAAGTAATGAATTCTTCCTAGAGAATTATAAGAAAATGAAATTTATACTAGGACAAGAATAAGTTAAATTTAATCAGTCGGAGAATAGGGGGGAGGTCACTGCCCAAGGTCACTGTGAGAAATGGCATGGAGGTACAGAGAAGATGACTTAGGTAAGCAGGAGCCATCTGGTGTGGGTGAATGCAAGAATAAAAGAAGGAAAAATGATGCAGAAAAGGTAAAGGTGGGGGATAAAATGTAAAAAAAAAAAGGGTGAACTTTCTTTTGTAAGTGTTTCTGTAAGGTTATATTAAGGGGGAGGAGCCAGGAAGTTGCCACTCTTCATAATGGGATATGATGAAGATCATGGCTATAGGTCCAAAAAGGAACAATTGATGTGATATTCTTTTGGAAGGTTGAATCTCCACAGGTTGGTGACCAATGTGTTGTGTAGGTTAAAGGAGAAGAATGAAAACCTCAAAATACCTCCACAGTTTCAAGTATTAGTGACTGAATGATAGAGTTTATCATTAACTAAGATTGAGTACCCTGTCCAAAGGAAGATTTATAGACGGAAGTGACAGTTAAGTATACTATTTAGAGATGCTTTCACCAGGAAGTTAGAAACTCTGGTGGCAATTTCTATTAGGAAATCAAAGCTCTGTATAAAAATTGGAGTTGAGATGTATGATAGTTAATCATCGATATTTTTCCAGGATGAAAGCATAGTAAAACTGGAGCTGAGGGGAAGAAAGCCAGGCTGGAAAGCCTGGGCAGCATCTACTTTTACAAGACACATGGTTAATTTGTTCTTACATATTTAAAACTCAGCTCAATTGTCACTGCTTTCAGTATTCCATCCCTGATGCTCAACCTCCCAGTTACCTGTGCTTTATCTCTGCTTCCAATCATACCCCACTTTTACTAGCATTACACTTAATGTGCTCTATTCTATTAATTCCTTTGGATTTACTTTGCCCTCACTGACATAAAGTTTCCTTAAGGCTGGGACTGTGACTTCACAGTGTTCTGTCCCCGAACATATCACTGTTCTTATCACAGAGAAGTCTAATGCCTGTCTACTAGAATAAATGAGCAAAGGTGTGAATGACTGAGTAAATAGAATGAAGAGCACTGAGAAAGAATGATCAGAACGAAGGGTTGAAGGCAAGTCAACATTTCAGGAAGACTAACAATGTGAAATGCTGTGGAGCCATCAAGTAGAGTGAGATCAGAAGATGGCCTTGATGAGATTAGGCAAACAATAGTTAATGTTTATTTTTAAGAAAACTATTTCAGGGAGCAGAAGTCAGAGTTCAGTCCTCTGAAGAATTTATGGAAGGGAGGAGGTGGTCCAGCAAACACTGACTATACGCAGAGAAACTTAAAGTTAAGAGAAAGTAAGAGTATAGAAGTTGGTGTTGAGTGACAGGAATTATACTTCTGGAAGAGGGAAGCCTGGCAAGTGATAAAGACTTCAATGTGAGGGAAAGGAAAACGCTGTGTACAAGGAACCAGGAGTGAAGGATACGGTAATAATCAAGAATAGGAAGAAAGGCATCTTATATTTTAACCATTGCTCACAGTCTCACTTTCCATCTCTCCTTTCTCTCCCCCTTTCTTTTTATCTCTGTCACACACACACATACATGCATGTGCACGTGCACACACACACACATACACACACACAGCGAAATGAATAGAAGGCATTTTCTAACCACTTGTTGATTGACTGATAAGACGTTGCACAATCAATAAATGCAGGCAGGAGGGAGGGTACCACTTTCTACTGATATTCTGACATTTGGGGAAGCTTCAAACACACTGTTGGGAGAAGGGGAATATTCACAGTCATGTAGTGGGATATCACTAGAAAATATTTTAAAAACTATTCCAAGCAAGCTGTAAGAGGGAGGTTTTCAGCCACATGCTCAAGATGAGAGTAGCATCATTTGGGTATTGTTTCCCTAATTACAGAAATGTGGAATGTGCCATTCGCAATTAAGAGTCTGATGCATCATATCTAGTTTCCTAAAGACAGTGGATTTTTGGAGGAAGGTAATGGTGATATCCTTATCTGCTGTGCAATTTGGTTGATTGAGGACAAAGTCCAGCTTTCTGGCTTTGCTTCTCTCTGGCTGCAAGACAATCAGTTTATGATCCCAAACAGGAGACACAGCCTCAGTGGCTTCAAATGTTATTTGTCATAAAATCATCCAGTCCCCTTTAAAATTCTGCCAGAACATTTGATTACATGTCCTTCCACAGCAGTGAATTCAACAGGTTAAAGCCACCTCCTGTAAAAAGTGTTCATTTGTTCTAAATTTATCACCCCTGATGCTGTGGAGTGACCCTTTGTTCTCCTATGAAGCAACCGAGGAAAAGCAAGAAAACAGCAGCACAGCTCCAGTAAGCCTGTGCTGCAGTGTTTCTTCCCCTTTGCTTGTTGCTCTTCTATTTGTAGGTAAATAAGCATCCAAGCTCTTGTCTGCAAAATTCAGTCCAAGCTCCCACCACCTTGTCAAACTCTTCAAGGGAAACATTATTGCCTTAATTGCTTAAACCCAATTTGCATAATACAGAGTTCTGACAGCCACAAAAACAGGGATGCAGAAAGGAGATTAACAAGTGCGGCGCATGCTCAGCCAAGCCTGTGCAGTCTGGAAACAAGAACAGAGAACTCAGTGGATGGGTGGGTTTGCTGTTTCATCTGCTCTCTTTCCCTCCCCACTGCACCTCCTTCTCTCCAGCCCACCTTCAGGTTTGTTTGTTTTTCATTTGCATGCATTGGCTCAGAGCATGTGTCTAGACTGTTAATGGCCATTCCATTCCCAGCAAAGCCTCCTCCTTCAGGCCCCAGTAAAGCTCAGGTGACAACATCCAGTGCGGATTTAGAAACAGCCTTGCCTCTTTACACCAAGCTCATCCAAACATTCAAAATGTTAGCACTTCTCAGGAAGGCAGGGACTGTGTCTTCCTTATCTTTGTACTGCAGTGTCTTTTCATAAAACTAAATTGATTTCTCTCTGGGAGGGTCACGGACATTCAACTCTTTGTGATTCCCATCAGGACCCTCCACCGCCTGGCTGCCAGAGGGCTCCCAGTCTGCACCATTCCCTTCCAGGAGCTCTTCCTGGCTTCCTGTTGCCTACAGGTTAAGGCCCCATTAAATGACTTCTCATCTAGATCCAGTCGCTCCACATTACTTTTGTAGAAGGAAAATGTTCCATTTAGGAAGGCACTTGCCCAGGAGACATAGAAACTGCATGCTGTATCGCTACAACTCGTCTATAATCAGCTGAAGTGGTTAAAGTGCCATGAACTTTGAGGGGCTCTTCCCCCCATTCCTCAGACTTTTACTAGATAAAACTGAGGAGTCTTTCCTGAACAATGAAAAACTGGACTTATTTTAACCAATTATGTAGACACCAATGGATTCACTCTAGCCTATCCAGGTTGCTAACTTTTCATTCTTAATTAGCATAAACACCATGAATTCCCACCTTTCATTACTTGGAAACCCTTAACATTTCCCCTTTAGTGAACTACTCAGTGAATTTCTTCACTGGCTACCTGGCAAGTAAATAAATTCACCTATCTGCTCATCTTCTCCATTGCGATCTTTGATTTATTCTCAGACACCTGCAGTTCTGTATTTGCCTTAGCCTTCATTTCTTTATTACATGTCACTTCAGCCAAGACTGTGGGGGTCCCACCCATCTATACCTTTCCTTGGCTCATTCCTACCTATATGAAATACTAGTTCCAGTAACTCCTGCTCCAGATAGCCTTTTCTACTCCCAAATAAAGTCTCCTGGGATGCTATGACTTTGCTTCTGCCCTGGAAGTCCATTTCTTTGCAAGTTAAGCATCCAAGCCCCAAATGTTGTATATAAGCACCACTAAAGTTACCAGAAGAGGATAAATATAGAAATGTGTTCTTTGTTGCTGAAATATACAAACAAAATTGATTTTTGTATATTGATTTCATATCCAACCACTTTCCTAAACTATTTTATAGTTCTAAGAATGTATAAATCCTCTTGTTTTATGTAGACAATCATAATTTCTACAAATAATAAGAGCTTTATTTCTTGCTTTCCAATCTTCATGCTTTGTATTCTCTTCATTGTCTTGCTATACTGGCTATAAAATTTTCAGTATAATGTTGTAATATCAGACACCTTTGTCTCATCATTGATTTTCAAGGCAATATTTAATTTCACCATTAAGTATTTTGCTATATTTTTTAGTAGATTTCCCTTATGAAGTTAAAAAAGTTCCTTTTAATCCTAATTCACAAAATGTCTTTATTATGAATGTATATAAAATTTTATCAAGTGTTTTTTCTCAGTTACTTTTTATGTACATACTCTCCCCAATACCTAATCTGATTTTTGAAGTATGTACTTTTGTTTATTTTTTCCTGTGCATGTGGTTTGCAAAATTTTTCATACATGTGTGACTATTTAAGCCAGTAAGGTTCAAAATGAGGTATCTTTGCATACACTGTGGTTTCAGTGTGTATATGTTCACATGTGTATGGGGCAACAGAATTTTGATTTGGGAGACTTGAGAGTTAAGGTAGAGTCCAAAGAAAAGCGAACAGTGGTCAATAAGCTGGCATTTTAGTCCTTAGTCTTGAGTCTTGAATTGAACAAATCGATTTTGGGATTTTATTTTATTTTATTTTATTGATTGTTCACTTAAAAGAAAAATGTTTAGAAATTAATAGTATGTATCTGGCTTTAGTATCCCACATTTTATTTGTGATGTTGATATTGATGATGATGATGATGGTATAGACCATCTCTTAGTAGTAGAGAAGATTCTAATAGTGAATGACTGAATGAGAAGTCAGGGAGAGATGATCAAAAGGCAATAACCAAGACCGAAGTAAGTTACACACAGACTTTCTACTCTGCCAACTCAGAAATATGGGAAATCCAAGGGCTTTTAGGGTATTTAAAATAAATACTGAGAATCTAAAAAAAGGATGAGGTGGAATGATCCATTATTCATATGAATATGGTAGTCGGCAGCAATGTGCTGATTTTATGTGTCATTGACTAAGTTGTCATCAGATGCCCCACATGTGGGCCCTTTTCCAGTCAACTGAACAAAACAATGACAAGTGATTTGGGGTCAGAGTTTACCTTGAGGGGAAAGGCCCCTGTCACTTATTGTTTAATAAGTACTCTACCAGCTCTGATTTATAGACATAAACAAATGTAAGGGATAAGAAGGAGAGAGAGAGATTATAGCAGGATACCTTGGTTTTATGGGTTAAAGCTTGTGCCAGTATTCTGTGGTGCTTCCTCACATGTAATAGAGGAGAGAAGTCAGGTTACAGTTGGATTCTGACTGTGATCAAGACGATGAAAAGAATGCTAAGGAAGGAGGCTTTTACCCAACCCAACAACACAGTATTTTATTGCTTGACACAGTTTGTTGAGCAGCTTTGAGGCAATTCAGTCTAGTACTTTTGGAAAATAATGAACCAGGTGTGCTGTGATATCAAATAAATAGAAGTTGGAATTGAGAGAATGTTATGATCAGCCAATTGGAAAGAAGAACAAGGTTCAGTTCTGGGTGCAAAATGACTCAGTAGCGACGAGGAAGTTTTCTAAAGATGCTAAAGGTGAAGGTTTTCTACTGTTTATGGCAGATCAGAATAAAAGGAATAGGCAATTTTAAACAGCACAGAGAGGGAAGTAATCAAGAAAACTACTCCACACAGACGGACATTCTTCTGAGCATGTTCACTATCCAATTTCACTTTTACCATTTACTCTATTAAGACGTAGATTTAATTTAGAGAATTCTGTTTAGAGACACAATAAAACTTCAAAGAACCTACAGAAGTAAAATTAACGTAAAGGCACCCTTCCAAGTTGATTAGTTATTACAAATGTATATTTAAGCATATAATGGCCATCCAACTAGTTTAAAGCTTATAAAAATCATGGAAAGAGATTTTGGAATTGCAAGTTTATGTAAGTGCTAGTTCCTTGACGCATTCTTCCCTCCTCATCAGACGGGTGAGTATAACCCTATGGGCATATACTGGGGAGCAGCCTTGCAGTGAACCTGACTTGTTTGTCTCTGTAAGCACCAAGTTCTGCTTTTTTCCTGCACTAAGGTAACTGGTATGAAAAATGCAAAGATTTTAAGTCTCATCAGTAACTGAGAAATTCTAGTTTATGAGAATTTTCAGTGGATCATTTTGCAATTTGTGTATTTCTAAACTATATTTGAAGATTCTGACATTTCACTACTATCAATTCTCTGTTTAGAAGCTTTGTGAGACACTTATTTTAAAGCATAGAGACTTCATACTGAACAAAGACAATGTGAAAATTATTAACAGATCAAGGGCTACAAGTTTTAACATATGAATTCATCCTGAAACTTTTAATGGAATTTAATGACTAATTATGATTCAAGATAAAGTTGCTCCCTTTCTTAAAAGCAAAATTCACTCTCATAAAAAGGAAAAAAAATAATAAAGCAATAAACCCCTAAGTAAATAATTGCTGATGGGTTGCTCTGGTCAACTGTGAAACGTTCTACAACCTCCACTTTCCTTTTAATCTATAATCGCGTTTTAGCTGGTCTCTGGTCACTCAAGGAAAACTCTATTACTCAATCTTTCTTCCAGTTGGGTGCAACCATGAGATCACACTCTGGCTAATGCAATGTGAGGGAAGGTAATATGTGTCAGTTCCAAGTTTGTACTTTAAAATATTGAGCATGCATGGCCTTGGCACCTTCCCAGGAATCTGCTGCTGCAAGAGGGGAAAAGAGGAGAAACTGCCTACGTTGGAGAGATACAGAGGCCACTTATTAAAGATGCAAAACTACCCTCATCAGGACCACATAGTTTTAAGCTGTCACCCAAGAGAGAAATGACCTATAGCATTTTTGCCACTGTTTGTTGTTTTTTCCATATTTTATTATATATTTCCATGTTTTACTGCATAATTTTTATAGACTCTTAGCCTGAACCCTAACATATTTAGCTGCCAGAGAGGTGAGTTTAATTAGAGAAGACTCTGAGTTAACTCTGATATATATGATGGGTCTGAATCATCTAGGAGGGGCTGTGCAAGTGCTATGGTATCGTGATCATGAAGAACCATGGTAGGTGGAGAAAACTAAGGTGACTAAAGCAAATGGAGTTCATTTAAAAAGTAATAAATAGCAACCAAGATGTCCTTCAGTAGGGGAATGGATAAGATATCCAGGTACATGCAGACAATGGAATATTATTCAGCACCAAAAAGAAATGATCCATCAATCCATGGAAATACATGGAGGAAGCTTAAATTAATATTACTAAGTGAAAGAAGCCAGTCTGAAAAGGCTACATATTGTATGATTCCAACTCTACAGTATTCTAGAAAAGGCAAAACTATGAAAACAGTAAAAAGATCAGCAGTTGCTGGGGTTGGTAGGGGAGAATGGATAGGCAGAGCAAAAAGGATTTTTAGGGCAGTGAAAATGCTAGCTAGAAAGACAGACATGAGCAGCCAGGTAAGGAGAAAATAGATTCAAGGAAAAAAAAAACCTCCCAGTTAGGGGTCCCACTTGAAGACAACAAAGGAGCTAACTTTCCTGGGAGATAACTTCCTTGCCTATTGTGACCAGGTTGACCTGGTCCCAAGCAGATCACAAAGCAGGGGCAACTAAACTAAGAACTGCCCAAACCACACCGCATCAATTTCTCATTAAAATAAAATTACAATTTTGCAAGCCCCAACCCCCACTGTGTGCTTTTCTGTGTGCATTCTGGGAAAGGACATATGCACTGAAAGGGATGGCTATGTAAGTGGACCTGTCAATCACATGACCTCAATCAGTCAATCAAAGAGGCAATTCCCGGCTAGGACATGATAGATAGACCCTCCCCTAAAAGATTGGTGCCTTTGTCTACCTTGATTCTGGCCCATTCCTCCCTTGGAGTGTATTCAAATAAAATTTTCACTCTTCTTCACTATTGTGCCTCTGCCTTTCAATTCTTAATTAGGTGGCAACAAGAACTGAGGAGAACAAACTTAACCAGTAACAAAAATATAGGGCTGTATGATATTATAATGATGGATACATGTCATTATACATTTGTCTAAATCCACAGAAAGTACACCACCAAGAGTGAACCTAAAGTAAACTATGGACTTGGGGTAATGATGAATGTCAATATGGATTCATCAGTTGTAACAAATGGAGCACTTTGGTGGGAGATGCTGATAATGGGGGACGCTGTGCATGCGTGTGGGGAGAGTTTTGTGAGAAATTCCTGTACATGAATACATCCTCCAAATTTGGACCAAGTAGCCATGTAACAGGTTCTTTTACAGGGAAGTTACTACCTATTAAAGATGCTCATATCTTTTTATATAGGTCAACCATGAGAAAATTCTTCCCTAGATAGATCTGAAATACACCTACCTTAGTTTCCAATCTACTATGTAACATCCCTTTCTTTTTTTTTATTAAGGTATTATTGATATACACTCTTATGAAGGTTTCACATGAAAAAACAATGTGGTTACTGCATTTACCCATATTATCAAGTCCCTACCCACACCCTATTGCAGTCACTGTCCATCAGTGTAGTAAGATGCCACAGATTCACTATTTGCCTCCTCTGTGCTACACTGTCTTCCCTGTGAACTCCCACACCATGTGTGCTAAACATAATAACCCTCAATACCCTTCTCCCTCCCTCCCAACCACCCTCCCACACCCCTCCCCTTTGGTAACCATTGGTCCCTTCTTGGAGTCTTTGAGACTGCTGCTGTTTTGTTCCTTCAGTTTTGCTTCATTGTTATACTCCACAAATGAGGGAAATCATTTGGCACTTGTCTTTCTCCACCTGGCTTATTTTACTGAGCATAATATCCTCAAGATCCATCCATGTTGTTGCAAATGGTAGGATTTGTTTCTTTCTTATGGTTGAATAGTATTCCATTGTGTATATGTACCACCTCTTCTTTATCCATTCATCTACTGATGGACACTTAGGTTGCTTCCATATCTTGGCTATTGTAAATAGTGCTGCGATAACCATAGGGATGCATATGTCTTTTTGAATCTGAGAACTTGTATTCTTTAGGTAAATTCCAAGGAGTGGGATTCCTGGGTCAAATGGCATTTCTATTTTTAGTTTTCTGAGGAACCTCCATATTGCTTTCCACAATGGTTGAACTAGCTTACATTCCCACCAGCAACGTAGGAGTGTACCCTTTCTCCACATCCTTGCCAACATTTTGTGTTCTTAGTTTTTTCAATGCTGGCCAACCTAACTGGTGTGAGGTGATATATCACTGTGGTTTTAATTTGCATTTCCCTGATGATTAGTGATGTGAAGCATCTTTTCATGTGCCTGTTGGCCATCGGAATTTCTTCTTTGAAGAATTGTCTCTTCATATCCTCTGCCCACTTTTTAATCGGGTTATTTGCTTTTTTGATGTTGAGGAGTGTGATTTCCTTATATATTTTGGATGTTAATCTCTTGTTGGATATGTCGTTTACAAATATATTCTCCCATACTGTAGGATGCCTTTTTGTTCTGTTGATGGTTTTCTTTGCTGTACAGAAGCTTTTTAGTATGATGTAGTCACATGTGTTCATTTTTGCTTTTGTTTCCCTTGCTCAAGGAGATGTATTCAGGAAGAAGTTGTTCATGTTTATATTCAGATTTTTGCCTATGTTGTCTTCTAAGAGTTTTATGGTTTCATGACTTACATTCAGGTCTTCGATCCATTTCGAGTTTACTTTTGTGTATGGGGTTAAACAATAATCCAGTTTCATTCTCTTGCATGTAGCTGTCCAGTTTTGCCAACACCAGTTGTTGAAGAGGCTGTCATTTCCCCATTGTATGTCCTTTATCATATATTAATTGACCATATATGCTTGGATTTATATCTGGGCTCTCTAGTCTGTTCCATTGGTCTATGCCAGTACCAAATTGTCTTGATTACTGTGGCTTTATACTAGAGCTTGAAGTTGGGGAACATAATCCCCCGGGTTTATTCTTCCTACTCAGGATTGCTTTGGCTATTTGGGGTCTTTTGTGGTTCCATATGAATTTTAGAATGATTTGCTCTAGTTCATTGAAGGATGCTGTTGGTGTTTTGATAGGAATTGCATTGAATCTGTAGATTGCTTTAGGCAGGATGGCCATTTTAACAATATTAATTCTTCCTATCCATTAGCACGGGATGTGTTTCAATTTATTGGTATCTTCTTTAATTTCTCTCATGAGTGTCTTGTAGTTTTCAAAGTATAGGTCTTTCACTTCCTTAGTTAGGTTTATTCCTAGGTATTTTATTCTTTTTGATGCAATTCTGAATGGAATTGTTTTTCTGATTTATCCCTGTGCAAGTTCATCATTAGTGTATAGGAATGCAAAAGATTTCTGTGTATTAATTTTGTATCCTGCAACTTTGATGAATTCAGATATTAGATCTAGTAGTTTTGGAGTGGATTCTTTAGGATTTTTTATGTACAATATCATGTCATCTGCAGTGACAGTTTAACTTCTTTACCAGTCTGGATGCCTTTTATTTCTTTGTGTTGTCTGATTGCCATGGCTAGGACCTCCAGAACTATGTTGAATAAAAGTGGAGACAATGGGTATCCTTGTCTTGTTCCTGATCTTAAAGGAAAGGCTTTATGATTCTTGCTGTTAAGTTTGATGTTGGCTGTGGGTTTGTCATATATGGCCTTTATTATATTGAGGTACTTGCCCTCTATACTGATTTTTGTTTAGAGTTTTTATCATGAATGGATGTTGAATTTTGTCAAATGCTTTTTCAGCATCTATGGAAATATATCATACAGCTTTGTCCTTCTTTTTGTTGCTCTGATAGATGATGTTGATGGATTTTCGAATGTTGTACCAATCTTGCATCCATGGAATAAATCCTACTTGATTATGGTGGATGATCTTTTTGATATATTTTTGAATTCGGTTTGCTAATATTTTGCTGAGTATTTTTGCATCTATGTTCATCAGGGAAATTGGTCTGTAAATTTTATTTTTTTGTGCTGTCTTTGCCTGGTTTTGGTATTAGAGTGATGCTAGCCTCATAGAACAAGTTTGGGAATATTCCCACTTCTACTCATTGGAAAACTTTAATAGGATGGGTATAAGGTCTTCACTAAATGTTTAATAAAATTCAGGGCGAAATCATGTGGTCCAGGCATTTTGTTCTTAGGTAGTTTTTGATTACCAATTCAATATCTTTGCTGGTAATTGATCTATTCAGATTTTCTGTTTCTTTCTGGGTCAGACTTGGAAGATTGTATTTTTCTGGGAAGTTGTCCATTTCTTCTAGGTTATCTAGTTTGTTAGCATATAAATTTTCATAGTATGCTCTAATAATTCTTTGTATTTCTGTGGTGTCCATAGTGATTTTACCTTTCTCATTTCTTATTCTGTTTATGTTTGTAGACTCTCTTTTTATCTTAATAAGTCTGGCTAGGTGTTTATCTATTTTGTTTATATTTCTTAAAGAAACAACTCTTGCTTTCATTGATCCTTTCTATTGTTTTATTGTTCACGACTTTATTTCTGATTTAATCTCTATTATGTCTCTCCTTCTACTGACTTTGGGCCTCATTTGTTCTTCTTTTTCTTGTTTCTTTAATTATGAGTTTAGACTGTTCATAAGGGATTGTTCTTTCCTGAGGTAGGCATGTATTGCAATATACTTCCCCCTTAGCATGGCCTTCACTGCTTCCCACAGATTTTGCAGTGTTGAATTATTGTTCTCATTTGTCTCCATATATAGCTTGATCTCTATTTTTATTTGGTCATTGATCCATTGATTATTTAGGAGCATGTTGTGCAGCCTCCATGTGTTTGTGGGATTTTTCATTTTCTTTGCATAATTTATTTCTAGTTTCATACCTTTGTGGTCTGAGAAGCTGGTTGGCACAATTTCAATCATTTTGAATTTATTGAGCCTCTTTTTGTGACCTAGTATATGATCTAGTCTTGAAAATCTTCCATTTGCACTTGAGATGAATGTGTATCCTGCTGCTTTTGGGTGTAGAGTTCTGTAGATGCCTGTTAGGTCCATCTGTTCTAATGTGTTGTTCAGTGCCTCTGTCTCCTTTCTTATTTTCTGTCTGGTTGATCTGTCCTTTGGAGTGAGTGGAGTGTTGAAGTCTCCTAGAATGAATGCATTGCATTCTATTTCCCCTTTTAATTCTCTTAGTATTTGTTTCACTTATGTAGATGCTCCTGTGTTGGGTGCATAGATATTTATAATGGTTATATCTTCTTGTTGAATTGACCCCTTTATCATTATGTAATGTCCTTTTTTGTCTCTTGTGACTTTCTTTGTTTTGAAGTCTATTTTGTCTGATACAAGTACTGCAACTCCTGCTTTTTTCTCCCTATTAGTTGCATGAAATATCTTTTTCCATCCATTCACTTTTAGTCTGTGTATGTCTTTGGGTTTGGATTTATAGATGGGTCTTGTTCTTTTATCCTTTCAGTGACTCTATGTCTTTTGATTGGTGCATTCAGACCATTTACATTTAGGGTGATTATCAATAGGTATGTACTTATTGCCATTAAAGGCTTTATATTTGTGGTTACCAAAGGTTCAAGGTTAACTTCCTTACTATCCAAGAGTCTAACTTAACTTACTTAGTATTCTATTACAAACACAATCTAAAGGTTTTTTTTCTCCTCCTTTTTCTTCCTCCTCCTATCTTTATATATTAGATATCATATCCTTTACTCTTTGTCTATCCCTTGACTGACTTTGGGGGTAGTTCATTTAGTTTTGCATTTGCTTAGTAATTAACTGTTCTACTTTCTTTACTGTGGTTTTATTACCTATGGTGACACGTATTAAACCTTAGGAACACTTCCATCTATAGCAGTCCCTCCAAAATACAGTGTAGAGACAGTTTGTGGGAGGTAAATTCTCTCAGTTTTTGCTTATCTGGAAATTGTTTAATCCCTCCTTCAAATTTAAATAATCTTGCCAGATAAAGTATTCTTGGTTCAAGGCCCTTCTTGCTTCTTTGCATTAAATATATCATGCCACTCCCTTCTGGCCTATAAGGTTTCTGCTGAGAAGTCTGATGATAGCCTGATGGGCTTTCTTTTGTATGTGATCTTATTTCTCTCTCTGGCTGCTTTTAATAGTCTGGCCTTATCCTTGATCTGTGCCATTTTAATTACTGTATGTCTTTGGTTTTCCTCCTTGGGTACTTAGTGTTGGGAGATCTGGCACCTCCATGGCATGAGAGACTATCTCCTTCCCCAGATTGGGGAAGTTTTCAGCAATTACCTCCTCAATGACACTTTCTATCCCTTTTTCTCTCTCTTCTTCTTCTGGTACCCCTGTAATGTGAATATTGCATTTGGATTGGTCACACAGTTCTCTCAATATTCTTTCATTTTTAGAGATCTTTTTTTCTTTCTGTGCCTCAGCTTCTTTGTATCCTCTTCTCTAATTTTGATTTCATTTATCGTCTCCTCCACCAAATCGAATCTGCTTTTAAAACCTTCCATTATATGTTTCATTTCTGATACTGTGTTCCGTAATGAGTGGATCTCCAACCGGAATTCATCCATGAGTTCTTGAATATTTTTCTCTACCTCCATGATCATGTTTACGATTTTTATTTTAAACCATCTTTCAGGAAGATTCATGAGATCAGTTTCATTTGACTCTTTTTCTGGTGTATGTATGATTTTGCTTTGAACCAGGTTCCTTTGACATTTCATATTTGTATGTGGTGCCCTCTAGTGCCCAGAACCTCTATTCTCTAGGGCTACTCAGCCCCTGGAGCTGGGGTTTGCAGGGGAGAGGTGTTGATGCTTGGGGGTGGAAAGATGTGTTTCCTGCTTCCCGGCTGCTATGCCTGTCTCCACTGCCAGAACCAGTGGACCGAGCACACAGGTATAAGCCTTTACACTTTGAGTTCATAGATGCTGTAGGTGGGCTTCCCTCGGGCTGGTCTGACGCCAGGGCAGGGTTTGCCATTTTGCGAGCCAGGTGCAGGCTGGCTGGGAGGAAGGCGCAGCAGGCTGCATGTCACGGAGGGGGGCCTGAATCTGTGTGGCCAGCCAGGGGGCTGGAGCGCCTGAACTTCATGAAAGTTCCCAACCTGCTGTGCAGAGTGAATCTGGACAATTTTGTCTACCTGTCCTTTCTCCTGAGCAGCAAGCTCTGTGCAGTCCTTGCCCCTTTAGCAGCTCTCTCGCTGTTAGAAAGTCTCTCAGACTGCCTGTCTTTCTTTTGTCCCAGAGCAGCCGGATATGGATCCCTGTTTTCCACAATCGGCTGGAATCTCAGTCTCTCCAGGTATTCTGCCTGTCTTAGCTTTCCAACTCCCCTAATCACCAGAGCACCATGCAATGTAGGTTTTTGCTCCCACAGCAGATCTCCAGAGCTAGGTGTTCATCAGTCCCAGGCCTCCACTCCCCACCAGGCTCTGTTTCTCTTCCTCCTGTCAGTGAGGTGGGTTGGGGAAAGGCTTGGGTCCCTCCAGGTCACAGCTTTGGTATGTTACCCTGTTCCTTGGAGTCTATTCTTTTCTCCAGGTGTATGCAGTCTGGCGCAGCCTTCTTTCCCATTGCTCTATCAGGATTAGTTGTACTGATTATATTTTCATATTATATGCAGTTTTAGGAGGAGGCCTGTTTTCTTGTTCCGTGCACTGTACTTATTGTAATAAAGAACAGGAACAAATTTGATTCGGGATTTTTTGTTTTATTTTACTTCTTTCTGGTAGCCATACTTTATTATCTAAAACAAATTACTCTTAACCTCTTGTCTGAGATGGTATGGGCATTGGATAATCTAAAGCATGGAACCATAAAAAAATAATAATTTTTGTAATAATCTAATGCATGTGGTAAAGAGGGCAAGATACAAGAAACTGTTTAGAAAAAATAGGAATAGTAATGAATTGGGTATGAATAGTAAAAACAACTTCACTGAAATAATTATGAGGTTAAAGCAAGAGATTTAGCAAGGAGTGTTGGGGAGGAGGTATTAGGAAGATATGGAGATTCTTTCAGTTCTACTGAAATGCTCAAAGCTAGTTCCTTTATTTGATGGGGAAAGAAGAGAAATAAACTACTCTGAAAATAGATCATGTTCAGATGCAAAATGGGACAGAGAGAGGAACGTTTGTTCTTATGTAGTGTTCAGAATCATGATGGGAGGAGAACAGATGGTTTCGTGGTTAAGATAAGCACTTAAAGTGAGGCTGTTCTTATCCTAAGCTTATTCCAAATACCCAAGTTTCATGAATCTGCAATATGACATTGGAAATATCACAATCAGGAAGCTTTCAAATGAGATTTCTGGCACTTTCTCAGGCAGTTACTTTCTCCAAAGACTGTTTTAATTAAGACTCAGGAGATTAATTTTCAGCGCTGGTGCCTGTTGTGGTATGAGCCCACACATTCACCAAATAGCTAGATTCATGCAGGTGACTGAGACAAAATACACTGATACCAAGACCAAAGGATTTATGGCTGTTTTCATCTTCAAGCCTGTAGAACTCAAGGAATCATACTTGAAAAAGCAAGCATTAACCTTATATAAAGTAAAGAAACTGAAGTATTTATGCTTCAGAAAACTGACTGGCTGCATATCACAAAGTGTATCTCACCTCAAATTTCAGCTCTTCTAACAATGGAGGATTTGGGGTAAGTTATCTAACCTTCTGAGATCTAGTTTTATGATTTTTCTCATCAGTGAATGCATTCTCACACTCAGTTGTTTCCATATTAATTAAGAGCCTACTACATTCTACACAGCTATTAAGGCATAGTCTGTGTGCCAAAGAGTTTACAGTCTAATGGGAAGAAACACACTGGATTACAAATTTCACTTGTCTGAAAGTGCTGCTATGTGCCAAGTACTGTGCTAAACATTTTTCATAGTATTTGCTTATGTATTTCACACCAAAAAAGTTCTATGAAGATATTCGTATCTTCATTTACAAGTGAGGAAATTGAGGATTAGAAAGTTTAGGTAATTTTCCCAAGTTAATGTTTGAAATCAGGTATTTCAAATCCTGGTGTTTTGTTCCCAACCTCTGTACCACACTACTTATATCTGCCTAAGTGCTGTGGTTGGGGAGGAGAGCAGACCATGGGCAGCCCAGAGGGGCTTCCCCCAGGCCATAATCCAGGCTGTTAGTAATATTTAGTACTTGGGGCTTGGGAGAAGTTTTTATTCCCATAGTGGTTTCACCTATTCCCATAGGTGAAAGGATAGAACACTTTAAAACTAGGGCCAAAATACGTCTAGTCTTTGACTCCTTCAACACCTGAAGATGAGACTGAGTAATCTGACAATGCAAGAGTGAGTAGGGGATGTAGATCATGTGGTCCCAGTACTCAGGAGTAGGAGACCAGGGTGTGGAGTTGGGGAGGGAAGATGAGGAGTGGGAATTCTTCTTTCCAGGTAGTCACCTTCCAAGAGCAGTAGGATCTATTAAATGCTAGAAAAGAGAGACTTATACACTTGATTTAGAAAAAAGATATGATGCAGACTAATCATGTAATTGATCCCAGAAGGAAATAATATGGATCAAATGTCCATCTACTACCTGTAAGTGCAAAAGATCCTAACAGGTGTTATCTATTCAGCTCTATTTTAGAAGAAACACTGGGCCTCTCCTGGTTATTTGTTACCAGAATATACTAACAATTTTACTGTTGAATGTAAAATCCTTGCCACCACTGCATCTCCCTTATCCCACCTGCCAACAGTTTTGATATAGATTTGCCAAGTTTGCTTTCCCATGTGACAGCACCGAGGGCTTCTCTGTGCCCAGCAGAACTGTGTGAATTTTGCTGATAACCCCCACAACGAGGCACTTCTCTCCTAAATGGGCTTCATCTCTCCTGCGTCTGTTTTCAGTTTTAGTGCAGTGTAATCAGTCTTTGACTTTTTAACTTTATTCTTAGTGGGTTCAAATTTGTTATTGGTAACAGTTTATGATTCTGCCACTGAGCCCTATGAGTAAAAGAACTGCATACATTTTAATGATGCATCTTGCCATTTTGCCCTATCCTTTACATATATGTATGTGTGTATGTGTATGCATATATATGTATTGCATTATGGAGTAGGTGTATGATATATATACATACACCCACAAAAGACAGTTCTTAAAATGATCAAAGAAGCAGATGGAGAGGGATGATGGCAAGAGACTGGGAACTGAGTTTGGAACAGAAGTAAATATGGGAAAATATGTAATAGCAGATAATTTATCAGTCACTGGAAAATAATGCATTGGGACTCAGGGACATACTGTGCTGACAAGAACTAGAGGTGGACAGTGTGAGACACCAATTTCTTATTCCTATCAGGGGTCAGGATTTGCTATGTTATGGAACAGTCATTATGGATTCTTGGGCATGATAGCATTCGGAGTTTCAGGATGTGTATTTATCAAACTGGAACCAAGGAACGAGATAAGGGATTTGGGGGCCACTTATCTCCTGTGGTAATCAAGTATGTTGGATAGGAAAATAATGCTGACATGGGGAGCATGAGTAGCCACTCCGTAGTCAAAAGAGTATTAAATGGGACTCAGGAAGCATGGTTCCAGTCCTGACTCTGAGACTATGTAAACAGGAGACAACAAAAATAACCCTAACATTTATTTAAAATGCAGAAAATACCTGTCTTCATATACTGCTTCATCTTATCTTAAATATATAAAATGTAGATTACATACTTCTTACATAAAAATGTAATTACCCCATTTTTATAAACAAAATACTGAGACTCAGAAAGTCAAGTAACTTGTCCAAGTTAATAAATCTGATAAACTAGTGGAGGTGAGTTTTGGAACAAGAACCTTGGGATTCCAAATCAAGGCCTCTTCATATACCCATCTCACCTCCTAGTCAGCTGAGGAGGTTGGTCGCTTAGCCATTCCTCCTGTCTGAGCCTCCACGGGTTTGCCTGTAAAATGAGAGCTCGTCTAGATCCGTGGTTTCCAAGTGTGTGTGTGTGTGTGTGTGTGTCTGCGTGTGTGAGAGAAGCACACCCCTCATGAGCTCAGATCTCCATGTTTGAAACAGACACCGGTAGAGCCATGCTGACTGAGGCACCCATAATGGTCCTGTTGTCTCACTGCTCCATCCCCACCGTGACTGACGAGATGCCAGGGAACACTTACAGCTCAACAGAGAACGGTTTGCAAACCTCTGGGTGACACTATGAACAAGTATGTATGTGTGCAGCTGAGTGACAGCAAACACATGGGTGCGGCCTTTCTCTTCTGCTCTTCCTCAAAAGACTTCCTGGGCACAGTGTCACGGTGTGGGAATCCATTCAGGAGATCATCATGAAGCGTCTAGTATGAGTACGGTCTGAGGAGCCAGCCTCACCTCACTGGGCTCACCCCCATCACTTGGAAATACAGGCTGCTTCTCCTTCTGAAAGAAAGATCCATAAAGGTGAGGTTGTACAAACCCAGTGACCTGGATTCTAGTTCTGGCTCCAGCACGAAGCTGTGGGATTTCAGGAACCTTGTCACGCTCTGCATGTGGTCCCTCATTTATAAAACAAGGATGAGGCCTAGGACTCCTTCCAGCTCTGATGGTCTATGATGTTATGCCTATTTTATGCCTTCAAAAAAACAATTAGATACTTATTTTATTTCCGTAGTGCTATATCCTATGGGCTGACAGTGGCCTGCCATGGATGAAATTACTTTTTAATAACTACTTTATTGGTGTTCATTTTACATTTTTTAAATATCCCCTTCAGGGCATAAACACATTCCTGTATCTAGCTATTTAAATGTGAGGTAGGAACAGGCTTTAAATTCATAATTTTACATTCTAATTCTGTGGGTTGGACTTTAGGTCTGAGTGTGAAGTCTGTGCAGCAAGAGCTCTGTCTGAGGGTTTTGCACGGTCAGCCGTGTGTACTGGGGTGTACAGAAAAGCAGAGAAGAAAGGCTGATGTGCGCCATTTTACAGCAGCCCGTCTGGGCTCTGTGAGGGAATTGAACATCTGCTTTACCCCGGCTGTTCTT
Organism: Smutsia gigantea; assembly: GCA_032199065.1. Classification (NCBI taxonomy): domain Eukaryota; kingdom Metazoa; phylum Chordata; class Mammalia; order Pholidota; family Manidae; genus Smutsia; species Smutsia gigantea. The sequence continues at coordinate 102,958 of JAVSCE010013946.1, forward strand.
TTTTCTCACCTTTGATCTTCTCACCCATTTTTTAATAGACTTTTGTGGTTTTTCCATAATCCTCTTTTCAAAATACATAAACTGCACAAAGGGTAAAATTCTTTAGTACCATAGACACAATGTAATGAGTGAAAAGATTCATTTTTAAATGTTTAACAAGTACTGGAGAGATTGAGAGTAAAAGGTATTCATACAATTTGGTGACACTGTAAAATACACAACCTTGTAAGTAATAGGGAGTTCCAAACTCAGAATGACATTCCTGGTAATACTAGCCAAGAAAGGACAAAAATAACTGTATTTTTCCCTTCACCAAATATATTTTATCAAACACTCATCTTATACCAAGAACTGTTTAAATTGGTCAAAAATTTATTGAAACTTATCTGTAGTAGTAAAAAATTAGAACTAATCTAAATGTCCAGAAATAGGAGAATAATCTAGTGTGGCATATCAATTCATTCAAATATTATGAAGCCACTTATCATTAAAATATATAAGAACATAAAAACTACAGAAAATATTTTGGCTATCATGTTAAATAAAAACACAAACCATAAAATGGTTTGCACATTAGTATCTTAACTACATTAAATATGTGTTCATATGGATAGAGATATGTGAAAAAGTAAAACTTAGAGTTTTTATTGAAGTGGTAATATTGGAAATGACCCTTTGGAAGATGGTATTTAATGTTGATATTATAGTAATTTTGTTTAACAATAAAAATGGGCCACATTCCCTAATGACTCATTGTGTGAATATGACAGTATTTACCTAGAGGAGAGACTTCCTGAGGTTCACGGAGATCCCATTCCCACAGTGTGACTGCCTGAGGTCTGACCATTTGTGTACACCAACCTCATAGAAGACTGTACAGCCCTTTGGAAACTGCTGATACTTCCATAGCTCTAATTCTTTCTCTTGAGCAATACTTGAAAGTGGCTCCTTGGCTGATTTCATAAATTTTCATTTTCAAACTTTTCCCCTCAGTGTCTTTCTAATGAACTTTCTTTTAAAAAAATATCCTTCCCAAAGTTTCATGCTGTAGTACAACCTGTGGGTATGATTCCCCATGTGAGGATGTCAAATTTAATTAGATGGTGTTCTCTGTTACTTAATCACCCAACTAGGCTCACAAGTCCAAGATCATAACCTCCCTATAAGGTTGTCGAGTTAGCTTCAAGGAACAACTATACATGTTACTCAACCATAATTATTTTAAACCATGCCCAGAAAATAATTTTAAAAAATACTAATGCTCACTTAATTAGACCCTTCACCTGAGGACATTTAAGCTTTTTGCAAGAGTTCTTCACTCAGTCATTTGCATAACACATCCAAGAAACAGGTGAACAATAATAAAAATCATACTTCTAAGGGCTTCTTAAAAAAATATAGACTCTTTCAGTTTCTTCGTTTCCTTCTTATACTAGCTTTTCAACTCACTGGCAGATTCCAGTGGAATCTGACAAAAGGATACAGAATCTAGAACTAGGTAACACATTAAACATTTAGTTCAAAAAAAACAAAAACAAAGAAGATATGTTTTTCTGGCTCTAAACATGTTCCTTTTCTTCTGAAAATCTTTGTTGCAGCCTGTGTTCTTTCTAGCTCCTCATTGATCATGCTGGTCTAGGAAGGAGAACCAATGAAGTAACATGACAAAAATTTTTTGAGACCTGAGAAAAAAATCTTGTTAACCTTATTGAAGTCAAAAGGCACAAAGGAAAAGGTAACTTTATACTCCTGCATGAGAGCCACACACCTCCAGTCCATCGGGCTTCAGGCAACACTCGAGAGGTCATGTTGTTCTGGACCGGACCCACAGAATGATGTTCCGAAGAACTAACTCACTGTCTACTTTGTTCACCACCATATACCCAGCATCTAGGACAATATATTTTGACTACACTAAGTGCTTGGTATTAATCCATATTAATTAAATGAATGAATCTACATTACTTTTGATTTATTGATCAGAAACAGATTTTTCTCATACTGTAATTTAAATACTTTGCCCAATAGATGTGCTTTGATAGTAATGTGAATAAACCAGCTGTAAAGAGTATTTTGGGAAACATTGGGGAACAATTTGAATATGGCCCATGTAGTAGATATAGTAGTGTCCCTCTCTCCTCACCAAAATATATTCAAGTCCTAATTCCCAGTACCGGTGAATATGATCTTATACAGAAATAGGTTCTTCACAGATGTAATTAAGTTAAGAATTACGTTAGGATGAGATTATTCTGGATTTATGGTGGCACCTAAATTCAATAACTATAGTGTCCTTGTAAATGAAAACACAGACAGAAAAATAAACCACACAGAGATACAGTTGAGAAGGCCATTTGCGACAGAGACAGATTGGAGGCATGCTGCCACTAGCCGAGGGACACCTGGAGTTACCAGAGGCTGGAAGAAGCAAGGAACCAGTCTCCTCAAGAGATTGCAGACAAAGTACCTTCCTCCTAGAGCTTGATTTTGAACTTACGGTCTCAGAACCATGAGAGAATAAGTTTCTAATGTTTAAAGCCACCTCTGTGAGAATTTGTGGTGCAGCCCTAGGAAACTAATACAGATCTTACAGTAGATGGTATTAAGGAAGAGAGGAATTTTTCTTACTGGTGTGAGATGTAATAATGGTTGTGAGGTATGTAGGAAAATACATTTTTTTTAAATTAAGAACTTCATTATTTAGAAGTGAAATATCATGATATCTTTATTGACTTTTAAATTTATCATCAAAATATAGATGATGTGGCAAAATGAAATAATTGGGGAATCTAGTAACTGAATATATGGATATTTACTCTATTTTCTCTCTATTATTTCCTGTATATTTGGAAAAAATAAACAAAAGGCTGAAAACAAACATTGCTCAAGCTGTCTTATATTATTCTTTGACTCTCTAAAATAACAATCAGTTCTCCAATAGACGCTCAGTTTTATAAATCATATTCCAATGTATGAAAGAAAAGCTCTTTTCTCCATAATTTTTTCTTCTATGCTGTGTAAGTGGCTTACTTAATCTTCACAACTATGCACTATGCACCTCGCTGTCCAGCTTTCAAGATCAAATTGAACACTCTTCATGGCACCTCTTCCAATCTGTCTGTTTTTCAGGTTAAAAGCATTGATTTAACCAGTGAACAATCAATAGGCTTCTCCCCAGACTTCATAAGCCACTGTAACAGAACAGCAACCACAAATCTCCACATCCCCTCCCTCCAGTCTCCTGAACATTAGGTGCCAGACTGGTAATCATTCTCACGTTTCACAGTCAAGTCCCCTCCTCAGATGATAGCCTGTCTCCTTAGCTTCTGAAAATAGCTGATTGCCTACCCAGAGGGACAAGATCAAAGTTTGACAAATTGCCATTTATTTCACTTCTACTAGAAGGTGATCCCAGCAAATGAAATTTTCTTTCTGGTATTCGCTGGTTCTCTCTCATCCCATTGCTGATCTTTGCTAGAGGGACAGAGCAGTCCATTTGCTCTATTTCATCACCAGAAACTGTTCTCATAATTGTCTCTCAATGATACCAACCTCGGCCAACAGAACCTATCTTTTGGCCACTTGAATAATCACTCAAGGCCCCGTGGGTGCTCCCTTGTCTAGAGTCAGTGACATCTAGGATTGGCTATACTTCATCTTTTTATGTCCCATATCCCTGCAGAACTACATATTAGATGATTTAATCCCTTTAAGTGTTATTGTTCTCTTTTTTTGTGTAATGTAGATATGTCACAGATGGGCTTTATAAAGTGCACAGCTGGCATTATTACAATGGGAAGACTACCTCTTCCAACCTCTTCTGAAGTGGATTCTGAAGGAACCAGGCTCCACAAATGACCCCCTCCACTCCACGCTACATACAGCACCACTGAATTGTCTTTTGCAGCCCTGCCTTCCTTCTCTCTCCACCCTGTAGCAAATTTAAATCACAGCTTTTGTATTCCCACAAAAATGTAAGCAGTGTTTTATTCTAATTACTTCTATCACTATCGCCAAGGAATTAAAGGGGTACTCCTTGAGAGTGAAACGTGGGCTTGCCAATCTGCTCCACGTACCTCTAAAATGACCTCCCCTTCCTAGTGAGGTATCAAAATCATCAGAGCCACTTGTTTAGGATTCATGAAATACCTTTACATTATGAATATTTTCCAGTACACATGCCTGTAAATTACACGTGTGTAGTTTCTCTTGCATTGCTCTTCCCATAGGTAGAACCTTTCCATCTTTCTCAATTTAGTCACTCTTTGGAGTGGTCATGCCTAACCCCACAATCTAAGGAACATCTCTCACGCATATATTCATCATAGCACAATCAGAGCATACGTTAGTATAGTACTTGTGGGTTAACATTTATTCCTCTCACTAAGCTCCAAAGCTCCATGTCCATTTTCTTCATTACTATAAATCTAGAACAGCACCAGATCAATATCAGATGGTTAATAAATATGTGTTAAACGAATGAGTATAGCATGCATTCAAAGTCCAGGTTTACCCTGATTAACTGATGTCTGATATATATTTTTAGGACCAAACTCTTAAAATAGGATTTCCCTCCTCTTCTCCTCTATTTTTTTCTCCTTTTCCCCCTCTTATTTCTCTTATTATCATCTTACCTATCCTTCCCTCTTTTCTCTTCTCTGCCACAATATTTATGAATTTTATGGGTAATAGCTCACATATGGAAGAGAGAGTCCCATTTGGTGTCTATTAAATAATGAACAATGGAAATTAGTCAATTCACTTTTTAAATGGTTATAACTCTCAACCACATAATTTTGCCTAGCACCCCAACAGCTGTGATTTTAACTCTAATCAAAATTCAGTCATACCAGTGTTGGTTTAAGGGAAACTAAAGATAAAGCATTCTACATTCTACTGATTCATATTAATCATACATAAGGACATCACTAAACACATTGATATATGCTTGCACATAATGAGCACAGGCAGGTTTTTTAGGAAAAAGTAGTGCAACTCAGTCCCAAAATATAAAATGTGGGATGTGCAAAATTAGTAGAACCAGCCTTCAAGAAGGAGAGAATATCATTCCTGTTGGTGTCTCTAAATTTAGTTTTTCTTAAAATCCTCCTTATTATATGTGGGCCATAGTTTTTTCTCTATGCTTTAAAATTCTTCTTGAAGAGGTTGCAAAGTATTAGAGAAGGCATGTCTTCAGAAAAGTTTCCTATGATAGTATTTGATGATAAATCAATGTTGCCAAGGTTATGCAATCATTCTTAAAGGATACAAAGACATGGAAGAGACACACCCAAACGTACAATTTCATCATTAGCATCACTAGCATAGTTACATCTCGGGCTCTGGAATCAGGCAACCCCAGGTTTGAGTTCAGGTTTCATCACTTTGGGCAAAGTATTGAGCTCACTGAACCTCACTTTCCTTATATGTAAAAGGAGAATGATAATAATGTCTACCTGTTTGGTGATTAAATGGACTGAAATTGATTACTGCAATACAGTGGTACTTGTATAAAGTAGGACCTCAATTACATAATAGCTATGACTGTGATTCTCATCAATATTGCTATGCTGTTCTGGTAGCTGTGGTGATCACTTATCTCTTGCTAAATGTGAAAAGAATCTGGCAAAATAAGGGAGGCCAATTTTAAGTGCTGTCCTATGGAAAACACATCAAGCAAATGTGGGTACCATAAGAAAAGTAGCCTGGACTCTCAAAAGGCAATTTACATTAATCCCCTCTTTACTCATGAAACAAGAGGGGACCTTATGGCAAGCAGGTAGTTTATTCAGTATCTCATCTAGTATTTCCTATAGGCTCTTCTAAAGGATGATTTGAGGAACCACTTGGGAAATAACAGCTCTTTCATTTTGCTCTTGGGATCAGTGAACCCCCTTGGATGAAAAAAGTAGTAAAAATGTTGCACAAATACAAATTCAAACAAATATTATGTTTCACAAAAACTGAATAAATTCAGCAATTAATTTTCTCTATATTTTTTTAATTTTGGCTTGTAAGCTTTCTCAAGGAAAATTTCACAAACAAAAGATACCAAACTTTCTTTTCAATGTGTTTTCTTTGGAGGAATGATAGCCTTATCTACTAAATGAAGATCGAGAAAAATGAAGAGAAGCATTTGCCTCTTCCTCACATGCTCAAGCAAGAACTCCAGATTCATTTACTCACTTAAGGAAAATGATAGGAAATCTAGAAATTATATTTTCAGAGTAGTTATGAACAAAATCTAAATTCAAATTAATGTTAATACCACAGAATTAAAATTAAGTGGAATTTCCTGCCTGTTTTAAATTATGATAGGCTAGAGATAAATTTATTATGTGGATATCACTGAGTTGCATTCTTGAATACCAACAGCTATAGGCAACTGCCAGTACACAAAGCACACATTCTAAAATGTCATTTATAATTCAGTCTGGAACTGGCAACATGCTTTTCCCACAGAAACACTTTTATAATTTGTGATTAAGTTCATGCATAAGGCCACAAACACTGCTTTCATATAAATTCATTATGGAGTATTTCTCATCTATAAAAACTAATGAATATACACATTTTCAATAATAAAATATTAATTGACATAATGAAGTCTAAACTGGAATAAAAAGTATTTTTTATATTTATTGGAAATTTTGTGCATTGGAGAAAATGACAGAAAAAATCAAAAGGGAAGAGAGCTGTGATATCTTTGGTAGAGTTTCTGAAGAAGGCTAAGGGCATCCTCAAGGCTTTCATAGATTATTACACCAAATTCTCTTTTTCCCTAAATAATTTCAAATCTTACAGGTGGTACAGGTAGGTTTTCAAACCATATTTAAATATTGTAAGTTATTGACCAAAAAACGTAATGGAAAGAGAAAAGAGGGTAACTGAATTACAAGGAGAGCAGGGTGAGGGGAGGGTAGGAAGGTTTTAAATAAGCATGTAGAAATGTCTGGAAGCAAAGATGATTTCCTGGGAAGAAATTACTGAGCTGTATGCAGAGAGAGAGACAGAATTGTATATAATCTTTTGGCAGCAGATTAAAGGAGTGTTGTGGCAGATAGGGGCCTACTTGTTCCATGAGCTGTCTACAAAGTGGCAGAGATGTGTCTTCATGACATTTTGGTTGCCAAACAGAGAATGCACACTAGTTACAAGAAGGTGGACACTAAGAAGGCTGTGCTGTGCTATGCTTATTGAACCTTTCAAGCTTGTGACTAGAATCTTTTGCTTGTCTTTATTTGGTTAATATGCAAACCTTGTGATCTTAGAAGCACAGCCTCAGCCACTCCTCTCTAGCTGTGTATTAGTTGCTGGGGTTCAGCTTCTTAGCAGATCCTGAACTTGATTCTCAATAAATAGAGCAAAAACTAAGGGGGTAGTAAAATGAAGGGCATTTGATATTATATTCAGGCATAGGGAAGAGCTCTGCTCTTGCAGGTGTTTTCATGTAATTCAAAATATGTTTGATTTCTGGGTTCTCTTCTGACAGAGCCACTGAGAGGTCCAGAGAGACTTTCCATGAATGAAGTTTTCCCTGCAATGCAACAGTGCTATCCTAGTCCATAGGCTATGTCACCTTCAATTAAACAGTGGCTCAGTCAGTACGAAGACAACTTTCGTATTGTTACCATAGAAAGGTTTTCGCTTTGTAATTAAGCCTTTTCCAGCTGTTGAGATGTTCACCAATTGCTGCCTCAGCTCCTTGGAACCCACTCGGCTTGTGTGTGCCGATGCATTTACTGTACTAGCAATTAATGCTGTTAGCTTTGTAATTAAAAAAAATTTTTTTGCCTTTATACTCAGGGTGATAATGCTTCAAGTAAAAATTAATTAAAATGAGATGAACTGCCTTCAGTTAAATGAAACCGAAAGAGAACAGGAGGGGTAAAGGGAGGAGGAACCTCAGGTGGAGTTTGTAGCCTTATTAATGAGGCAAACTGAGGAGGTAGGGGCTTTAAATTCTCTCCTGATTCTCTTTCTTTTGTGTTACAGTCTGGGTTAACGGAGCCAAACACTATCAGTTGATGAGGGAATACAGGGGCGCTCCACTTTCCTTGATTTGATCTGGTCACTGTGGAGACCACAACCATGAATGCCCATGTTTGTTCTAGCCCCCCTTCAATTTTCCCATATTGGTCTGTTTGAAGTAATGGGCTGTGAAATTGCCTTTCATATTATTATTAATTAGATCTGATGCATGATTTTCTTAACACTTGATGCAGTGAAAAGGTCTGGTTCTTTTTATGGAGCAAGTCCTAACAAATTCAATCATTGATTATAATAGCACTTGAGTGACTTCCTATCCTGAGCACAGACCTGGTGAGAACCAAGTTCTTCATCTTCCACTCTCCTGATTTTTCTGACTTTAGCCTCCCACTACTCTCTGAGGAGCACAGTTCCTTTGAAATTAGCATAATGCACCAGTGCCCTAAATGTCATAAAGGAACAGCAATCAATTAATCCATAAACATGTGCTTAACGAAATCCTAGTGTGTACTTTAGGATTCTGTCAGGTGCTTCGGGGGATACAAAACAGTGAAAAACATGACCCTTGTCTGTCTTTAAAGAATTGATACATTCACTAGAAAAACAAAAGCTAAGCTTAAACTACTTAGTGGACAATAAAAGGCTAAAGGATCTAACACTCTGAGAGAAATGAGTCTGTGTACAGAGAAGACACTGTGGTCTGCAAAAGTCAGTAATGACGTCATGGAGAGAATGAATCAAAGGAAAGGACCAGAAAAAAGGACACAGTTAAGGGGGAAAGAATTTTCACCACAGATGAGAACATGTAATTTCTATGTATCTCAGTCATCTGCAAAGAAGGGGAAAAACTGTCAGCAAGTAAGTAATTGTGGAATTTCTCCAGCACTAGGAGGCTTCTCTAGTTCTCTTATAATACTTGGAAGACTCCTCTGGATGTGTTCGATGTTCTATAGGTTGTCACACCTTGGCTATTCTACCATTTTAACCCTTGAATCTCTGATATGCCTTTGTTACATTTTCAGCCAGAAACATATTCCCAAAAATCACTATGTGGTTCACCTTTCAAAGTTCAGGTACTAGAGTTGGTTCATGAGCCAATAAGCACATTTAAGAGAAATACCCATTGAATCACCAGCTCTCCACATGGGTTTTGAAATTAGTACAAGAAGAGATGCTGGAGAGCCTTTAGAAAATGTCTTGGAAGTACTAAATATAGCCCTCCAAATTCCACTGTCATCCCATGTTTGGTGCCATTTCACTAGCATCACCAGGTAACAGCTTTCCAAGAAAATGGTAGTAAGCATGACCATATGACTTACTTCTTCAATGTCTGTTTCCAGACGTTACAGATTATAAAATTAGATTCTTCAAATTTAAGAACAAAGTTGATATTCTCTCCCTGAAGCCATCTGTATTTGTGCAAAGTGAATTTGTAAAAGTCCCTCTAACCGATGTTTCATGAAAAATGTTCACTTGGTCCTTTGAGTATTTAGATGGAAAGCCTGCCGACAGTCTGTTGAGCACTCTAGAAGCTGCCCAGATGTTTTATAAGGCCTTGACTTGGCCTCAGAGCATCTGCAATTTTCAAGTGATGAAAATCAATTGTAGCTTCAGCTAGTTCAGCCTGAGAAAGAGAAGGTTCAAGGAGCCTTTTTTTTTAGTGCAGGGTAGATTTGCTGCCTGAGGTAAGGAAGGTCCCTGAGTGTCAGATGAGTACATGTCTTCACACACAGAGAAAGTAGAGTTATTAGGTTATTAAGTTATTAGCCCACCTACACCTAGCTGGTCTTTGATGGATGTCAGATGGGCTTCTGAGCAGCTGCTGTTCTACTCAAACTAGGGAGATGCCTGTACCAACTAGCAGCATCCTTTTGCTACACTAGAAATAAATTAGCAAGCAACAGAAATTTTATTTATTTCTCCAAGCCTGCCTTTATGATGTGCGATGATGTACTATCAAGTTGTGTGGTACTGATAAAACTAAAATACACAGCTGATTCTGTTTCTACCTTCCTTTAATCATACCTTAGAACCTTATAGAGAAGGAAATTGCCATTTAGAACATCTGAGAGCTCGCAAGGAAAAATGTGCAGCCACACTTTAATAAAGAATGATGGACTAGATTATACTTAATGACACAAGAAAAGATAGACCTTGAAGTAATGAAGCAGCGTGGGTGGGGGGGAAACTAGTCAGAACAGAAATGATACTAAATCCCAAGTTTAAGGAGAATTACTAATATCCTGTGACCTCTATGAATTCCACATCACAGTTCAATTTGTAACAGTCACACGGTACTTGATTCTCCCTTCCTAGTTCCAGAAGGCATAGCGACATGCTCTGTGAGCAGCAGAAAGTTCTCCTGCTGACTGGTTCGTAGACTTTCCACTTGAAGTGCCGGATTTACAATCTGGTCAAGAAAAGAACTGCTGAGTGGCAGCTGGCACCCACACAACTCCTGGCTTGAATACTTTAAGGCTTGGCTCTTAGAAACAAATGTAGCGAGATAGGGGATCTTGGAGTTGGCTGCAGCCTACCGGACGCACACTCTTCCTGTGACAGTTCAGGCTTCCTCTGTTGTGTATGTTGAATAGGGGCTTTTCTTAGGTTTTACAGGTTTGACCATAGATCCCATGAGTTGGAGAATACAGACTCTTTCATTTTTCATTTTAACTTCTCTTGGGATATGAATGTTAGGAAGAAGAAGAAAGAATGAAAAGGCATGCACAGAGAATAATTCATGAAGTGACCAAATGCTGCCTGATAGATAAAAAGGTGGAAGTGTGCAAAAATAAATATGGTGAAGAACATTTTAGCTGGCTTCAAGATATCATTCATTCACTCATTCATTCATTTATTTAACTAAGGAATCCTATTCCACTGAAGGAAAATTATTTCTTATTTAAAACTCAACCATAAAATTAGCACTGGAACTGATTGCATTAGTCCTGATAGAGTATGTTATTAGAAAAGAAATTTTATTCTAAATGTGTTAACTGAGAGATAAAAAAAACAAGTCCTCTTCTGAAAAATGAAATTTATCTTTTCTTCCACATTTTTAATTCTCTGCTATTGAATTGAGGACATGAGTACTTGGATTTCTTGATGTTGAAAATGGAAACAGCTATTTTATACAAACCGTTTTTTCTATCACTTTCAATTCTCAAGTGTAATGCACATCCCCAAATTAGGTTTTATGGGATATGTGGGTTCCTTGGGAAGTGTCTAGGATATTTAAGATAATAATATGCTTTTTGGAAATTCACACCTCATGCAAACATACTAAAGGCTCTGACATGTCCCATAAGAAAAAAAAAGACTTTAAATCAGTATCCACTAAACTTTTTGACCAAGAACATATATTTTTTAATGTAACACTTCTGTACTTCTGTAGGACAAATACTCTAAGAGACATGATTTGGGACATGCTGTTATAGTGCAAAGAAAACAGACACTCAAGTACACTGACACTAAAATTTTGTCTTCCTGTTAAAGTGTCTGTATTATTTAAAAATCACCCAGGCACATGAATGAATGCACAGAGAGAGAAGGATAGAAGGAGAAATGGAGGGAAGGCACGAAGGGGGAGAGAGGGAACCAGCAAAAGAGAGAAACAGAGATGCAAAAAAGAGAGATCGACTGTTGCCCTAAGCCTTAATATAGAATTTAATCTCCAAATCTTACCTTTTTTCTATGTAACAGTAAAAGTAATGTTTTTTACCAGAAAATGACATTAGAATATTTACTATGTGTCACTCACTTTTTAAAAGTACATTACCTCTATTATTTTAAGAAGGCACACGAATGGGGAACCCTCCTACCCTGCTGGTGGGAATGTAAATTAGTTCAACCATTGGGGAAAGCAGTATGGAGGTTCCTCAAAAAAATAAAAATAGAAATACCATTTGACCCAGGAATTCCACTCCTAGGAATTTACCCTAAGAATGAAGGATCCCAGTTTCAAAAAGACAGATGCACCCCTATGTTTATTGCAGCATTATTTACAATAGCCAAGAAATGGAAGCCACCTAAGTGTCCATCAGTAGATGAATGGATAAAGAAGGTGTGGTATATATACACAATGGAATATTATTCAGCCATAAGAAGGAAACAAATCCTATGGTTTGCAACAACATGGATGGAACTAGAGTGTATTATGCTCAGTGAAATAAGCCAGGTGGAGAAAGACAAGTACCAAATGATTTCACTCACCTGTGGAGCATAAGAACAAAGCAAAAACTGAAGGAACAAAACAGCAGCAGACTCACAGAACCCAAGAATGGACTAACAGTTGCCAAAGGGAAAGGGACTTGTGTGGTTGGGTGGGAAGGTAGGCAGAAGGGGAATAAGGGGCATTACAATTAACACACATAATGTAGGGTGAGGCACAGGGAAGGCAGTATAGCCTAGAGAAGACAAGTAGTGACTGTATAGCATCTTACTACGCTGATGGGCAGTGACTGTAATAGGGTAGGTGGTGGTGACTTGATAATGGGGAGAAGCTAGTAACCACAATGTTGCTCATGTAATTGTATATTAATGATACAAAAAAAATTATATGTACAAAGAAAAAAAATACAACTGAAGTTTTCAATAAAAAAAAAAGAAGGCACCAAAATAATTACTGGAGAAAACATCTTTGTCTGAAGAGATCAGAGTAAATCCAGGATGTAGAGAAAATAGTACATCTCTACATTTCCTGTGATTTCTATATTCTATCCTTATGTCGGATTAAAGAGAGGACTGAAGGATAAATCTTGTCTTCACTATTTTAATCCAGACACTGTGATGGAATTTAGACTTCAATGAGTCTTACTTTAGAGCTTTCAGATCTCATTTCTAAACACCACTCTTTCACACAGGAGTCAACATATGTGAAAATAGCAACAGGGACATAGCTGGTGTTCAGTTAATGTATGTGGTACTTTTAATTATTAAAATTATTAGAATGTCTGCACAGTTCTTGTTTTTCTCCACTCTCTACTGATTATCATCACAAAGCCAAAGGATAAGACACAAGGAAGCCTGATTCACTGGTAACTTGAAAGAAGAAAACACTTTCTCTATAGTCAAAACTTAACTTTTTTCATTTTTTTCTCTCTCCAAAAATAATTTTATTGTCCTAGAGGCATATTTGGCTTAGATTTTTTGAAAGTTATTGATTTATGATTTTAAATTTGCTGTGCACTTTTTGTAAAATACACAAAACCAAAAATTACCCAAATTATACTAGTCTGAAAGTTCAGCAAAGGATTCATTTCCAGCTTATTAATGTGTAGTATGAAGGTTCAACTCTATTGTTTCCAATAGCTGTACTTTGAGATTCATATTAAATCTAAAAGAAAAGTATACTGAATATTGAAAGAAAAAATGAAGATGATTCTCCCTACTCCCAACCCACCCTGACCTTTATCTTGAGCCTAACTTCGGTGCCGGCATTCACCTCGATTTCACTTGTGAAATGCTAACCCAGTATCATTGAGTCATGGCTTCTTTATAGCCCCAGGTATTAAATGGATGAGATAAAAAGTACCCCCCAAGATTACAAGATGATAGCACTTGTAACTCTGGGGGAAAAATCTTGAGGCAAAATACCTTTGAAACTAAAATCAGTCAAAGGGAGAAATAAAGTGGGAGAAACCTGTTTAGTGCTTACAAGCAGGTGTCCATACTTGTGCTTGCCTGAGTCTCTGCTGACCTGGCTGTAGAAAGGGCCCCACCCAACCTCTCAGGTCCAGATGTGCCCTCCCTTGCCCTTGTAATTACTTGTTCATATGGAGACGGACTACTTCTGTCCCCCTCTTGGTAACACCTATTGACATGGAGATGCACTAAGGCCAGGCAAGAGATTCTGGAAATACTGTAGTTTTACCCACAGCACTGAATGATTATAATTGAACAAGTTATTGAACATTATGTAAACACTTAGTTAATACCGTTTGGGCCCATAAACTGCCTTTAATGTCATAGTATCTGGAAAAGGTTCACTGTTTAAAGTTCTTTTTCCTGAGATATCTAAATGAAAAGCAATATGAGTCAAGAAATATTCAGACAAATGTTCCATTGAGCTAGACTCTAACATTCAAATTTTTTAATTTACTCCACTTATATGGGCCTTAGATTTTTTATTTGGAAAGCAAAAGAGCTATGTTAGATCATTTATAAGGTCATTTCCTAATCCAAAACTGCTATGATTCTACAATTTAAACATTGTGTGTATACATGTGTGTTTGCGTGTGTGCATGTGTGTGTGTGTGTGTATATACATATACTTAGACATAACATCTGCCATTTGAAATAAGCCATTTCAAAATCTGGAATGTAAAACTAAAGATGCAAAGATTTCTTTTACATGGTAAAGTTGAAAACATGCCCGCATGAGTATAGTTTAGTTGGAAAACAAGGCACAATCTTACTTAACATGTTACTAAAATCTACATTTGATACTCTCCCTTCTTCCTTAGAGACTCAAGGAAAGGTGAGCCTAACAATTAGTGTCAGTAACAGCACATAGATCCTTATAAGTACTGTGTTCCTCTAATCTTAATATATGTAACTCTTTGTTTATTGTGCTGAAAAGTAAATGCAACATTCAAATCAGTAACAATTTGGTAAATCTTACCCTTTGCTTTCCTCTCTTTTGCTTAGCCTGTATGGTGTCAGCGGGGGCAGTGCTACTGAGTGCTGACAGGCTAGCAGAGCAGAGAAAAGAGAGAGCAAGATGTCTTGCTGTTATATAGAAGGTAATGAAGTAAGGAATGAAAAGCCTAGCACACTGCTGAGTACCTGAACTTCCTACATGTCTCCTGACCCAATTAATACAGAGGTGATGTAATGACAGGATAGCTATTTCCATTCCCTCATTTATTTTTGTCACCATTTACTAAATACTCACACAGTAGCATTTAGTCCTCACATGAAGCCTTAGGGATATTGTGGCCCTGTTCTGTAAATGAAGAAGCTGAGGTTCAGAGAGGAATGGAAGTGGCCACAGGCCACACAATGCGCTGGCGGAGACTCAGACTGAGGCCATTAACTCAGAAGCCTTTGCTTTTATCACTGCATAATCCAACAACACACTAAACCAAGTTCCCATGTGTATCTTAGAAATGAAGGGTTTGAGTATCCGGCTGACATTTAAAGGCCAGTCCAAATAAATTCCATGAGCAGGACTTCTCAGCCTTGGCACTACTGACGCTTTAGAAGGAATAAAACTTTACAGTGAGGGGTGGCCCTGGGTATTGTAGGGTACTTAACAAGTTTGGTTTCTACTCATTAGATGTCATTAGCATCCATCCTTTCCCCTCCAAGATGTGACAACGAACACTGTTTCTAAACATCAACAACTGTTTCCTACTGGGCAAAATCACCAGAGGTTGAAAAGCTCTGTTCTAGAGGCATGCGGAATGACGCCTTAAGCATGACTGCCGGTGTCATCATCCTTGCGGGCGTCTGATATTCACTGCAGGCCTCCTGGGTCTCGGAACTTCCTGTTCTCGCCTACTGGGGCTCGGCCCCTTCAGGGTTTCACTGAACAACATGAAATCTTTGATCCTCACTACGCTAATCAAGCTCTTTGGGTCACTGCAGTATTATTTTGATCCTGCCTGACGCTTCTGAAAATTGCTTAAGAGTCTTGCATAGATGCATAAAATATTGTAATTCTGAAAACATTTTTCTTACCTTTCTTCTATCCTTGCATAATTGCGAACTGCTTAAGTACAGACAGTCCCTGCCTTAGAAATGGTTTTGACTTACAGCTTTCTGGCTTTATGATGGTACAAAAGCGATACACATTTAGTAGAAACCATACTTCAGATTTTGAATTTGGTCTTTTCCTGGGTTAGTGATAATGTGGTAAGATCTCTCACGATGCCGGGCAGCAGCTCCCAGTCGGCCATGCCATCACGGGGCAAACAAGCAACACATTTACAATGATTCTGTTCCCATATTGTCATTCTGTGTTTCACCTTCAGCACAGTATTCAGGAAGTTACATGAGCTAGTCAACAATTTATTATAAAATAAGATTTGTGTTAGATGATTTTGCCCAACTGTAGGTTCCTGTAAGTGTGAACATGTTTAAGGTAGGCTAGGCTAAACTAAGATGTTCAGTTGATTAGGTGTATTAAACGCATTTTCAGCTTACAATGTTTTCAACTTGGAATGGGTTTACTGGGATGTAACCCCATCATAATGAGGAAGATCTGTACCTGTTCTGGCTGTTGGCAGGAGTAACTCATTTATAGCACCATGGCTAAAGAGCGCTTTCTCAGTCTACCTATCTAGGGTGCTTGGTCTGTGGCACACAACTCAGGTATAAAATATCCAGGAAGGGAAGGCATAATGAACAGGAACTGTGTCTAATGCCTTTAGACAAAACCTGTTTAATGGATAATACTGGGACCCCTTCCCCATGTTGACATGTCAGTTTTCTCATCTGTCTTCCTTGTGCCCAATAAAATTAGCCCATGATATTCTAGTCCACCTAACATTAGCTAAGAAAATTTAAACCTGGTATCAAGGCATTCCATATGCATTAGTATTTGTTGACTTCAGCAGAAAATGTGCCTGATATACAAATGAAATAATGACATGATTATTATTTTTTAAGTAGAAATGTTAAACCACTATACCTGCAGTCATAAAAACAGATGGAGTTTTGTGTTTTTATTTCTCCCCTCACCCTATGCATCATCAACATTACAGCCTACAACCGTAACCCAACTGCCCAGGTTTTGACGGTTCATGAGTTGAGGGTGAATTCAGCTTAGTTCTCCTATGTGGCTGGGTATAGCTTTGCTTCTGGACTTGCATTTGTGCCATGTCACCTATGAGAGTCTAAGTCTAGAATAAAGGGACTCTATCCCAGCTATTCTTCTGTGAGGGTTGCTGACCTCACCACAGGACTATGAAATATATAGACTTCCATCGGGAGAGAAAAGTGGAGGACTGGGGTCCCAATCTTGATATACAACCAAATGAATACTCCAGTGGGAACACATATTGCACACACACAGCCATAGGCCTCTGTCTTGATAAAGTTCACTTACTATAGAAAACTGAAGTGACTTCCTGGCTCACTAGATTTTGGAATTACAACTTGAGTTTCACAAATCCTAGAATACATGATTCAGACATATGTTTTTTTTTAAAAAAGAAAAAAGACTGGTGAAATAAAGACAATCTACTGAAAGACAGGAATCCTAGTCTTAAATTTCTAATTAAATTTAAAACAAGGTACTATATTAAGGAATGTGTTGTTTGATTCATTGAATGAATTAACAGTTTTTCTAAATAAAAAATGATTTTAAATTTTTAAATGACTGAAACAGAGGAAATAAATAAACTTGTAGAACAATAATGAGGTATCTAAGTATAAAACAAATATATCTCCCAATCAGTGGTGGAATATAAGGTACAAAACAGTTATATGAGAGAATCACATACCTTAGATTTAGAATAATTAATAAAATGTAATTCTTAGAATCCATTTAACATGCTTCTGGCTAATGGTTATCTAACCTGTGTTTGAACTCTTCCAGAGATAGAAAACTCCCCATTTAAAAGTTCTAATATTCTCTTATTGGATGGATCTACTTGCTTTAGAAGTCATTTTGGTGTTAATTTGATATGTTTCTACCCGACTCCCTTCCCCATATCTCATACTCATTAGGCCTTAAATCAATGCCATTCATTCATGAATTTTTAGAAAGCCGTGTCCATACTCTCTTCTGCTAAGTTAGATTTAATCAGTTAGGTTATATTCCATGCTTCCTTGTATTAACAAGTTTGTGTTCTGCAAACTCTGCTATTTGGGGTCTCCTCAACTGAACATACTTCAGCCACTATTGCTCTTTTCCTTTTTCATTTCTCTTATCATAGTGTAAATACATTTAGTCATATATAAGCCATTTAGCATTATATCATAAGTATTTCTCCATTTTTTAAGACTATTTTTTAGAGAAGTTACAGGTTTACAACAAAATTGAGAGGGAGGTAATGAGATTTCCTATATACACCTTCCCCCAAACATCCTCCTCAATTAATAATATCCCTCACCAGAATGGTACATGTTTTACTAAGAATTAACCTACACTGGTCCATCATAATCACCCCAACTCCATAGTCTACCTCAAGGTTCACACTTGGTGTTATACTTTCTATGGGTTTGGACAAATGTATAATGACATCTATCCATCATTATAATATCATAAAGAATATTTTCTTTGCCCTGAACATCCTCTGTGTTCTGCCTTGTCAATTCCTCACTCCCTCTGACAACTACTGATATTATTGCCTCCACAGTTTTGCTTTTTCTAGAACTTCACACAGTTGGAATCATATAGTAGTTTTTTTAGATTGGCTTCTTTCACATAGTTATATGCATTTAAAGTTCCTTCACATAGTTTCATGGCTTTATAGCCCATTTCTTTTTAGCACTGAATAATATTCTATTGTTTTGAGGTAGCAGTTTATTTACTCATTTGCCTACTGAAGGATATCTTGGTTGCTTCTAAGTTTTGACAATTATGAAGAAAGCTGCCATAAAATTTCTGCACAGGTAGTTGTGTGGACAGGGATTTTTAATTCCTGCGGGCAAATACCACTGCACACAATAGCTGGATCATATGTATACTTTTGTAAGAAACTGCCAAACTCTTCCAAGATGGCTGTACCATTTCACATTCATACCAGTAATGTGAAAAAGAGTTCCTGTTGCTCTACATCCTCACCAGCATTTGGTGTTGTCAGTGTTCTGAATTTTGTCTATTCTAATAGGTGTATAATGGTCTCTCACTATTGTTTTAATTTGCATCTCCCTGATGACATATGTTGTGAAGTACCTTTTCATATGTTTATCATCTGTATGTCTTCTTTAGTGAAGTATCTGTTAAGGTCTTTGGACCATTTTTAAATTAGGTTGGTTGTTTTCTTATTGTTGAGTTTTAACAATTATTTGTATATACGGATGAGAGTCCTTTACCAGATGTGTATTTTGCAAATATCTTCTCCTAGTCAGCAACTTGTCTTCTAATTCTCTTGATTTTATCTTATGCAGAGAAATTTTATAGTTTTAATTTTGTACTTAGATCAATGATCCATTTTGAGTTAATTTTTGTGAAGGGGGTAAGGTCTATGTATAGATTCTTTTTTTTTAACATGTGAAAATCCAGTTGTTCCAGCACCATTTGTTGAAGGTTCTATCTTTGCTGCTCCATTGTATTGTCTTTGCTCCTTAATCAAAGATCAATTGACCTTAGTTATATGGATCTATTTCTGGGCTCTCTGCTCTCTTCCACTGGTCTATTTGTCTATTCTTTTGTCAATATCACACTGCCTTCATTACTGTATTTTCATAGTAAGTCTTGAGATCAAGTAGTGTCAGTCTTCCGAATCTGCTCTTCTTCTTCAATAGTGTGCTAGATATTCTGGGTTTTTTTGCCTCTCCATATAAGCCTTTACAATCAGTTTGTTGATATCTATGAAGTATCTTCCTGGGATTATTCTTTCATGTTTTTACAAAATCTTTGTGATTTAGAAAATATTCTCAAATCATATAATTAATGACTGTTACAAGGAATTGTAGGTGTGGTTCTGAGAACAAATCAATGAACTTTACAGAAACAAATTTTCCCTTTATAAAGAAGACATTCATGATATGAATGCTTGATTGGACACAAATTTTACCTCTCATGAATACCATCTATAAGACATGTAGAGGTCGGTCTCTTTGAGTTTTCAAAAGACCCATAAGGTTCCATATGGTCTGCCATAAGACTTTATGAGAAAAACCATATCACTGGAACTGGATCTGCTGCTTTTTGTGTATCAAAACAAAACCCTGTCACATAATTCAGAGATAAGAGTCCAGGAGAGCAAACACAGTAGCAAGATTCCAAAGATCTGGATAGTAGGTCAGAATGCTATAATAGTAATTTTCATGGAGTAATATGTCTGCCAGGTAAAGCAAAGTGTTATATTAGATCTGCATAACACAATCTCTCCCCTTAGAAAACACCACTGAAGAAGGAAAACTGAAATTAGAAGTTTACTTGATGATCATAGATTAAAGCCAAAATGAAAAACTATGTATATAGTAACAGCACCAATTGTAGAAGTTGCATCAAGTATTCTTAACTCATATCCATGGACTCTTGGGTTTTAGGTATCTGTGAAACCCAAGTTATTTCAAGGAAAAAAAAAAAGAAAAGTGTGTTTATATGCAAGTGTTTATTTTTCAGGAGTGAGAAGGCAATAGTTTCATCAGATCCTCAAGAGGATTTAAAAACAATGTTAAACATTAAATAATATGCCATGCCAAGTGAACATGAAATCTTACATCCACAGTGCAGAAATTTATTTTCCTTAAATGACTTGCAGACATACATACTTCTCTTTTACTTGCTTTGTTCCGGGTTTCTTATAGATCACCCTGTATGTCAGTATATTCTTTACACTGGCAACTCTTAATGTATAATTTTCTTTATATTAAAAACTTCTTCCCATAAAAATATATACAGTTATAACACAAATCACACCATTTGGGATCTAATTGTTTCCCAAGTTCCCTAGTCACAAACTTAAGGGCCACCACTGAGGGGTGAGTGCATCTACAATCACTGAATATCATACACTCAATATTCTCATCAAGTGCAAGCTTCCAAATATGCGCTCTCAACACTACCACTATCAGAGAAGGAACATCTCCAAGAGCATATCTACTGATGCTGGGGGTATAATCCTTTGCAAAGAACAGCAGATTTGGATTTATCACTTTTCACCCTTACATATCACTTTTGGTAACTTATGATCCTGGAAATTTGACACAATTACTATAAAAGTAGGACTCTCTCTTTAGACCCAGCTTAACCACGTGGGTTGGTCTTCCATTCCTTTCTTAAATATTCAGACTACACATTCCCTCCCTTGTGTTATTTTGCTCAATAGCTTTTATCTCTGTGAAATATAGTAGCAGAAAACCACCAGAATAAAGGAGAGTAAAATAAAACAAATTGCCAAGGAAACATATCCAAAAACCCATCACATAGAGAAGGGAAAAATGGAGGTCTCCACAGATGAGTGCTTTTAATTAGGAAGAGGGCTGAATGGCAAAGAGCTTATGTTAATAAGCAGCCTCTTTTAATCAGCTTATTTTAAAGAAACATTTTTAACAGCTAAAATAGTTTCAAAAATGGTAATTATTAGAAAAGCATTAGCGGGTTGATGCGGAGGGAAGGAAAGGGCTGGTCATGAACTGAAACTAAAAAGCTTTTTGGATATTTTAGGTAGGCCGAGTGGTCCTGAAGCAGTGGAGCAGCATCTGTGTGGGCATGTTCTATACCAGTTTCATCTATTTTCTTCTATAAAAAGCTGCCATTTCTTTTCCAGAGCCCCTAGTTTTGCACTTATCCCTCTTTCTTTTAGATTTTTTTTCCCTCTCTCTGCTGTCCCATTATCATTTCTAACATGTTTTCCCAAATACTTTTTCTCTTCCTGCTTTTATTTTTTTGTTCCAAGGCTCTGGTTCCACTTTCTTTCCTCTTATAAATATGCTTACCTGTATACAATTTTTGCAACCCAAACAGGTTCAACCTACCTACCTTAAATTATAACATGAAAAAGAAATCTCTTAATATTTGGCTTCTAAATAATATTTCCAGCATGTTCACTCTGGTTTGCATCATAGTTAGAAAAAAAAGAAAAAAAACTCCCAAGTAGTAATTGGATTCTATTCTAATATGAGTTAAAATATCAGGATCTCTTACCCTGACATGAGCTCCTAATTTTACTGTGTTAGTTAAGGAATAAGAAAAAAACACACAATCCTCCATGAGTCTTTAAGAGAAAAGGAAATCAATGTGGGCCCTTGGTAAACAGATGACAGAGGAGGATAAGAGGTAACCCAGGGAACACTGGGGACAGAAAGTAATGAGGGACAACAGGAAGCTACTTCCTCCTAGCAGTAAAGACAGAGGAGACAGTATTGCTTGAACCCAGAAGCAAAAACTGGAACTATGTTCTGGGCATTTGGAGTCACAGAAGAGACTCAGAGGCTGTCCGAGATACCAACTAGAGAAGAGAGAGGAAATACTTTGTTCCCTTTCTCCTGCCCTCCAGTTTCCCACCATACCTTCCACCAGCTGAGCCCAGCAAGAAACCACTTTAACAGAGGGACTTTGCAACCAAAGCCTGTGGAGGTCAGATTCTTGGTACAAAGAGAAGAGCAGGGCACAGGGTTAGATCTGAAGAGCAACTGCCCTAAGGAAGCACACTCTAGCTCTTTAGAATAGGAAGAAAATGGATTATCTTTTTTTAATTTTTCATTTCCCGTTAGCAAGTTGTAAATGCCTGCATCAAAATAAGAATTCAAATATTTGTAAGAGACTACCAAGCTAAAATATTTGGAAATGTCTTAAGTTCTCAAAGTCTTAACTGCTCAATGCATGTTTTAGCTTTGAACTAGCTACTTTGAAATACTGAGGGTTCAAGAATTTCTATGTCTGTAGACAAAAATTTCCCTCTATCCATACAATCTGGGGAAAGTCAGAGCTAAGAAAAAGTAGGGTTCTGTGCAGTTGCAACTTTTGCTTATTTCAAAAATTCTATGTTGCTACTGAACCAAATGTGTACAGGGATGTAGTAATAAGATATGGAGGAGTAAATGGAAATAAAATTTATGACAAATGTATTTTATTTAAAGGCCAGACTTACTCTGTTATAAATTATATGAAGACTTATACTTACGAAATTTGTATTTCTATATTATAAATCTGGTGATTGGAAGAAAACGCAGATCAGGTAGTCTAATTTCAGTGGACTATTTTTTGTTGCTTGGCAGTATTTGTCCCCAGTAAATTCTCTTGTGAACTCCCTATGGTAGATTTCCTAAACTTTTACCACTCTGTTTTAAAAGCGAAACCCATACCCCAAACATATTCAAAATAAAATCCCTTAAGTAAGATCTTCCTCCATTTTCCTCCCTACTTGTAGGCCCATTCATCTTTACTTAATCCCTGTCACAGCACTCTGTCCTCCCTAAAGTCTTGGCAACTATCCTCTCAACTCCTCTGGCATTTATTTGTATCAGTTAGGTTATTTTTTTGAAAGTTTCTACTCTATCTCTTTCTCAACCACAATCAGAATTTCAAATTCCCGCTATAATTTGTTTATTCCCAAACTTATGACCATTTATCTAATCTCTTACCATGTAGCTGGATATTTTTTCCAACTGCCTACCAGACAAATATATGTTTTCATACCTACCATGTCCTTGATGAAGTCATTATCTTCCCTTTATAACTTTCTCCATTCCCTTTATTCCTATCTATTTAAATTGCAAAATAGGAATTGATATCTGTGTCTGAAACTTTTTTCCTCCTTATCTTTGTGTGTCTGGATTTTTCCTGTCATTCTCCCCTTTGCCTTGGTGAGATTTGCCTAACCACACCAACTTAGAACAGCTGTCTTATTGCCCTGACATAGCAGCCTTTGTTAATGATCTGCAGAGCATTACCATTGTTGATAATGTTATTCATCTGTTTGTTATGTATTGTCTATCCCACCCCATGAGAAAATAAGCTCCTAGAAAACAAGGACTCAGTGTTACATACTGCTGACACACAATGGGTGTTCAACAAATTATTAAATGAATGAATAAAATAATTTTCTGATTCCATTACATATCCAACCAATAACCAAATTTTGATGATCTTACCTCAGAAATATCTTTCCCCCACCTCTTTTGGATGAGATTCTTAGCATTTTTTTCCCAGGCTATTTCAAGTGGCCTGAGCCTCCAGTCTCTCTCCATGTAAAAGAACCTCTAGCTTCCCATCAGAATCAAAACTATTATAAAACAAATACCTGATCATGATACATAGTTCTGTACATAAAAATCTCTAGTTTTCAGGCAACCTACTGAATGGGAAAAGATATTCACAAATGATATCTGAAATAAGGGTTAACAGCCAAAATACATAAAGATTTCATGAAACTTAATAAAAAGAAAGAAATAATCTGATTAAAAATGGGCATAGAACCTGGATAGACATTTTCCCAAAGAAGACATAAAGATGGCCAAAAGGCACATGAAAAGATGCTCTATGTCACTAACCGTAAGAGAAATGCAAAACAAAACCACAATGAGATATCATCTCATACCTCCCAGAATGAGTGCTGTCAAAAAGACAAGAAATAACAAGTGCTAGTGAGGATGCAGAGAAAAGGGAACACTCATGCACTATCGCAAGGAATGTATACTGATGTAGCCAGTATGGGGGTATCTCAGAAAATTAAAAATTGAACTAGCATACAATGAAGCAATCACACTTCTAGGTACTTATCTGTAGAAAACAAAAAGACAAGGAAAGACATATGCACCCCAAGTTCACTGCAGCATTGTTTACAATAGCCAAGATATGGAAGCAATCTAAAATGTCCAATTGTGGACAAATGGATAAAGAAGATGTGATGCAAACACACATACAATGGAATATTACTTAGCCATTAGAACAACTGAAATCTTGCCATCTGCAAGGTCCACAACATGGACGGACCTAGAGGGTATTATGCTAAGTGAAACGCCAGACAGAGAAAGACATTTGACTAGTTATGTGTGGAATCTAAAAATCAAATAAACAAAACAAAACAGAAACAAACTCACAGACACAGAGAACAAATTGAGGGCTGTCAGAGGGGAGGAGAGTGGGGATATGGGCAAAAAATAGGAAAAGGGGTTAAGAGGTACAATCTTCCAGTTCTAAAATAAATAAAACAAGGTACAATCACTCAGTTATAAAATAAATAAGACATGGGAATACAATGTACAGCATAGGAAATTTTACTGTAACAACTTTGTATGTTGACAGAAAAGTATACTTAATGTGTTGACCACCTCATAATATATGTAAATGTGGGATCACTGCATGTAACACTTGAAACTAATACAATATTATATGTCAATTATTCTTTGAAATTTTTCTACTCATTTCTCATTGCTTAGGAGGTGAAATCTAAATATCTAAGACAGGAATAGAGAACCCTTAAAAATCTGGTCCATATTTTCTTCTTAGCCTTTAATTCCTACTTTTTTCATCTGCACTCTTTATTCAAGCCATATAATATTCTCACTTTTCTACAAACATGTCAGACCTTTTCATGAACCCTAGTTCTAGAATATACTGTTCTCTATTCATAAAGTGATTTTCCTTTCTTCAATGGAGAAATTACAACAATTCCTTGAAAAACTAACCCCAATGTAACCTCTTCTGTGGCATTTTTCCATATCTTCTTAACAAAACTGGTTCTGTTCCCTGAATGTTATTTTAATATTTACTACATAACACTACATATATGTAGTATACATGCATGTACATAATATACATGTATGTAGTGTATCTCTCACTGGACCGTCAGTTCCTGCAGGACAGGGAACCTATCCTAACCATCACTATATCCCTATAGCATAACACCTGCCTGTAACAGTTTGCTGAATCAATGAATACATATAATTTGTTAATTCAAACACCTGAGACACTATAGCCATTTTCTCAGTTTTCTATTTTTCCAAAGGAAATAAAAATTGAAACAAAGAAGTTTGATTCTAAGGGAAGAGTAAATGAAGGGAAGAAAAAGTGACATTTTCACTGTTCTCTCTTTTTACTCCACAAGGCTTTAACACACACATACACAAGTAGGCCAAAAGTAATATCAAATCAAAGAACATTAGATTGGAAGAAATCTTAGCAATGATGCAGTCCAAACTCTTCATTTTCCCAATGAGAAAAACTGTAAGTCAAATAGGTTTAATTTGCTTAAAATTACCTAGTTAATAAGAAGTAGAACCTTTATTTGAGTTTTCTAAAGCAAAGATTAATGATTCCTTCATCATATCATATCTCTCTTTCAGACATTTGTCAGTTCACAGAGTTTAAAACGCATTCTTATTATTTCTACCATAATTTTTATTTCTATTTTCAAACAGATTCTACATGCTTAATTGCAATTTTCTAATATATCACTGCCCAAATACATTTATGGGAATACCTAGGGAGATAAATATAAAAAATATATACTTCATTTACAAGCTTTTGCTTGATAAAGAAATGTTACATACATATTGTATACTTACAACAGGAGCCTACAACACTTACATGCATGTAATTTAAAATCTCCATACCTTTTCTGCAAGAGCACCTTATTTTCATTGTTATATTTTGATGCGAATGACTACACCAGGCAAATGCCAGTATTTTCAGCCCTAGTCCTAGTTTGTCTGAGAAAATTATGCCAAGCATGCAGTGCCATCTGCTCCTGTAGTGATGCCATCCTTCCATTTTCAGCAGGGTGATAAACAACCCGGTGCACATCATTCTCTGCACTCCATAAGAACCTCGGGGCAGGAGAGGGGAGGGAATATGGTCCCCCTATGTCCCATCCAAAGTGATGCATATAGTAGCACGGGGGAAGGGAGAGGGAGTAAGTGAACACTTGGAGCAAAGATCCGGAGGGCAGTCCTAGAACTACTGAAACATCCACCAAACAGAAAGATTCTCTCTTACTTTGTGAATGTCCTAGTAGTAGTGGTGACCACAGGGCAAAAGAGAGGTAGAGTAGGGAGGGGAGTGATATTCATTTCAAACATTTTGAAATCAGCAAGGCTTATATCAGCTTTTCTATCCTCAATTTTTTAGAGACTGTGGTCATCTTCTCACTAGTGAAAAAATGGTTCCGAAATGGATATGTACTTAGAAAACAAGCTGGTAAAATTATATAGAATGGTATAATGTTAAGAATTCATGCAGGACAAACACACCATTTTTAGTATGACATAGAAGTGAGGTCATGGAAATCTAATCTGAACAAAATGATGTGAAAGTTGAGAGAATTATGACTGGAGTACCCGTTATCTAATGTTTAAAGTGTTTCTGTAATTCCCTTACCTCTGAATTCAGCTGGCTTTTGTTTGTCCACAACCATTCATAGGTAACTCATTACCTTATTCTATCAGACCAGGGCCTTTCCATATATATTCTAGACTTTCCAGATCTTTGTTTAATATGTATCTGTCACATGGTTTCTTAGTTTGTGAATAAAGCAAATTGTTACATGGCATCAGTGTTACTCTTAAGACAGTAATACATAGGTTAGAGAAGTATTTTAGAAAGTTAACATGACAAGAGATATTTTGCTGATTTAAGAAAGAAAATCCTACTAAAATGGCATGGGAAAATAAAATTTTGGAAATATTTGGCAATATTTTCAGACAAATTGTGGAAACAGGGTATAACATTTTGGGTGCCATTTATTTCTTTCCCTTGTTTGATTGCTGTGGGTAGGACTTTCAATACTATGTTGAATAAAACTGGTATCAATGAGAATTCTTGTCTTGTTCTTGATCTTAGAGAAAATGCTTTCAGCATTTTATCATTGCGTGTGATGTTAATGTGGATTTGATGTTAATGTGGATTTTGATGTGCATAGCCTTTACTATGTTGAGGCATGTTCCCTCTATGCTTACTTCAGTGGGAGTTTTCACCATGAACGGATGTTGAATTTTGTCAAATTCTTTGTCAGCACCTACTGAGATGATCGTATCGTTTTTATTCTTCCTTTTGTTAAAGTGGTTGATTGATTTACAAACAATGTACCATTCTTGAATCCCTGGAATAAATCTCACTTGTTTCGCATGAACCTAAGATAGAATTATTACGAACCTCATTTTTAAGTAAGGAGCATGAGGTCCAGAAAAATAACTGACTCGTCACTATCACTCAGGTATTTGAGAGCAGTGCCAGGAAAAGGCCAGATCTAACTTCATGCCTTTTGTTGCCCCAGAATGACAATCTGTGTAATACAAAATCAAATTCATTAAAATGAGTAATGGGATTGATAACAAAACAAGCTGTATGTCCTCTCCAATCTTAATTTAAAGAGAGACATCATGGTATTGTTATTTTCCCTAAGAATTCTTGTTTCAAGTGAGCAGACATCTTTGCTGCCTGAAACACAGTATCAAATCCAGAGTACGAGGAGTTTCTGGGACTTTCTATGTACTTTAAAAGAATTTACTCTATTATTAACTGTGCATTTGGTAACATCTTCCTTCCTAAAAAGTTTCCTCTTTCACTCGGACTTCCACTCATTTTCAATTCATCCCACCCAAGAAAACAGAAAAGAAAGAACCGTATCTGTGTAGAAATTAAACATATATTATTACCAACAGTGAAACATTTATTTCCTACTTCCTCCTTTGGATGCTCAAAGCTGTGGTTGAAAAAAAGCAAAAGAGGGAAAGTACAGAAAGCTAAAAAAAGAAAAGGGAAAGCAAACTCACTGCTGTCCATGTGCCCATCTCTGTCTCAGAGGTGGGACAATGTATTCAAGTAGAGAATGATGACTGGCTCATTTTTTAGGTGGCATTCCATCAGGGGACAGAAGGTTAGCTGCCCACCTCAATCTTATTGCCATATATTCAAGCCCCTCCTTGATAAGGCATGCTACCCCCTTGCAAAGCCATGTAGCCCCAAGTAACAATTTAGAGTTTTATAAAACATGTCCTTGGCGTTTACACAGAGCAACTGAAACAATAAACTACTGTAACAAATTATTGCTAATTTAAGGTAGAAACTGACTTGAACATATATTTGAGGATTTCTTTGTTGAAATCCTCAATCTAATTTCATAAACTCTAGAATCTAAAGTTACTAATTCAGCCACAAAGTTTAATGTTAATTTTTTGAGGAGGGCATAGTTACTACAGAAGGCAGCGACAGGAAAAAGTCAGCAAGCACTTTAATAGCAAGAAAACATTTCTAACAGGAGTCAGTCGTGGGGTTCAAAGCCACCCAGCAGGGACTTCACCCAGCAGGTTAATCACACTGAAAGCAGGTGAATTCATTAGCACAGGAGAGGTCACAAATACAGATATAAGCAAGTGAAATAAGATAGTTCAAGTCTGGTGGAGCATTCCCTTCATCTGAAGACTGTAGAGGGCAATTTCTTTAAGGGAACTCAATTAGGCAAGGCAGTGTTCAAGCAGGAATAGACAGCTGGCCCATCCCTCAGGAAGGATTCCTGTCAGGGGTAAGAGCTTGGGTTGAATGACATTTAAGAACAATTCCAGTGCTAAGATTCAATGAAAGGTTTCAATCTGCAAATACCTTAATTTCATCTTGTGAGAGCCTTACTTTTTGCAGACATACCAAAATTCAGTGCTTATCCCTTAAATCATTTTGTATCTTTATATTTAAATGGATGGTAAATAGCATTATTTGTTAAGCTGTAAGTCCTCAAAGCTGAAAAACTCATTCGGATTCTCATACATTTGACCAATAGTGACAAATCACCAGCTGTAGGCAGCCCAAGCGGCCAATGTTTATTAAATGTCTCACTCAACCCCAAACCTCATGAATTGTTTAACATATGAGAGAGACAAAAAACTAGTATTTTTCCTTGTGTCAGTTCTCATTAGGAGTGTCTCTGCTCCTCTTGCTGCTGGCTAGGCACAAGATTAACATTCATTGTTCTTAAACACATGGAGCTTTGGGAGCCTCTATATACATAGGCAGTCCTGTGCCAAGTGCCTACAAATGCACACCCAGTCTACCAGCAGAAAGAGGCAAATGTGAGGCTCATACCGATGGTGCACACTCAGGAAGGCAGGGCCGCTGGCAGTGTGTTTTGCCACTACCAGCGATCATTTAAATGTGCTAGAGAAACAACCCAGCAATCTCACACCAAGAGAAACCTTCATGAAATCAATACAGACAAAATGAGACTTTTCAAGCCATCATTTAAAGGTAGCCATAAGGGAACTGGCTTTGGGCAGCCTGTGATCTGTAAAACAAAGACTCTTAGCCAGCCTTTGGAGTAGCTGAAGAATTTGATCACTGCTGCTTTTTTTCCATGCTGCTTCCCTCAATAGTTCTTTGGAGAAAATCGAAGGCACACTGTAGGGTGGTAGCTGATTCATTTGGAAAATCTCTAGAGGTATTCACAACCACGAGTTCCTGTGATTCTAAGTAGCAACCATTTTTAATAAATATCTAGGATTTTTCTCTGAGAAGTAAATATTTTAGTATTATGAACGTGAATAATTCAAGGAAAAGTTCATCGCAATAAATGTCTACTTAGGCATTCATTGCTACCACTTCGGTAATTAGTGTAGTTTCAGCCATCCCCACAAAAATTACTATAAAGTTAACCCTAAGGGATTTTTTTCTGCTTTTAATAGTCTTCAGAAGGGCTGATTCTATGACAAACATCATTAAGAATTAGGGGACAAAGTAAGTGAATTGGAGACATAAATTGTGATCAACCAAAACAGAGGTCTCTTCAGTCTACAATACCATGATCAATGAAAAAAGGCCCTAAATATTGAATGCTTATCCCTTTCTGGAATTTTCTGATCAATATGACATTGAGCTAAACCCACAGTCCCAGAGCTGTTCCAGGTTTGGAGAATTATCAGAGCTGTGGAACACAGCACATGGCTTCACCCTTTCCCTCCTCTTTCTTTCTAAGGAGAGAGCAAGGGATCTTCTTGGTATATAACTATTGCAAAGTGGTCTAAGAAATCAATACATTTTGCAAGTTGAATAAATACAGAAATAAAACACCCTTCACCAGGTGCACATACCAACCAGCCAAATAATGTTATTTGTGGGAATCAGATATCAACCACAGAAATACAGAAAAGGGGAAGCAGTACTTTGTATTAGTGACATTCAATCCCCAAATAAAGAGTTTCTCTGGTGGTTGTAAGCATCACATTTTTCTAGAACCTTGCATATATGTGATACAGCATGTTTTTATTACTACTATTTACTTTTTATCTTTCACATATCTTTGCAGTTGACAATTCACAACAACCCAAAGTAAGACTGCAGAGGGAAAGGCAAAAGAGAGCCCTAGATAACATTAAGTGTAATAAACCTTAATAATTCTCTCTTGCTTTGTTCATATAGCTGAAGCTAGTCTTCAGGAAGACTTATGTAGGATCCTTTTGCAAGTATGGGAAATTCTTATTTCTGTTGCACATTGGACGTCAGCAGCTGCTGTGCTTCAGCAAGCTCAGAAGTTTTAAAGAAGCAAGAAAAAAAAAACACAAGAATGTCTGAAATTAAAGAGTGGAAGACAATGCCAGCCAGTGTGGAGTGGTGAAACCCAAGCTGCTGCAGGAGTCAGGGCAATGATAGTTCTTCTTTGAAGGGTCTGGCAAGATCATTCTCATTCTCCAACAATTATAATATTTTATGATGTGCGTATTCATTTTCAGACCATCAAGTCCTTCCCAATTTAAATGCTATGTGCTTCCACCCATTTCTACCTCTCCCTACAGTTCCATAGTGGTCCTCCATCCTCTACATTCCATAGCACTGACTGTGTGCATCTGTCATGGGGGACATTCAATATGACAGTCTGTAGAGCAGTTTCTCTGTGAATATACTCTGAATACACATGGAATATTCCCTAAGAACAGGGGCAATGATTATCTCTTAGCAACCTAAACCCCTGCACCATCTAATTCAGAGGAAGTAAAAAGTTATCTGTTGATGATAAAAGTTTCTGTATGTGTTTTATAACCAGCAGTCTGTCCATAAATTACATCTGGATTTGATAGTTCTTATACTCATTCATACAACAAATAGATTTATATAGACTATCATTCACCGCTGCCTACTTGCTTTTCAGAAAAGGACAAAGGCATAATGTGGCCTGAGCAAGAACAAGAAAGAAGAGACTCTTAGAAATAGAGAGATTGCAAGAAAGAAGACCAAGTTGCCACAGTGAAGATGACTGTTATGGGTTTCCTCGATTTCTGCCTCTTATAAGTAAACAAAACCAGTTCCTCAATTATACTCTTTTCAATATGCCACAGACTTATTCTCCTGGGACTCATACTATAAGCAAGGGCCACTTACATCATCAGGACTAGAAAACAGCTGGCCTGTCGCTTTATACAAACCTCTGACTACAGTCTGTTTAGTTGTGATGTTTCTATCTTTATGGAAGAAACTCTAACGACTGGCACTCTTTCCCAAGAAATTTCCCAGAACCCCCCAGATTTCCCCATAATATATTTGTACATAAGCCTCCCTCAATAAACACTTGCAAGTTTGCCAAGAATATTCACTTTTGCCTTGGGTATTGGCCAGTCTCTCAGACCTCCCTCTCTGTTTCCCTGAAGAGGATTTCTGGTAGGAATTTACTCTCATCCTTTGACAGACTGGAGGAGAGGTCTTCACCATTGTTGAGATGGGACCTCACCTTCCTCCTGTGCTCATTGGCCTTAATGTGTCTTTCTTTCCACATACTTCTGCGTGAGGTCGCATTTTCTCTACACTTCCATCTCATTTCAAAGAACAGCTCTACGCTAGATGTTTATAGACAAGGCCCTCTGCTCTTGATTCACCCGCCATCCCTGGTGGTGATGTTTGTTTCAACGACATGTTTATATACTGACATGACAATTACAGAACTAGAATGAAAAAACTGAACAACTGAGTGCACTAGAGTTTAGAAGAAAATCTACAACTGTAATTATATTTTAGCACATAATTTAAGAAAAGGAAGACTGGCCTCAGAGATGCAAAAGAGTACAAGAGAGTGGAAAAATACAATGCCTTAAACATGAATTTATTGAGTTCGCTAAGGGTAGAAGTCTTTGGTTGGAGCAGACATAGGTCCATGTGCTAGAACAACCTGATTATGTACCAGAAGTCTTTTTCAATGACCACTTTGAAAAGTGCATTTATGGACAAAGAGAACCATAAGAACTGCATATGGTCTTCTGACTAACTGAGCACTTTCATTAGAGAAGTGAAGTGGGAGCCAATTTAATCTTTTTCCTCTCAATTTTTAATACTTTGGTGGCACATATTACACCTGCTGTTACAATTTGCCACTCTTAGTTAAATTTCTGAAGGCCATGTTCTGAGATTCCTAAGACTAGAAGCTGCAGGATGTAAGAAGGGGAAGGGTTAAGCTTTCATGACAATTAGATGAGAAGTCCCTCTAAGAATCCAAATCAGCTGGGGCTTTAGAGGGAATATTGTAAGCTTTGAGGAAAAAAAGAAGAAATCAGTATTACTACCACAGCCTAGAGGTGAAGCCATACTTAAACAGGAGGTGCTGTTCGAGAGGTCTGTGTGTTTATTTTATTTATTTCTTAGGCGACACACTAAATTATAAAGGAAACAGTCAGACACCAATGATTATTTATTATATTGTGACCATTTTTTTCTCTCCCAGTTTTCCTTTTTCTGCCGGTGCTTCCCTGTTTATCCGATCTAATGCAATAAAATGCATAATTAATTTCTAAACGCTTCCGTTGAGCGGTGCAATTTGTCAAGTCGAGTTGTTAATAGAATTAAGCTTTTTATCAGCGATTAGCAAAAGAAGGTAAAAAAAATTAATTACGGAATTGTATGCCTCCCTGGTTCAAAGCCAGGTTTTGGATTAAATGTTCGATAAGGGTTTCCTGACACGTTATAAAACATTTAGCAAAAGCTGCTTTCCTCTAGTGCATTTAAAATCTGTCTGTGCAAAACCAACCAGCAAGGCATGAGCATTTGGGCAGACCTTTGTGCACGCCAGCATGGGAAGATAGAAAATCACTTTCACAAAACAGTGAGGAACACATTAGTTTTTCTCACACCCTCAAGAGAAGGGACAAGCTATGACCTCACAGGTGTTTTCCATCTTTAATTTTTGATAGCGTGATTTTCAGCTTGAGTAAGGTTGAAGAACTGGTTGGAGGGAGTAACGTAACAGTGCACTGATGACATGATTAATATATAATATGCATTCACCTGTAATTAGATACAACATACCCACAAAGGTTAGTATGTAAAGGCGCAAAATAAGAGTTAAAGGCTTCTTGAAGTATCTGATCCTACCTAATTCTCTAACATAATTTATCCACTTCTCCCATGCTTGTTCTATCCTTTCTTCTCTCTTCTGTATCCTCATCATCTCATCACTTTTCCTATAAAGTGGAACAATTTAATCCATTTCATGCCCTCATTTTCTCCAGTCTAAGCAAGGAGGGAGAGAAAGGATGAATCACTGGTTCAGATCCTGACAACCATTGTGTCATTTCTTCTGAGTGGCACAAGGAACTGTTCCTCAGTAGTGGGAAAAATATCCCATTTTACCTGTTTTCAACTCTTGTACTCACGTGCAGCCAGCACTTCTTGCCTGTTCTTGCACATCTGGGTCTATTGTGCTTTGGGCCATCTGTTTCCAAATCCCATTGTTGGGGGCACTTTAGGGCAAGGCCCAGGGCATGGTTCCCAGAGGAAAGTGGTGCTCTTCAGTGAGGGCCCACTCAGTGTGTAGGTCCCAAGTTCTAACTTTAGGACAGGAGGTCAGATGTTGCCCTTGCACCTCAGAGTCGTGTTCTCTACTCCCCCTTACACAGAGAGCCAAGCACTGGAGCTACAGGGAACTTTTACAGACTAATAAAATCAGTACACAGTTACAAATGGAGTATATCCAATCTATGTATATATAATCCAGCCTTTAGAAACCCTGGAGCAGAAGGAAAGAGTGGTAGGTCCCCAGTGCACGATACATAAATCCTTCTTCTATCATGGACACTGTCTTGGTCTGGGCTACTAGAACAAGCACCACAGTTCTGGATGCTGCAAAGTCCAAGATCAAAGCACCAGCAGGTACAGTGTCTGCCCAGAGCACACCTCCTGGCTCACAGAGCAGAAGGTGCTAGGACCTCTCTGGAGCCTCTACTGTAAAGGCACTGATCTCATTCATGAGGGCTCCAACCTCCTAACCTAACACCTCCCAAAGGCCCCACCTCTTAATCAGCACATTGGGGGTTAGATTTCAACATATGCATTTGGAGAAGAAATAAATATTCAGTCCATAACAGATGTTTTCTCTTTTCTTCTGTTTTCTTAGTCCTCTTTCCTTTCATGCTCCTCTATCTTTTTGCTTTCCAACATTCTTGGGATAATTTCCTCTGAAATCATGCAGGATTCAATTTGTAAGCATTGATGGATTAGTATGGTATGACTATTTTATGTAACAAATTTGGATTATATATGTAATGATGCTGTTATTACACTTTCCTAAATAAAATTATACATTTTTGTTCTAAACATTTGTAGCTAAGTATAATAAAAACAACAACAGTAACAGAACAGAACATGGAATGAGCTTGGATATCTGGCTGAAAGTTGTAATGAACAATGTAATTTTTCTGTTGTTTGAATTTAAACTCAATGACCTCTAGGGACATTTTTAGTCTTGCTTATCATCACCGTAACCTCACTACCTAGAGTTTCTGATACATTGTAGGTGCTTCATAAATATTGGTTAAATCAATGAATAATTAGCATAAATATTAGTTAAATCACTGAATAATTAATTGAATTAGTTAGATCAATGAATAATTAACTGACACAGTTTCTTTGTGTCTTGTTTCAACTCTCATTTAAAATTTTAAAGTATTTCTTTGCTTCCTCAGTAACCACAGAAACATACTTTGACTTTTCTTAATGGCTCAGAATTTTGCAGTGAGTATGCGTAATTAAGTATGAGTAATATTAATTAGCACTGTAAAGTTAATAACCTGACAATTATCAGGTAAAATGGGAGGAATTAAAACTGGTCCTCATTGACCCTAACTTGTCACCCAACTTGCTTTTGACTGATTCTTTGATTTTAGCTTGTTTTGTCCTTTATCTTAATCTCATAAAAGAATGAAAAATGTGCAATTCTATGGCCTCCTGAACTAAATTTAACACAGTTGGCTACAAAATTAATGAGTAAATCTAATGATGAATGCATATTCTCCCAAATTGTTTTCCAACACTCATTATACTCTTTCTTACCATTTGTATTGGTCTCCTTTGAATTTTCAGTAGCTTTCAAAATATCTTTTATTAACAATAACTTAGTTAAATATGGAAGCTTTAGTTCATTTTGTCTTTTTTTTTGAGTAAGAATCCTCTCCACTTTTAAATATTAGTATATTTGAGAAGTTTATCTTTAAAGTACTAAACAGAGTGACAGGGGCAATTTTTTCAAGCTTTTCTTTTTTATTAAAATTTAACAGAATTCTATAAGAAACATTTTAAAATATCTTCTACTATAATTAGGTAATAGAAATCTAGAAATGTTTCATAGAAATGTATCATAGTCTCAGTAACACCTAGGGCCAAAATTTGAATTAAGGAAGCCACATGTGCCAATAGGAAAATGGTGAGAATAAATAGAGTCAATGATTCTTTAAAATCTTCCTGTGCTAACAGATAGTAGCTGTACTAGTGTGTGTGTGGGGGGGAGCTAATAACATTGATAACTGTCGAAACATTGTGTTGCACACTTGAAACAAATATAATATTGTATATCAATTGTACTTCAATTAAAAACAACAACAAAAACAACAACATTATGTCTTAACTCTGCTTCCTGAAGGTGAACACAACTGCCTAAGAGTAAATCAGAGTTGTCACTCTCAGGCCAGCATGTACTTCTAGAGTGATCTCTTTTCGCTAATAGAGTAATGCAAAGGGACTACTCAATAGGAAAAGGAGTTATGCATGAATTTGTACTTTCTTAGCAAATCATTTATTTGTAACACTCTTAAAGTACTGGAATTATATTTTCTATCAATAAAATTTTTGTGTAAAACACACACACATACACTTAAATGGAGTCATTCTGTCCTTATGTCACCTGATCTCTGAACTTTTGATTTTGGTTTGACCTTGCCAAAGACTGTGTTTTAATCGAAACACACCACCAATTCACTGGAGCTTTAATGCTAGTCCACATATTTAGTACTTGGCGCAACAGAAATTTGAAATTCTGCACATTTGTTTAGTTGCTATGAATTCAGCTGATCATTTTCACAACATACATTAAGCTCTTCAATAACATGTCAATCTTAAAATGCCAGTGCTATCTTACCAATGATTCACAAGCCTCAATGAATTGTATTTACTCAAAAACATTTATTTTAGCTTATTCATGACATATTAGGCCACAGATAGCATTTAAAGACACCCAAGTAAAATATGCTTGGTATATTCTAATATTATTTCATGAGTATAAGACAGTATTCAATGGCTATATTTTTGTTCACAGATGGTAGGAATTTAGACTGGTTCATTTTTATTCCTGACACTCTACAATATAAACTGCAATTGGAAAATTTTGCCAAATCTTTTTCTTAAGTTCGTTGTTCCTTATGATTACATGTGTGTTTTTCTGTAATAAGGCTTATAACACTTTGAGAGTGGACAGCATGACATTAGTGTTTGACTGAGAAAGGACTATGTAAACGCGTGCAGTTGTGGCGCTTGTGCACAATGACGTGGTGGGGCTGCTGCAAAAGTATGTTTAGCTCCTACTGTGTAGGTGACTGGGGTATTCTTTTGGTGACAAATACTCTAGGATACGAGCCTCTGAGTCTTCTACTTCTTTACTCTCTGCCACCAAAATGATTAGCCTTATCTTCTGCAATATCATTGCTCTCTCCTTTCTCCCCTTTGTTCTCATTTTGTTTAATCTCAAAATACTTGCTTTTTGCTAGAGGTTTTCTCCTCAGCCTTCTACCTGCAATTTCCCACATATGGGTTGTTGCATGAGAGGTTTTATTTCCAAGTTTAAAATATTTGCCTCACAAATAGAGTCACATCTCTGGTTTGCATTCAAGAAGATGTTCTTATATGATTGATGATTGTCTTTCTCCAAGAAAAGAGATTTTAAACTTTCCTTCCTTCCAATCCGTTCAATAAAGATCCCTTTTTGCATTTGTATAGCACATTTACCTTTCCTTAAGGAAAGGACTTAAACGCACTTTCTTATTTGATATTTACTGAGACTCCTACTGTGTAGGTAAGCCTCTTTACCCTCTAGGAATCTCCCTATCCAACAGATTAAATTTATATATATATTAAGCACATGACAGCAACATATGTGCATTTATTTATTTTCAAATTATATGCATTAACTGCTTTACTCATATATTATAAATGTGAATACATAAAAATATAAATATAAACAAGTGGGATAAAAAATAGTTTCTAATACTTTTTTTCAAGACCTCAGTGTGTAGTCTCAGCACTGTCTTTGAGACCACTCCATGATCTGCCAGGCTATTAGCAACGCATTTGTACACCCAGGGGAGCACAGCTCACCTGTGGGAGGCTTCTGATTGGGAATGGCATGGGACCTTTGTATTGCTATAGTAGCAAAACTCTTAGGTTCCTAACTCTGTTCCTCTTTTTCTGGCCTGAGTCAGGTGAATATTTGTTAGGCTTAGGAGAAGTGGAAGCCAATTAGTGTACATCTGTGAATTGGGGCAGGAGAACCTGGGCCCAAGGCCCAAAGTCCAAGGCAGCGTTTCCTGTGAGAGATTTGGCCTTCAGTGGAGTGCTTCTTGAGTGTTTGTTGATGGGAGGAGAGGTGCAGGCAGAGATAGAGCATCACCTGGGGGAGCATGCAGCTGATTAACATTCCAGGCATGTGAAACAGTTTGTGCACAAATGACTCTTCTGAAGCATATACCAGAGCTTTCAAATTATGTTTTGCATAGTGTAATTCTATCCTATTACCCTCAGCCACATACACCTTGGTATGACAGTATTGTAAATTCTTCCTTTGCCTCCTTAGTGTTTACAACTTTTTTGATAACGCACTTGTAGATAGTGGTCACAGGGAAACTAGAGGTATTTTATTCTTCTCATCTTTCTTCATGTGTCCTAAAGTTCTTTAATCATTTTTGTTGTTGGTTTATTCTTATATTTCCAGTTATCCTTATCTTTGTGATCCTGGGGTGTTCAGACCTAGAAGAGGAATGCCAAATAGAGTCTCACCTTACCAAATAAACAGGAGCTATAGGCCAGAGCTTTTCTGTTCTGTGACACTGTTTATGAAGCCAGTGCTCTTATGCATTTTTATTATCTTAGCATCCCACTGAATTATCAGCATGCCACTTTGCTGCTTAGAAAGCTGTCATCTGATTCTCTCTTTTTCATGGCATCCTTCTCATAGCTTTGAACTCCCCCCGACCCACTCCAGTTTTGCTTTGCTCAAAGTGATCTGTGATTTGCACCATTTTCTGCTGAGGAAACCATTGCTTAACTAGGAAATTAGCCCAGTGTTTTTTTCCTGCATCAACTCCTTCTGAAGACTAGGCTTTTCAGAAAATTCTTAGCCAACTGTGGGCAAGTTCCCAAAATGTACTGATTTTGGAAATCTCACTTCCAAACTGCTCTAATTTTGATCAGTTTCTTTGTCACTAGAATGTGTTGCTATTCTCCATCTGGGGTTATATATATCTGAATTCACATCTTTTTCCTAAATTAAAGTAAAAGAGGGTTGAGCAAATATTTTAATTCTCTATGTGGCCAATGTATATAATAGAAGAATAATTGAGAATGTCATAAATACTAAATTACTTCCCTAATGAACCTAATAGATTCTCTTCCTTACCATTTTCTCATTTGCAGACCCAAATTGAGGTCTGAATTGGGTGACTGAGAAATACTCATATTTTATTTGCCATTTTAGATATCTCTCACCTACATGTAAGTACTGTTGTGCTATACAAAAAGCCATCTGAGCATTTCTTCCCTTGGCTATGTAAACAGAATCAATAGTTACCACCTGTTTTTACCCCTCTGACTTGGTATTCAGACAGTGAATTTGAAATTTGATTTTAACAGGGAAGTAGAAGTCATAAACTATAGATCCTATATTGTGGTGTGAGGAGATGATTTCAGTCTTACTGGGCTTCTAGATTTAGGGAATAAGTGAAACAAATGTTGATAAATTTCCTCCCTGACTCCATCCAGATGAGGTGTTGAATCCTCCCATAAATGCATCCTTTGTATTAATGTTCTGACCACTTCACTCAGCAGGATGTTCAAGATATTCTCTGGGATTCTAGGCTTTGGGGCGAGAGGCAAGTGACTCTGTATTCACTCTTGTGCTCTCTGTGGGTATCAGACAGATGGGAGGCACTTTCTAATATAAGCAAAACAGAGCTACTAAAACTTTTAGAATGTTATATCTGGAAAGCTACCATTGTACAGAAAAGAATGCATAAAATCCTAGTGATAAATCATGTAGCTAAGGGAGCAGGAAAAAGAGTTAAAAAAGATATCATCAGTATCAGAGCAAGCCACATAACTTCCAATTTTCTGTGCTTGGAATCCATTCTAGGTCCCTCTTGGGGCAGGTGGCAAGTCCTGAAGGGTTCAGATGCACTCAGCAAAACTGGTTTGCTGAGGGCCAGGTGAGCAGAAAGCCCAGTGATATTGTTTTGTAGGCACCTAAAGAAATGGTTGGGTTAGGAAGATATTCTACGGGTTGGGCTCTGTCACTCTACCCATCCTCACTGGGGAAACACATCTGCTCTCTAATGGTCAAAGAGGAAGGAGAGAAGAAAAAAATGGTATGAGCCTGCAGCCTGCCTGTTTAATTTAAGAATGACAAAGAAAACAAAGAATGTGATCAAGACAGAGACAGGAAGGAAGGTGTTCATAATGAGCTACCTTTGTTTCAGGAAATGATTAACATAACTACCACATAAAAGGATGGATACTTTAATGGTCATGAATAGTTGGTAAGAAGCTACAGACTGAGTGCCATGCTTAAAAAATATTTTCAGCTTCACTTCTGTGATGTGAAGCACACTCCCATAAGGCACATATCAAGGTAACAAATTTCCTATTGCTTCTCTTTACACTAACAGGTTTATGTTCCTAAGTACAGAGTTTTACAAGTATGACTTTGTTTTATAAGGCTTAATCTAAACAATTAATGGCTTGATTCACAAACATCTCTAATATTAATCAACACAGAAGAGTATATATTTTTTGTTGCAACCTTTGACTTCTAAGAAAATATGGTAGCATGGTTTTGAGGCCAGGATTTTTACTGAAAGTGGAAAAGAGTCATCTGTGGCTTCTTTACTTGGGAGTGGGACACACTATTTGCTTGAAAGAATGAGAAACAACTGCAGAGGAAAGTACAGGTGAGCCCTGAGAGACTGCCACTGAAAATCAAGGTGTGTTGCAACCAGACAGTATGGCAATGGAACATGTCTGCATGCCAGCCTGTACTTGGCTGTTACCATCTGCCTATCTCATTAAAGGGAAATATCACCTTTCATTAAGTCGTCTGCTACTTCTGCAGAATGTGAGTTAAGTATACGAGCTCAGCTAATTAAGTAGAAGATGCTGAGCATATTCTGCTACCTTCCAAGTCTCTTCCTCCATGTCTGGTAGAAACCTAAAATTTCACTCTTCTGGGATGAAAACCTAAGAAAGTTTTCCTTTTATTCTTCTTTCAGGTTACGTTCTTAATCTAGACTTCACTTTGAACTAAAATGGGGAGTTATCTGGAAGTGACTCTGCCAAGCTCGGGCAATGAAATGACCTTGTGATTATTTCCCACACACTGGAAGGGAGTGGCTTTCAAGACACCACATCCTTGCCCCAGTGCAGCCCATCTGAATGCTGGCACAGCTCAGCTTCTGAAGTCAGATTCTGGGAAGCTAACAGGAACTAAGGGAGATTGTTCTGTGGTTCTGTTTTACTGTGAATAACAAGGAAAAAAGAGAGGGAAGAGATAAAGTAGAGTTAAAGAAGATGGTGTTGTGGATGGGCAAACATTAAACTCGGATCCCTATTCCATTTTTAATCCACTTATTTTTTTGGTTTTTATTTTAGAGTCATCTATATCTTTGACAATCGCTCTTGGGATGTGATGACTGTTTTCTAATGTCCATGAATTACGTGTGTACTGTCACTCTTTATATGTTGAATTTCAGTTGAAGGAGGTTGGTTGGAGATGAGCCTCTCATTTTAATCAGATTTATAGTGTTGCACTTATTTTGCTGAAAACCATCTTTGCTATGAAAAGGCATATGCTCAAGAGCACCAGAACTGTCAATTTTCCCTTCCTGAGGAAGAGTCACCTAGTGAAAAAAAGCTAAAGCTCATGTTAGATTTTTTTTTTAATTGGGAATTTGGCACTTGTTTGATGTAGATATGATTTCCAAGACATTACAGAACTGTATTACTATTAAGGTCCATTGTGGAACTGCATTTGGTGCTTTATATCTTAACAGGTTCACATGTGTTCTTTTGAGGAGTTGGTAACTTCTCAAACCCACATGCAGAAGGCTCACAGCCTCACTATCTGTTTGCCCATCATAGGAACCCAGTGGCTTATACTCTGCCAGGATGTGGCTTTAGTTTATATGTCCTGCTCCTCTGGGTCACAGTAATCTAATTGTTCAAGGGTGATGGGGTTCTTAAGATGGGAAATTTCTTCCCCCAATGCTTTGCCTCACACCAATGTTACCATGACTATCCAGAGAAATGGTGTAGCAGCATCTTCCCTGTAGGTGAGGAGAAAGGATAGATTTCACAGTGTAACTATTTTGGTCATTCTTGGGGTTTACATACAGGCTTCCTCAAATGTTTCTGCACTAAACAATCAAGGCCCCATTTGGTTACCTAGCCAGCTTATGATTTTGGCAGTTGTCTTCCCTTCATCCTCTTCTCCTGACCTGGGCTGGTGTATAATACAGGTCATGCTCTCATGTCAAAATTAAAGGCAACATGTGTTTATCTTTAGGTTAAATATTTTCAAAGTTATTTTCCTTCAAATAACTATCAGCAACAGTAGTGAGAAGCAGGTTTTCATCTCTCGATTTTTTTCTAAACATAAGGGAAGTATTTTATTTTCCCCCCTTGAGAGTTTGTTAGCTCTTTTGTCTCCAGGGTCACAATTACTTGAAACTTTATCCTGAGCTTTAACACCCGGTTCTATTGCTAGCCAATCTCTTCCCTCCCTTTTTTCCCCACACAAGGGGAAATTGCAGAGAAATACTACTTAATTATCACACCACGTAACTAATTAAAAGCAGGATGCTTGTGTATGGTATGCTAATGAGCTATTAGGGATCCAGCATGCTTTAGTGACAAGATATGGGTTCCTAGTCTACTCTTCACCTGGCTGTGGATTTTCAGTTGACAGTTGATGATGAGAAGGGAATTTACTATGCTGCTTTCAAGCAAAGAACTTTGGGAGAGGGCAGAAAGGTCAAGCAACAAAATCACTCAGAGGAAGTGACACCTGAGATAAAAACCAAGAGACAAATCTGAGGATTTGACTTACAGGAAACCAAGGAGTGTGAATGTGTAGAACACATGGCAGCGGGTGTTCAATAAACAGAGAACTTCCATAATTATTTCTGGCAAGCCCAGTGATGGTAAATGAGCATACTGGGAGTCAACTATCGATCAGCTACTTGTATGTATACCACATGTCCAGATTTGAGTATATCAATTTAGAAGGTCCCCTAGACAGCCTAGAGAGATTGACATTTCATGC
Source organism: Smutsia gigantea (assembly GCA_032199065.1). Lineage (NCBI taxonomy): Eukaryota > Metazoa > Chordata > Mammalia > Pholidota > Manidae > Smutsia > Smutsia gigantea. The sequence goes on from JAVSCE010013946.1 coordinate 146,331, forward strand.
AAAGGTGAGGTCAGAGGCATATAGAGAAGTACAGAGCAAAAAGGGAAAGAAGATATTGGAAGAGAGGAAAAATGGAAAGACATAAATGTAATTACTTTTGTCTGATTGTGAGAAAAAGATCACAAATGGAATAAACAGAGATATTAGAAAGTAGCAAGAAGATAGCAACACTAATGCTAAAATTAATGACAACCAACAATTACTGGGTGCTTCTTTCCTGGAAGACAGGCACCTGCTAACCACTTCACATACATTATTTCACATATACTTCATCCTAGAGATGCCCCATCCTAATTACAACCCAGCCTAGAGAAGACTATGATAAAACCAATGTAGGGTTCAGAAGCAGAGTATATGTGAACATTACCCCTAAATAGAGATTCCAAACTTAGAGCTTTTGCAGTATATAAGGAAGAATGGACTCCCACAGTGTACACTGAGCTGGAGTGCAAGGCAGGTGTTGCATCGTCTGAGTGTCTGTACCCCCAGCATTTGGAATACAATTGTAGACATAACTGGAATTTAGGTGGAGAGAAACAGTATAATCTTAACAATGTAAGTGAACTTGGAGGAGACAATATTCCTTTTTGTGTACAAACAGTCACGGAGGTAGGAGAAGGAGAAATGGCTTTCATGAGTGGATGTTGTTGACACAATGTATTTTGGATCTATTACTTAACTTCTATTCAGGGATGCAATTTTAAGCAATAGAATTAGCATAGTAAGAAACTTTATTGTGTTTTAATGTGTTTTGCGCAATATTTCTTGATGTGCTTCTGTTCATGTTTCCCTTAAGTCAGGAAGAACTAACTACTCCCTTTCTCTTTAAGTCTTATTATGAACTGGAAAAAGAAAAGCAACAGTCAGAATTTATAGGAAAGTTCCTTTTTGTAAAGAGGAAAAGACACTATGCCAGGCCCATCCTTGCCCCTCTGGGAACCCCAGACATAAGTTGGCAGAAATACTGTCATTAGAGCAACTCCCTCAGTGAACTGTGCATTAGGTTAGGAACCTCTGTTTTCCTGCCCATCATGTACATTTAGATAATAAAAAAGCAATCTCTCTGTTCTCCCTAATATTTATTCTTCCTTTCTACCTCCATAAGAGAACATCTGTCTTATTGGCAGGGAGCCCAGCCAAACCCCTCCATTTTTCAGTCTCCATTGCAGATGGAGTGGCCCATGAGATGCAAGTAAAAGTCAATGGGTAGAAGCTTCAGGGACGTTCTCTGAAGAAAGATGGGAATGTAATGGCTGGACTTCCAAAAGCTTTCTTGTACCTTGTGGCTAGGAGCCAGACATTAAAACTGGCAAAGTCAGACAAAAGGCCTAGGACAGTTCTGATATAATTTAAGCCCGTGATAAGTCTTCTGGACTATTTTACATTAAAGAAAACTAAAAGCGCTCATTCTTTTAAGCCACTTTATTTGGGCTTTCCATAATATGCAACTAAATCTAACCCTAACTAATACATACTTTTTTTTCCCCAAATTACCTCTTACTCCTTTTTCACCATGACCTCTGTCCATTCCTTCCCATGTGATAATCACAAAGTTCTTTAATGTGTCTCTCACCTAAATCTAAAATGTAAAAGGATGGAGGGGGAAGTGCAAAATTTTAACAATGAGTGGTTATACATTTCAACTTCTCCGTATATGAGCCATATGATAGTAAGATATGAAACTTCTGCTTGCCTACTTCCTCATTTACACAATATGAGCTACACCCTCTCTTATTAAATGTTAAATGAGATATGCAACACCCATCTTATCTAATTTATCCATTTACAACTCACATATGGGTCTCTGGTACCCTATCACAATTCTCAAAACATTGCTCAAAAATATGACGGACACACAGTGCTTTAGCACATAAATATCTGCCAAAGTTTGAATAACAAATAATAAACTAATGAGCAAATGCCCTAATGACAGTACTCTTGAGTCTTGGCTGAATTTTACTTGTGCAATGTCATTTCAATATTCAGGCTAGCTGTGGGTTTATCCCATTGTGTAGCAGCCCTATCAGTAAGGTGATGATATAATCCAAATGAGGTTACTTTTGAGAATGAAGGGGGGTGGGGGGCACTATTAACAATTACTATAGGACTGCTGGTAAAAACTAAGGCTCTCCTGGGCAAATAGGGCCATATATATGGTCACCTTTTTAAAAAGCATGGGGCTCTTCACTTGATCCCTTGGTCAGGATCACGGATAGATTTGTAATCATTAAAGTAGCACAGGTTCAGTTCCCTCAGTGTTAAAGCCAAGAGAACTACCCAAACATTGTACAAGCATGCCTTACTCTGCACAGTGGATTGCTTCCTTAACTACTGTGTTTGTTGGGTTTTTAATAAATGAAAATAAATGAGATAATAAATGTATATTCCCACAGGAATACTCTATAAATATCTCAATACTGAACTGGTTTTAAAGAGTGAAATTTAAAAATGTGAAAAATGAACCTGTCCACTGCAAACCCTGGTATCCAATTTATTTGCTTCTAAAATAAAGTTTGTTTTCTTTAGTTTTATACTGAGTTTTCCAAAGCATGACAGACCTTTAGGCCAGAGTTTTGCTGACACATGTCCTAATAATATGTGATTGAACAGTTAGTCACGGAGGACCCTTTCAGTCATACCTTTATTGTAATGAAAATTGTCACTTTAATGGTGTGACAGAAATGGTAGAGAGCTGTCATTGAGCAATGTGAAAGGGGAATTTCCCTTCAAGTCAGCACTCCATTTCCCTGGATGATAATAGAATTAGTATCCGTCTGCCCCATGAAACCCAAGCTGGGTTGTCTGCAATTGAGGTGGCAGGGTTAGATGGGCCACAAAATTTCTTTATTGTACTTGAGATCTTCAGTGTGGTTGTCTTAGCAGCCGAGTTTGTCAGAATGCCAGCAGCAGCCTTAGCCCTTCGGTGGACAACAAGGACTAATCATGATATGAAACATTGGTTAAGTTTCTCTCAATTAGGTCCAAATAATATATTCCTGAAAGTGCCCAGGCACTGTAATTGCTGGACCCTGGATAACTTTGACTTGTTAAGGGAGTTTTAATATTTAACATATGTTGGAGGGTTACAGAAAACCTTTCAGCTGTGACTTTTATGAGGGCTCCGTTTACCCTGGTTGAGCTGCAAAAACAGAATGTCATTTTGCAGAAGACATTAGTAACATCTTAATATATTAAACCCAGCCCTCCTATTTCCCTCCAAATATCCCACTTGAATGGGAGAATTTAAAGTGAAGTCCTGGTTGTGTTAGTCACTAGCTCTGGGAACTTGACAAAGTCTGTTTGCTTCTCCAGACTTCAATTACTTTATATGTAATATTAGAAATTGGATCATATATACTATAAATTTCTTTCTAACATTGATAACTAACACTGATTCCTTGAAGTGTTAAATAGAAACCCAGGATGTTACAGGATGATATAATCATGTTCCATGATTCTCCTGTAAAGAATTGAGGACAAAGAAGGGACTTAACTCAGGACTCAAGCCAGTAAAGAGAGAAATCAGCCTTTTTTGATATGATATAGCCTATTTCAGTATACTACTACTCTAATATGCTTTTCAGTTTAAAAATTAATCTCTAATACATAACTTAATTGTACTCCTTACCTTACAGAATAGGAAACAGACTCAGCTGAATGAAATATCATCCCCCATTTGAAATAGTCCAGATTTGCTTACTCCAAGGCAGTTTGTTTCATATTTTATGTTTCTTCAGGTGGAAAAATAACAGCAAAGCTGGATTATGCTCGGAAACAGTTGGTGCTAGCTGCTTAGGATTACTGAACAAGAACATTCTACTTCACTAACAGTAGGAAACAAATGAAAACATTTTTCTTTAAATCTCCCATTTTATATTATATAAGTATCATCTGCTTTGTGCATGTAGCATAGAATGCAATTTGCTGAGGGATAATGAGCCAAGTTGTAGTTGGTCTACAAGAGAAACTGGACTTTTATCACTGTTTTGTGGGAACAGTAATCCAATGGGCTTCTTTCTGCTACAGAGAAGGACATCTAAAAACTAAGGATAGGAAAATGTATAATGGAGTATTTTCCTATATATACAATCTGAATTGAGCATGGGGAGTGGGAATGAACTGAGAAGCAACTGTAAAAGAAGCAAAAAAAAAAGTAGTGATGAAATAGATACTGCATTTTGGAAAAGCAAGTAGTGTGAAAGAGGAGATGGATGTAAAGATTAGAAGAGTTACTGATGCCCTTTTTGTCCTTGACAGTACTGACCACTTTTTCATGCATATGTCTTATGAAGTATAGAACCACAAACAAATCCACATATTAAAAAACACAAATACAGGAACCATATATGTATTAATGACACTTCTCTCTAATGATGTGTTTGGGAGTGAACATAAACTTAAGAGTCCTGTTATATTATGGAACTGAAGCCACTAATTTAGTATTTGGAGAAAGGAATAATAACACAAAAAAATGAAAACTAAAACCAACAATGCCAAGACTTTGAATTGGCAATCTTCCACTGGGCAAGTCCCATTATTTGATACAAAGACCATTTGGAATAGTCTTATTGCACTTGTTGACTGTTTATCCCAAGTTACCATTTTAATAATGGCTAGAGGTAATATTTCAGTACATACATATCAATTTTATCATATGATGGTCTGCTGGCTAATGAAGAGATGCATTTACTTATGAAGAATTAACCTAATTTGTCTTGGCTCTATATTTTGAAGCAAAGAACTTGAACTACATTGATGTTTTATGTCTATGTTGGTCATGGTGTTTTCTTGTGTTTGTATTGACTCAAAGACAACAGGAATAACTATTCATCTCCTGGTGCACCCACTATTTTCTGCATGATTTTGGCTTCTACTGAAGCAGGGCACACACAAATAATGCCACCATCTATGTGTAGAAATCTCTTCTAACCAGGTGGTCGAAAAAGTCTACTAACATGAAAACAAATCCAAAAATTTTGGTTTGCTTTTTGATTTAAATTTTTTTAGCTATAATAAACTAATTTTTGTTGTTTAATTTTCTACTCTTTCAGGGAAGTAGCACTTTAAGTATAAATAACCTCACAGAATCAGGTAAATTATTTCTAGGGCTTTATGACATGCTAATGTGTTCTCTTGGATTTCGTGAGTCCTTCTGGTGTTATTAAGTGCTGTCATTCATTGTTGGAACACTACTTAGAATTGCTCACTATTCCCCAAAAGGTCATCAGAGCACTTAATAACTTCAAAAAGAGATAAGCAGGACAGAAAACCTTATCAGTATATCAAATGTGAGCTCAAGTGTGACCTGTTACACCATCCTAACTACTGTCCCTATCAATCCTGCCTCCACTTCACCCTATCCTTGACTAACACTGCACTGGATAAGGACTCCCATGATTTCCCTTTCTTATCCTGACTTCTAAATTGATTTGCTATGGAACCTCTGACTCCCAGTCACAAATTGAAACCTACCCCTACGTGTTTATATAAAAAGGAAACTGAGAGAAGCAGAATATTCACATAAAGTGCTTTTAAGGAGAGATAATAGGCATTGACTCCAAACATTCTTTTGGGATTGTAGTTTCAATACCAGATAGAAATTAACTACTGTTCTCTTGAGGCAATCTATTTTAAAATGTGGGATTATGACCTATTTATTTTCAATAACATACATGTATAATGAGCTCTCTCCTTCTGTTTCTCTGTCTGTCTCAATCTTAGTCTCTCTCTGATTCTTTGTCTCTCATTCTGTATGTTTCTCCATTTCTCCTGAAGACCTGGATGACCACCTATCATGGAACTGTAAAAGGTCTTTTACCATGGGCTGGAAGAGCAGCTCCAGACAATCAAAGATTACTTCTAAGTTTAAGATTTTCCTCTGGCTCCTCTCTGTTTTCTATCTACTTTCTCACTGTTTTCTCACCAAACCTCACCTTCATTGTGAATCACCTCAGGAAAGTTTTCACACCTGGTCTCTCTCACATTTCCAAAATGTTTAATACATTACTATTCAGTATATTATTCAGTATATATTATATTCATATATATTCAATGTATTATTTTCAAACTTTGGACTTCCCTTCCTATCAGCCTGTGGGCTACCCTCTTATGGTTTCCATACTTACATGTATTAGATTTGGAGACATGAACTTTGTATTAGAAATTTGATTAAAAATAAATTCTTATTCAAAAAATGGTTGTGCAAGAGATGACACAGAGAACTCACCCCCAAAACACATATAATATGAAAATATAGTCAATTCAACTAATCCTAAAAGAGCAACAGGAAAGAAGGCTGTGCCATACCTTACACACCTGGAGAACAGAGCAGACCACACAAAACAGGGTAACATACCAAAGCCTTGATTTGGTGGGACCCAAGCCCTACCTCCACCCCAGCTCACTGGTGGAAGAAAGAGAAATGGAGAAATGGGGGGGATGGAAGCCTGGGACTGCTGAACACCCAGTCCTGGAGATCTTCTTTGGGAGCACAAACCTACATTGCATGGAGCTCTGGAGATTAGAGGGGTTGGAGAGCTAAGACAGGAGGAATTCTTACAGGGACTGAGATTCCAGATGTTTGCGGAGAACAGGGATCCACATCCAGCTGCTCTGGGAAAAAGGTAAGGCAGGTGGTTTGAGAGACTTCCTAGCAATGAGAGGGCTGTAGAATGGGAGGCGATTGCATGGAGCTTGCTGCTCGGGAGAAGGGACAGGTGGACAAGGTTGTCTGGATGCGCTTTGCCCAGCAGGTTGGGAGCATTCAGGAGCTTCAGGCGCTCCATCCACCTGGCTGGCTACTCAGCTCTGAGGTCCCCCAGTGTGATACGCAGCCTGCTGTGGCTTCCTCCTGCCCTGCCGGCACAAGCTCGCAAACCGGCAGTCCCTACCCTGGAATTAGGCCAGCCAGAGGGAGGCCCTGCCTAGGGCAGCTACAAACACAAAGCACAGAGGCTTATACCCGTGTGTTCGGCCCACTGGTTCTCACAGTGGAGACAGCACTGCAGGTAGGAAGCAGGAAAGAGCTCTTTCCTCTGCCCAGGCACCAACACTGCTCCCCAGCAACCTCCAACAACAGTCCAGGGGCTGATCAGATCCAGAGATTAGAGTTTCTGGGCACTAGAGGGCACTACATACAAATATGAAATGTCAAAGAAACCTGGTTCAAAGCAAAATCTCAACACCAGAAAAAATGAGCGAGTGATACTGAACTAATAAATTTCCTGAAAGAAATTTCAAAATAAAAATCATAAACATGCTCATGGAGGTACAGAAAAATATTCAAGAACTCAGGAAAGAATTTAGGACAGAGATCCAATAGGTGAGGAACACAATGGAGGGTATTAAAAGGAGATTAGATATTGTGGAGGAGGCGATAAATGAAATAGAAATTAGAGAAGAGGAATACAAAGAAGTTGAAGGACAGAGAGAAAAAAGGATCTCTAGGAATGAAAGAATACTGAGAACTGTGTGTCCAATCCAAATGAACCAATATTTGTATTATAGGGGTACCAGAAGAAGAAGAGAGAAAAAGGGATAGAAAGTATCTTTGAGGAAGTAATTGCAGAAAAATTCCCCAATCTGGGGAAGGAGATAGACTCACAAGCCACAGAGGTACAGAGATCTCCCAACACAAGGGACCCAAGGAAGACAACATCAAGACATATGATAACTAAAATGGCAAAGATCTAGGATAAGGACAGAGTATTAAAAGGAGCCAGAGAGAGAAAAAAGATCACATACAAAGGAAAGCCCATCAGGCTATCATCAGATACCTCAGCAGAAACCTTACAGGCCAGAAGGGAGTGGCATGATGTATTTAATGCAATGAAGCAGAAGGGCCTTGAACCAAGAACAGTTTTCCAGGCAATGTTATCATTTAAATTTGAAGGAGGGATTAAACAATTTCCAGATAAGTAGAAGCTCAGAGAATTTACCTCCCACAAACTGTCTCTACAGGGTATTTTGGAGGGACTGATATAGATGGAAGTGTTCCTAAGGTTTAATAGCTGTCACCATAGGTAATAAAACCACAGTAAAGAAAGTAGAACAGTTAATTACTAAGCAAATGCAAAATTAAATAAACTACCCCAAAGTCAGTCAAGGGATAGACAGAGTACAGAATATGATACCTAATATATAAAGAATGGAGGAGGAAGAAAAAGGAGGAGAAAAAAAGAACCTTTAGAATGTTTTTGTAATAGCATATTCAGTGAGTTAAGTTAGACTCTTAGATAGTAAGGAAGTTAACCTTGAACCTTTGGTAATCACGAATCTAAAGCCTGCAATGCCAGTAAGTACATACCTACTGATAATCACCGTAAATGTAAATGGTCTGAATGCACCAATCAAAAGACATAGAGTCACTGAATTGATAAAAAAAGAGGATCCAACTATATGCTGCCTACAAGAGACTCACTTTAAACCCAAAGACATACACAGACTAAAAGTGAAGGGATGGAAAAAGATATTTCATGCAACTAATAGGGAGAAAAAAGCAGGAGTTGCAGTAATTGTATCAGAAAAAATAGACTTCAAAACAAAGAAAGTCACAAGAGACAAAGAAGGACATTACATAATGATAAAGGGGTCAATCCAGTGAGAAGATATAACCATTATAAATATCTATGCACCCAACACAGGAGCACCTACATATGTGAAACAAATACTAACAGAACTAAAAAGGGAAATAGAATGCATTGCATTCATTCTAGGAGACTTCAACACTCCACTCACACCAAAGGACATATCAATCAGACAAAAATAAGTAAGGAGACAGAGACACTGGACAACATATTAGAACAGATGGATCTAACAGACATCTACAGAACTCTACAGTCAAAAGCAGCAGAATACACATTCTTCTCAAGTGCAAATGGAACATTTTCAAGAATAGATCATATACAAAGTCACAAAAAGAGCCTCAGTAAATTCAAAAAGATTGAAATTGTACCAACCATCTTCTCAGACCACAAAGGTATGAAAATAGAAATAAATTATGTAAAGAAAACAAAAAATCCCACAAACACCTGAAGCTTAACAACATGCTCCTAAATAATCAATGGATCAATTACCAAATAAAAATAGAGATCAAGCTATATATGGAGACTAATGACAACAGTAATTCAACACTGCAAAATCTGTAGCAAGCAGTGAAGGCCATGCTAAGGGGGAAGTATATTGCAATACATGCCTACCTCAGGAAAAGAAGAACAATCCCTTATGAACAGTCTAAACTCATAATTAAAGAAACTAGAAAAAGAACAAATGAGGCCCAACGTCAGTAGAAGGTGAGACATAATAAAGTTTAGAGTAGAAACAATAAAATCTAGAAGAATAAAACAATAGAAAGAATCAATGAAAGCAAGAGCTGGTTCTTTGAGAAAATAAAATAGAGTCTACACACATAATCAGAATAAGAAATGAGAAAGAAAAAATCACTAAGGACACCACAGAAATAAAGAATTATTAGAAAATACTATGAAAAATTATATGCTAACAAACTGGATAGCCTAGAATAAATTGACAATTTTCTAGAAAAATACAAATATCCAAGGCTGACCCAGAAAGAAACAGAAAATCTCAACAGACAAATTACCAGCAATGAAAATGAACTGGTAGTCTAAAACTACCTAGGAACAAAATGCCAGGATCAGCTGGTTTCACTGCTGAATTTTTTCAAACATTTAGTGAAGACCTAATACCCATCCTCCTTAAAGTTTTCCAACGAGTAGAAGAGGAGGGAGTACCCCTAAAATCATTCTACAAGGCCAGCATCACTCTAATACCAAAACCAGGTAATGACACCACAAAAAAAGAAAATTACAGACCAATATCCCTGATGAACATAGATCCAAAAATACTCAGCAAAATATTAGCAAACCAAATTCAAAAATACATCAAAAAGATCATCCATCATGATCAAGTAGGATTTATTCCAGGGAAGCAAGGATGGTACAACATTTGAAAATCTATCAACATCATCCACCACACCAACAAAAAGAAGAACAAAAGCCACATAATCATTTCCATAGATGCTGAAAAAGCATTCAACAAAATTCAACATCCATTCATGATAAAAAACTCTCAACAAAATGGGTATAGAGGGCAAGTACCTCAACATAATAAAGGCTGCAATATGACAAACCCACAGCCAACATCATACTTAAGAGCGAGAAGTTGAAAGCTTTTCCTTTAAAACAGGGAGCAAGACAAGGATGCCCACTTTTCCCAGTTTTATTCAAAAGAGTTCTGGAGGCCCTAGCCAGGACGATAAGACAACGCAAAAATATAAAAGGCATCCAGATTGGTAAAGAAGAAGTTAAACTGTCTCTACTTGCAGATGACATGATATTGTACATAAAAAACCCTAAAGAATCCACTACAAAACTACTAGATCTAATATCTGAATATAGCAAAGTTTCAAGATACAAAATTAATACACATAAATCTGTTGCATTCCTATACACTAATGATGAACTAGCAGGAAGAGAAATCAGGAAAAAAATTCCATTCACAATTGCATCAAAAAGAATAAAATACCTAGGAATAAACCTAACCAAGGAAGTGATAGACCTATACTCTGAAAACTATTAGACACTCATGATAGAAATTCAAGAAGATATTAATAAATGGAAACACATCCCATTCTCATAGACAGGAAGAACTAATATTGTCAAAATGGCCATCCTGCCTAAAGCAATCTACAGATTTAATGCAATTCCTATCAAAATACCAACAGCATTCTTCAATGAACTAGAACAAATTGTTCTAAAATTCATATGAAACCACAAAAGACCCCAAATAGCCAAAGCAATCCTGAGAAGGAAGAATAAAGCAGGGGGGATTATGCTCCCTGACTTCAAGCTCTATGACAATTTGGTACTGTCACAAGAACAGACCCATAGACCAATGGAACAGACTAGAGAGCCCAGATATAAACCCAAGCATATATGGTCAATCAATAAATGATAAAGGAGCCATCAATATACAATGGGGAAATGACAGCCTCTTCAACTACTGGTGTTGGCAAAGCGGGACAGTTACATACAAGAGACTGAAACTCGATGATTGTTGAACCCCATACACAAAAGTAAACTCAAAATGGATCAAAGACCTGAAAATAAGTCATGAAACCATAAAACTCTTAGAAGAAAACGTAGGCAAAAATCTCCTGAATATAAACATGAGCAAATTTTTCCTGAATGCATCTCTTTGGGCAAGGGAAAGAAAATCAAAAATGAACAAATGGGAGTACATCAAGCTAAAAAGCTTTTGTACAGCAAAGGACACCATCAGCAGAACAAAATTGCATCCCACAGTGTGGGAGAATATATTTGTAAATGACATATCCAACAAGGGGTTAACACCCAAAATATATAAAGAACTCACATGCCTCAACACCCAAAAAGCAAATAACCATATTAAAAAATGGACAGAGGATATGCACAGACACCTCTCTAAAGAAGAAATTCAGATGGCCAACAGGCACATGAAAAGATGCTCCACATCACTAATTATCAGGGAAATGCAAATTAAAAACACAATGAGATATCACGTCACACTAGTTAGGATGGACATCATAGAAAAGACTAGGAAGAACAAATGCTGGCGAGGATGCAGAGAAAGGGAACCCTCTTTCACTGCTGGTGGGAATGTAAAGTAGTTCAACCATTGTGGAAAGTATTATGAAAGTTCCTCAAAAAACTAAAAATAGAAATACCATTTGACCAGGAATTCCACTCCTAGGAATTTACCCAAAGAAAACAACTTCTCAGATTCAAAAAGACATATGCACTCCTATGTTTATCGCAACAATATTTACAATAGCCAAGATATGGAAGCAACCTAAGTGTCCATCAGTAGATGAATGGATAAAGAAGATGTGGTACATATACACAATGGAATATTATTCAGCCATAAGAAGAAAACAAATCCTACCATTTGCAACAACATGGATGGAGCTAGAGGGTATTATGCTCAGTGAAATAAGCCAAGCCGAAAAAGACAAGTATCAAATGATTTCACTCATATGTGGAGTATAAGAACAAAGAAAAAAACTGAAGGAACAAAACAGCAGCAGACTCACAGAACCCAAGAACGGACTAATAGTTACCAAAGGGAAAGGGACTGGGGAAAATGGGCGGGAAGGGAGGGATAAGAGGGAAAAAGGGGCATTACGATTAGCAAATGTAATGTTGGGGGGGCACGGGGAGGGCAGTACAACTCAGAGAAGACAAGTAGTGATTCTATAGCATCTCACTACGCTGATGGACAGTGACTGTAATGGGGTTGGTGGGGGGGACCTGATGAAGGGGTAGTTTAATAATCGTAATATTGCACATGTAATTGTAAATTAATGATAATAAAATAAATTATATTAAAAAAAACCATGAAAAAAAAAAAGAAAGAAAGAAATCCTACCATTTGCAACAACATGGATGGAGCTAGAGGGTATTATACTCAGTGAAATAAGTCAGGCAGAGAAAGACAAATACAAAATGATTTCCCTCATTTGTGGATTATAACAATGAAGCAAAACTGAAGGAACAAAATAGCAGCAGACTCACAGAACCCAAGAATGGACTAGTGGTTACCAAAGGGTAGGGGTGGGGAAGGGCGGATGGGGAAGAAGGGAGAAGGGTATTGTGGGGTATCATGATTGGTGCACATAGTGTGTGGGGGGTTACAGGGAAGACAGTGTAGCTCAGAGAAGACAAATAGGGAATCTGTGGCATCTTACTACACTGATGGACAGTTACTGCAATGGGGTATGTGTGGGACTCGATAATAAGGATGAATGTAATCACCACATTGTTTTTCTTGTGAAACCTTTAGAATAGAGTGTATATCAATAATACCTTAAATAAATAAATAAATAAATAAATTCTTATTGTATTATGCATTTTGTACTTCTGTTTTCCCCTTACTATCTTGCTGCTCTAGGATTTAGGTAATAGAAGAATAATTAAATGACAGGAGCTGTTAAGAACTGTGAAAACAAAGGGAACAGTGTACAGGTACTTTTCTAAATACTTAAATAGTAAATGCTATCTTACTGAAATCCTTACCACTGTATTATCTGTTTACTTTTGAAATATTTTTTCATATGTCTTTTTTATGCTTGAAATATTGGTCTACATGAAAAAAACATGCTCCACCCATGTGCTATACTTTCACTAATTAATTCAATTCCCACATACTGAGCACTTACTAGGCCCTGAACTAATACATTTCCCTCTCAAATGGCTTAAAACCATAGCCTACATGAAGTTAAAATTGTTGAAGCAGTGAAACAAAGGTATTTGTGACTAGAGGTGATAAAGAAGTTTTTGTTTGCTTGTTGGTTTTTTGTTTGTTTTTAGCATATTCCAATCGGATGTTTCTCAGAAAATACAAAATTTATTTGCATGCTCTAGTTCTGTGCCTCAGTAATTCTCCAACATCATCACATACATACATATACATTTATATAATACATATTTCCATAAGTGATAGAAATAGCATCAAGTAGAAATATTCAAGAAATTGTTGCCCACAGTGCAGGCTTTTCTATTTGAACTGCTTAAAAATGTGCTGGCTGCCTTATAAATATGGCCACAAAGGAATTTTTGTTTCTTCACTTCTTCATAAAATGTTAAAACGTCTATGTTTAACAACCTCATTCATTTTTGTGGAAAAATCTGTTGTGTGTCTGTAGGTCTGGTGGTGGGGAGTCTACAAGTTAAAGAAACGTTATTTAACTATTACGCATGACAATATAAAACACACACACAGAGGATGTCATTGCATTTTCTATTTTCTTTTAACCTTCTTACTTTTAGGCTTTTATACTAATGCAGAAATAACATCGAGGCAAAATAATAGTCTTCCTAGATTTCTGAAAGTGGGATTGATTGTGGGTAAAAGCTCAAAATCTGCTTCTTGTGAGGATGAAAACATCAGTAGCAATAATGAGGTAGTATGAAATAGCCAACCCATCCCTCTCACCTCCCCCTATATGTACATCTCTTACTCCTACCTTTCTTTTAATCTGAGACCTACATGCCAATTAAGTTTATTCCCATAATGGACAAACAGGAAGAAACTAAAAGTTGTGGTAGATCATTCTACACTTAACTGAATAAAACCTAATTGAGGACAGGCAGAAAAGTGAAATTATGTGAACTTTAAGTTCTTGAATTATATAAAAGCACACACAGAAGAGGCAACCCGACTTAAAAAGGGCTGTTTTTAATATATTCGAGCTAACTGATTTGATGGCTTCACAAAAGCTTTTGCCTTGGAAATATAACTGATAGATATCCCCCAGGAAATATTTACACATACTAAAGGCGCCTTCTGCCTTGACCTCAAACACATACATGTCTCCCCTTAGTGACTCCTTTTTCTTTTTCTCTTAAGAGAAGGTGGCACACAAAGAGCATTATCTATAACTAGGAAATACTTGGATCAGAAAAGAAAGTAAATGAATCCACCTGCTTCCTTTATGATAGAGTTGGATGCATTTCTTAAAGCTCTTATATGAAACAAAAAATAAATACATTAATTAATGCATGATTGGACAACAAAGAACTTAAGGATCACTTCAAGAGGTTTTAGGCTGAAAATACCTGTAGCTCATAAAATAGTTTAGAAATCTAATTGGCAACAAATATACAAGGGATTATTAAGAGAAGAAAGTCTTTGTGGTAGATATTAAACTTAAAGGGTAAAGTCTGTAAAGAAATCCCATGAGAAATAGAATATGCATCCAAACATATGGAGCTGGCCCAGTGGAGCAATTCTTAATGAGAACATCCTAGATGACCTGCTGAGTGAGGCAGCCAGGCAAAACATCTGTTACTGAATGAGCTGACCACCAAGAGTCACCACAAAGGAACTCTGGAATGGAAGGGACTCCCGAGCACTCACGTTCCTCACATTTGCTCATGTTCATGGTCCTGGCACATGCTGATTCCTGGCAGATAGTAACACAAGTTGGTGCACATGGAGCAGAAGGCACAGAGTTTGGTGAATGGAAAGTGAAGGCAGTAGTGGTTGGAGGGCTTGTGGTTTTGGGGACTTAGTGGGTACAGCAGTGAACACTTGTAAACAACATGCAACAGAATGCAGTCCCTGCTGAGAGGTCAAACAGCATCAGGTCTGTACACAGAAACAGATCATAACACCTCCGTAGGAAGTTGTGTGTGCTTAGTATGTAGCTAATATTCATGTAACTACTATTATCAGCCAGTGCTTACCAATTCAGATAATATACTGACCTTTGTAAATATGTAGCATCCTCTATACACAAGAATTTCTGGGGCTATTTTGTCCTGACATTTGTTCCACATTGCTTTTAACATAGCAATTCACTTGTTCTTGTGCCAGTTTTTACACATCTGCAAAAGAGTGTAACCACAGTCTGTTTCCCCATGTCTACATATGTCAGAGCTATAAAAATCAACTATAGGGGTTACAAATGTCCCAGATATACCAACTGTTTAGAGAGACATGATAGACTTAGCTTATTCTTATTTTCATCAAACAGAAGAAGAAAGGCATATTTGTTGCTTACTATAAGAAGTCATCCTATCTTATAGACATCCACCTGACAGTGATATGGTGATCTATAAGATGCCAGTACAATGTTTAATAATCACTGTTAAATTTAATGTTATTTATCTGTATGAGCTATTGTGCTGACAAAACTGTACATTTAGGAGAGGGGCTGAAAGCAATAATCCTATAATAAAAGTGAAGTGTATTAAAGATGGAAAGCACTATTACCACAGGTAAAATCCTTTGAGGGTGCTGAACGTTTCTGTTATTTATAATTTAGTCCCAGCAGGACAACCCTTCTGTGTGCTGATTACCAGAGCAATTCTAGCTTTGGGGAGCAAAAAAGTCACATGCATACCCAGAAGCTGAAATAAGCTTTTCCCTTTGTGTGATTTAACAGCTATTGTCACTCTGTGGAACTCTGAAAATTATTCCATTTGAAAATAATTCAGCTCCTAGATTATATATTGTCTAAGTTTCCTCTTCCTGCTCTTTACTACTGAGGACATTTAAATGAAACTATTAGTTGATTTTTTTTTTTACTGCAAATCCTCCACCTGAAGTTATTATCCTCAATTCATGATATCACACTCATCTGCAAAGCAACCAAACAAGACCATGAATTCACTGAGGGGAAATAAACAAGAGGAATGGAGGGACTGGTAAAGCAGAAAGAGTCAGGGAGAGAGGGGTATCTGGGGATAATACAGGCACATGTATTGCTCTTTTCACCTCTAAGTTGCTGATTTAGCTTTACCTGGGTTTGAAATAACAGAGTTGCTTTTTTTCTGATATAGTTATGGCCGTGGATAAAGTAGGGAACCCCTGTTCTGTTGGACAAATATCTACCTAGGATGACAGTGGTGTCCACATTTGATGTGAATCAAGTTACAGCTCAACACCCAACACCTAGCCTAGCACATGTCTGTCAATCAATAGACTTTGGTTGAATAGATGTTTGATAAAGATTTCCTTATTGACTCAGGATGTGTATCTCTCAAATTGAATATTTTGTTAATTCTTTTGTATCAACTCATCTGCCTCAAACAAGATGGGTGGCTATTCTGGACTATGGTCACCCTTCTGGGACAGCCAAGGAAACCCCTATTCTGCTAGGGGCCTGGAAGAGTGTGTGTGCAGCTTCATTCTACAAAACTATCAGCAAGATTTTGTACCTGGCTTTTGCTTTTGCTGTGGGAGAGTGTTCATGAAGATTCTTTTTGCTAGTGCTTACTGCTTGAATGAAATTTAGGCATGAGTCACAGGAATGCATTCATGTTTTTAATCCTATATTTAAAATTATATTAAGTTTAGTGTGTCCTGAGGAAAAGAGAGGCATAGAAAAAGTCCTGAGAGAGTGTGAGAGCCTTCTGCCCTGACCTCAAACACATACATGTCTCCCCTTAGTAAATTACCAGTCATAGGAAGCCTGCCTTCCTGAGGAGAAAGTAGAATCACGTCAGGGCACTGCCTAAAGCTGAATGGTCTCCTCATTAAAGCTGTGAGTTCCAGCTGGGTCTTTCCAAAATGACGGCATCCCTGATACTAGCTTTGCTGGCTGCCCTGAAAGTACACTTCTCTCCCCAAATAAACACCTCCTCTTTAGTTGAGCTATGGTTTCTGATGAAAATCTGGTGTAGAAGAGAAGCAAGCCCATTAGTAATTGTGTCTGTGTCAATATGAAAGATTCTTTATGCTTATTTTTGCTTATGCTAGTCTAAACTCTTGGAAAATGATATAAATTTCCATATGTTTTAAAAGAATTATGTGTTTGCCTAAAGAACAGACATTCTTGGCCATTGTATTTTATTGCTTGCAATTATTGAAGAGCTAAAATTATGTTCAATAATACTGTTACTTGTATATTGCTGACTGCTGAGTATATATTAAATGTATTGAATTTTAGAAATCTGTTATATAGTACACGAAAATTTTATCTAAAATGGTAAGCAATTCTGGAGACACATTTTCCCAAAATTCTATAACTTAATGATTATTGAACTCTGTTGTGAGTTTTGCATATATTGTGATAGATTAGCTGCATTTACCCTTTCTTCCCAATAACATTTGTTCTGGTAAATGTCAGGAATACATTCCAAACATTTACCATTATTTATGGCCATTCCTGGTTAGGAAAACAATGATTCAGAAACCTGTCTTTGGGCTAAATATGGAGCCTATAACACAGGCATTAATAAGGGATTCTTTACACTTTAAGAACTAAGCTCTGGAGGCTTCAAGTACTGATGTTCCTTGTAAACCTTTGTATTGGTATTATTTAAGACAAAACAGAATCTGACCAGAAACATTTATACCATAAAAGATAAAACAACAAAAAGCAATAATAGTATTAAGCCTATACCTGAAACCTTTCTAACCTTCACATTTTCCCCTAAACCCTGTTGGCTCCCCACCATGACAGCTGAGCGAGGAGGCTCAGCAGATATTTCCACTTCAGGGATGAAGACATAAAGCCTCTGGGAAATGAAGCCTGTCAAGCATCATAAGCAGACCTGAAGGGGCCTGGACCCAGGCCCCCGAGCCCCAGTCCTCTGCTTTATTCCCTGTGCTGAACTGGGAAGAAGAACTATTCACGGACTTGGTTACTGGGACTCATAATATCTATGTGCAATATTGTTCTCCTTCCCCACAGTAGCTTGGCTGTAGGTCAGGATTCAGTCAACTGAAGGAAGAGACCTCATACTGGCATCCATCTCCGTGGTGCTGGCCAGGAAGTCTTTTAAATGTTGTGCGACTGGATGATGTTTCAGGCTGGAGCCTCTAGACAAACCTGTATAGACTTGGAAATAAACATCTTTTGAGAATGTGGCTCACTTACAGGACGGGGCAATGGACAGCACTTCCTAGGAGACAAGTTCCTGTCCTGTAGCTCCTCTGTCTTTCCACTAGTCTTGCCTCTCTTCTTCATGATTCTGTGCATTCCCCTCCAGCCAGGGGAGGTGATTACTCAGCATGAATTTAGAGTGGATGAGAATGAAATGCTGCCTCTTGTGACAGTGGAATGTGTGATTTTATTTTTTCTGGCAAAATACCCCTCTAGTAAGTAAAAGGAACTATTCCATCCTCAAGAAGTTGGAAGATATCAAACACACAAATGAAAATGAAAAAGGATGGGATAGGAAGGGAAGGAAGATGCAAGTGGTGGAATAAATATGAAAGAAAAACCAGCAGTCACAAGTTTTGAAACAGAACTGAGACGGGATTCCTGAAACAAGGGAAGACAGACTGAAGAAGCTGTGTGGAGGACGACTCTGAGGGCAAAAGGACATTAAAGATGCATGGAAGTGGGTTAGAGTGCAGGCAGAGGTGGACAATACCTCCTTTGAAACTCTTAAAATATGTTTTTCAAGCTTCACATAAGCTGACATCTTGCTGTTTTCAAAAAGAAGTGCCTATTAGGAACCATGGTGAGACAGTCCATTTCCTTTAGTGTTCATGACAATTATCCATTTTGTAATTAGCTGAGAAAGAATGGCAGCTATCGTAACTGATCAGCCAAACAGAAGAGTCACACTTTATCTCTGCGATGGCCAGCTTCACATGTGGCAGTTAAGAGGGCACTCTAAACCATCATCTGAAAAACAGGAACAACGATGCTATTTTCTAGGATGCTTGTGAGGACACGTTTGAATACAAAACCATTTCGGAAAATATAAGGTGCTGCACAAATAATAAAATACTATTATTACTACTATTCCTTTTGGCATGAATACAAGTCCAAGAGTGTATCTCTTCATTTGGGATAGAGGCTCTGTTAAATTTAAGACACTAGTTACATCTTTTGAGAGGAAGATAATTTCATTTTGAGTACCACAGCAATCTGGAGCATATTTCCTCCCAGCATTTAATGTGGAATCTTTTGTGGCTGTCGGGTTGTTTCCCCACATTGTGTATGTCATCTTTCAGTATTACTAATCAATAAATGTTAGGTATACTTATATCTTGAGAGGTGTCAATTTGATATGAGAACATCCTTTTTCACATTAACAGCCTTCTTAATTAGCCTTCTGACACTGTGAATAAGAAGCTGCTCTGTTGCTACGGAAAGGAGTGCTAATGATTATGCATGCACTGCTGCTTTATTTTCTATAAGGAAATCAAGACACTCTTTAAACACATCTTCACTCTCCACTGAAAGTGAAGGTAATTTGGATAAACCTCATGCTCAGAACACAGAGACTAGGCTCGTGCTGGGTATGACTTCACCGACCACAGTGACAACTTGGTGCTATGACACTAGGGAGAGAGGATAAGATGTACAGGGAAGAGGTTAGAGGTGAGAGTCAGAGCCAACTGTCTCTGGTTTTTCCCACAGTCAATTTTACAAGGGCAAGAACAACGTGTAATATCCAAAATATCTCTTGGGGAATCAGCCTCTAGAAACAACCCTTAGTTTGGGGACATGTGAAAAAAAGGAAGGAAAGGAAAGGAAGGAAGCCCCAGTGGTAATTAGGTTCTTCTTAAAAGTAATGTAGTCGGCACCAATCTATCATTGTAGCATTCTTTCTTTTCCTTATGAGTATCTCCTTACAATATAACTTCTTTAAATGGCAAGGAACAGCAGTACAGCAACATATAAGAATAAGGGTGACATGAGGAATTAGTATAGCAGGAACAAGGCTGCATCTTACATATACCATACAGTATATATATATACATATATATGTGTATGTATACACACACACACACACTATACGTAGCTGTACGTTGAACACTGTTCCTATGCTCCTTATCAAATGTATGCCTCCAGTCTCTGAAACTTACATTTTCTGGCATGTGGATTTTAACTACATGCTAAGCAGACAATAAAGCACGACTACAACAAAATGCTCTGGAAAGTAGTCATATCAAGGATGTGCGATGCTCTATCTCCCTGCCAAACAGAAGATTTCTTATTAACTCAGCAATGGCAATGATATCCCTATAAAGGAAATGTGAGAAGCATACACATATGGACCACCTTACAGTTGACATTGGGACCTACATTGAAACTAGCACCTTTCTTCCAGGCACCGCAAACCTGAGGCAAACTCATGGCAATGTTTGGTTTGGACTCTTCACCAGTTTTCTTTTCAATAGCTCTTACTTTCTCTTCTCCTTCCTGTCTTCCAACAAGCTGCTCCTCGCCCTCTACCTGCTTTTGGCTACTGATGGCCCCATCAGTATTCCAAGATGATTTGCCCTTCCTTGACAGCTGGGTACCTCTGGATGCATCTCTCTGCTGTCCCCCACAACTGCAGTGTGACAGTAGTAGCTGAAATAGTCATGACAACTCACATTGGATAAATACTGCAAGCTTGTACTGTCCTTAAATGCTCATCATCTTATTCAATCCACATGACATGTCTGTAGGGGACTATTTCTGACCACATTTTACAAATCAGTGAATTAAAATCCAGAGAAGTTAAATCTTGTACTATAGGCAATAATATCCTAAAGATGTTGATGGTGGAATGGAAATGGTTCAAGCTCGGGCTCTCTGACTCTAACACAAAGCAAATGCTCTCTTACGCTGGACTTTCAAAAACCTTGCAAGTTATTGGTAGAGTAGGGACAGAGGAAGACTGATTAAAAGACATGAAGGTCTTCTGAGCCATTAAATTATGCCACAGAGACAAACTGCCTATTGATAAAGCCATGCATACTCAGGTTATCCATCCAGGTAGACTGAGGGAAATAAAATAAATATTTTATGAACTTACATTTTGGTAAACTTAAGCCTATATTAGGACCTATGCAAGATTCCTCAATAAAGTAAGCAGTAAGATGGACAACTTCCTAGGTGATTTTAAAGAACATACAGCATGCCATATGTCAAGAATGTTACAATGTAAGGTTTGGTGGAGAGAGAAACCAAATATCAAAGGGAGTTGTGATATTCATTTTAGAAAAAAAAAGTGGCAGTCTAGAAATGTTTAACCTCTCACCAACATAAACAAAGCATAAAAGGTTTGCAAGCTAAAGGACATGAAAAAGAAGCTCTCTGGGATAAGCTGTGCTATGGGTCCTGTTCCTAGTTGAACTGACAGCACCCCAGTCACCTCAAGAGAGGCTTCAACAAGACACCCTGAGAGTTTTGTAAGGCAGTGAGGGGTACGCTGGACTTGCACTTGACTTCCAGCTGACTTTCTGGAAGGGCAAGAGATGGACTGAAAGTGGACCTAAGATGAAGTGAGCATATTTTGTGGTCTTCATTCCTCACTATCTCCAAGAATCTTTGGGTATTTCCTATATACTAGACACATGGCAGAGAGAAGGGCAGACAGCCAGGTCAGGGCCTCTTAGGGCCTTTTCAATAGGGCAACCTGCAGAAGAAAGCAAGATTGAGCAAAGATCAGTTGAAGTTATATAACTTGAGTCCTAGGGCTTTAGAAGAACCAGTCACCACTGGGAAAAGGGATGTATTTGGAATGGCCGAAAGAGTTGTAGGTGAGTCCTTTCCAGGGGTGGATGAGGTCTCCTATTAATCACTGAAGATATCCATTAGAGAAAGAGTTAGCAGAAAGTTTTTCCAGGATTAGAGAATGTAAAACTGTGTTATGACAGTACCAATAAGGTAAGATGTTCCCTGTCCTCCTTACCCTTTATCCCTCCCTAACACCCCAATCCCAGAAAAATAAAAATAAAACTGTTACTGAGTGGGAAGGAAAGTGAAAAGAAACTGTTACCCCCTGTTTTCCTCAATTGAAACAGACCTTTCTTGAGATGTGAGACTCCTCTGAATAAAGATAAAATCACTGATTAACTAATAGAGTTTGAGGATTTATTTTTTAATGCAATGTACCCTTTGTACTTAAAGTTACCTTAGGGCTTTATATTATCTAGGTGACCAGCAAAGTTCTGGTCAGGGATAGGGGAAAAATATCCAAGTGAATAAATTTTAAAGAGATACTGGTAATCAAAATATAAAGACAGTTCATGGATGAAACCCATGAGCCTTATTTTTTTCAAAGTCCATATAAAGGGTGTGATGGAATGACGAATCTACCCAATGGAAAAATCACACTACCCTCCTCAGTATTCTCTAGCTGTTTTTCTGTTTTTTTTTGTTTTTTGTTTTGCTTCTCATTAGAATGGGCTCAGGATACTCAAGACATTTATTTATATACAGGTTTGTGACTTTATAAGTGGTCAAGAAAGAAGGTTAGAAAAATGGGACACGTGTGTGGAATACATTTTCCATTGTTTGTGTCTTTCAAAAATAAAGGTGGAAAAGGTGATTGGAAGTCTGTGGTTACCAAAAGGAAATGGGTGCAGAGGGTGGGTGGGGAAGGAGAGAGAAGGAGATTAAGGGGCATTATGATTACCACACATAATATAGGGGAGTCACGAGGAAGGCAGTACAGCACAAAGACAAGTAGTGACTCTATAGCATCTTACTACGCTGATGGACAGTGACTGCAATGGAGTGGTGGGGGGGACTCGACAATATGGGTGAATGTAGTAACCGCAATGTCGCTCGTGAGAAACCTTCATAAGATTGTATATCAATGATACCTTACTAAAAAAAAAAGAAAGTCTGATTTTAGAATTCCATCACTGTAAAAGTCATTTTGTTTCATGCCTGAAATTGCTTTTCTATTGTTGTGTTGCCTTTTGTGGAGTAATTCACTACACGGGTCCTTTAATTCAGAGTTCTGTACCCCACCTCTCAAAAAGGTCATTTTTTATGTATTGATCTTACAAAGCTATCAGTATGGTTTTAAGATTCTTTTATTTTTTTAAGTAACTTTTTCTTAGGAGAGAACATCTACATTCTTTGAGACTCAAAATGACCTAGAAGGCATGTGATTTGCTAACAATGCATTTGCATGTTTCTGGTACAACAATTTAAAATTCAGTTTTATCTTCTCCAAGGCTTAATATACCACAGAAGCTATGGGCCACTTCTGAGAAATTCAGCCTATCGTCTTTCTTACCACCAGGTGAGATCTTTATATTCCATTCTTGACTCCAGCACAGGGCACTACCACTTTGGAACTACAGAAAGGATAATTACTGAGCTTGATTCCCTCATGGCTGTCACCTGATGTATATAAGGCAGTCCGTCAGCAGCTTTACTTCTTTCTCATAGGCTCCCAATCCAAAAAGCCCAGAGGACAGTTTCCAAACTTCAGAATCCCTCTAAAATCAACAATTTCATCTGAAATTCAAATACTTGGTTTCTAAAATGTTTGAGTCCATCCATATTAACAAATTATCTGCTCATCGATGTTATTTGAAAAAAATAAAATATGATACAATTATGAATATATAATAAACCAGGCAAATATATTCCCGAGATTTTTCTCACAGTGTAGTAAAGAACCATTGCTTAGTAAATAGTTGAATGACATACCAATTTTCAAGGGCAAATACCAGAAGGAACAAAGAGAGTAAAGTTCTTCATCTCAAAGTTAAGACCAAAATCCTTGATCCCTGAGTACAGCTGGTTTGAAGCTTGAGCTTTAGGGCTGGCTCAGCCCCAAAATGACTGAGTGGTTTGGGGAACTCCCTTCAATTTCCTGATCCTTAGTTGTACCAGGTGACCTTCTAAAATGTGTATCATCTCATGCCAGTCTCCTGCAATGCCTTCCCATCACACATGGAATAAAATCCCAACTCTTTATTGACCTATGGCTCTACAGGAGGTGATGCTCACCTGCCACCAGCCCCTGCTTTACTATTCCTCCTCCAGGAGAAGATATATTGGGGATGCTGTCAGTTCTCAGGCAGCACATGCTTATTGGTACCATTGCTGTTCCTTCTCCCTAGAATACTTTGCCTCCAGAATTCTGCATCGCTCATTCCTTTTTCTTTTACAACTCTGGTCTGATGTAACTGTTCTGAGCAATGTGTATTTTTTCAAAATACAGAATACACTTTCCAAAATATCCTCCATCCCTAAAGCCCTACCCTACTCCACTTCTCTTCCTAGAATTTATATAAAAATCAGGTGATAGTATTTATTGTCTTCTCTCACTGAAATGTAAGAGTCATGGAAACAGTGGCTTTGTTTCTGCACCATGGCATTCCCTGCCTGGAGCAGGGCCAGGTGCCCGGTGGGTGTTCCTTAGATGACAATACAGAGTAAAACTGAATCTCCTCTCTCTTTCCACCACTCCCCTCTCCACACTAGTACTAGCCATAACATGCTTAAAAGAGAAAAGGCTTGTGCATTTGTGCAAGTCTATCAGTGAGAATCTGGGTGATGGGGGGGTATGTGGCGCTCCAGACTAGTTCCTTTGAGGAAAGAGCTAGAACGGGTAGAGCTCTTTTAAAGAGGAAAGGAAAGCAGGTTTCATCTTTAAAAAATGAGGGTAAATACGATGGGGGAGCCGGCTTAGGTCTGAGACACGACCCAGAGGGTGTGACTGTATAAAGTGCCCTGTGTTTCACATCAGTCTTAGCCCTAGGCTTTGAAATTCCAAGAGGAGAAGAGGACCCTTGAGGCAATGTCCTCTCCATGTCCTAGGAAACAGGGGAGCCTCACAATGCATAGGGAATACACTCTGCAGCCCTGGCAGACATCCTGCCTTGGGAATGACTTTCTTACTTCAGCCAAAGACCTTGAAACGGAGACCTCATGTGTAAATATGTGCAAATGTTGAACTAAATTTATTCTATAAAATTTTTAGGAAACAACCTTGCCATGGATACAAGCTGTTGAATATATTATCTGCTGGGGTTAACAGGGTTTCCTTCTGCAGAAATAAATAAATTTTAAAAAAAGCACTGAAGGGTTCACTACTCCAGAATTGTCTTTAATAACATTCCATTAAAAATGACGGAAAGGCACCCGCTCTCACAGTAATTCAGGCTCAGAGCGATGCTGTTCGCTTTCAGGCTCAGGGGCTCAGATGAGGCTTCTGTAGTTTTTAATCACTTCTCTTCATCTAATTCACCCCCTTTCAGCTTTTTTTTTTCATTTCATTTTTTGGTCTGTCTTTCCATCCATCTGACCATGGCTCATTTACCTTGATTAGCACAGGAACTAGTATCACATTTTTCAGTAAGGACTAGAGATTTTTAAACTATTTAGACCAAAAGTTACATAAATCATCTGTACCAGGCAAAAACGGATTTGGGATTTTTAGAAAAGGATTTAGCATCTAGCTAATTTTTTATCAGTATAAGGACTTAATGGTGAGAACATCATCCCAGAAACTCTTCCCAGTTCTGCATTTCCTATTTTGATATCATGTCTATTATCTCTACCATTACAAAACAAAAGGTAACTGGGCCTAAAATGTCTATAAAAAGACAGTTTCACCACCAGCTGTGACTGCCTCATATGCTCACCTAGATATAAGATAGACTTTTCCCCTTCAGTCTCTTATTGCTTGCCTCATAATAGCCACATATAGATATAACCAGAAGTGTTGACATTTGTAGTAACTTCTTAGGTGTTTATGCATAAATTGTTTTTAAAAAAGTTAATGCATTAACGTTTAACGTTTATGGGTTGGTGGTGTGTGTATGCATGCGCACACACAGGGAGAGCAGGGTGTGGTGTCACATGCAGTGAGCCATAAATTCATCTTTGCAGATATGATATTGGTGTGGTATTGTTTGCATTATGGAAGTGAGGTCAGACCTGCTGAGTGCTCCTCTGTGATGTTTCTCACCTATAGCTCTTGCAACACGACCCTATAATAAGAGAAGATTCATTCCTAAGCACGAAGTTTTAATTTACAATTCACACAAATCCCTCTGTCAGAGCAGGTGGAGGGCATAGTCATCAGGCCCTAGTACAGTACCTGTATGCTTGTACACATTGGTGAAGACAGGTTGCCTGTGAAATGCTTTTCTGGGCAATCCTTTCTGTGTGCATTATATCTGGGTCCATCGCTTACTGCAGATTGATGGATTAACATTTTCCAAAGACAAAAAGGTAAAGATTTAAAATATTAAGGGCTTTGAAGGCAAAATCCACTAGAAAAAAACCCCTGCAAAAATGAATGTTGGAAAGGAAATAAATTTTAAAACGTCCCTTCCTTATCAGAAGAAAAAAACTAAAACTGAAAGCAACGGCCATTTATCTAACTGTACCATTCTCATCTCCAGCAGGTCCCAAAGTTCCACCTCCAGTCTGATCATTTCATGCTCCAATCACTAACCCCACAATGCAGATTTTTCTGCCTGCTCTTATAGAGCTCTTAGTTTGTCCTTAACCACAAACATTAATGAGCAGCCTCCCACGTTAAGAATACTGCACAAGCCTCAGACTTTATGTAATTCCAAACCAGATGGCTTAGACTCAGGAAGCGTGATATTTCCTCTTCATTTCTAATAACTTTGACCTTGAAAGAGAACAGACAGTGATGCCTCCCCAGAAGAGAAGCAGGAAAAGATTATGTAGGATGCTATGACTATGTAAAATGAGGATAAGGTATGCTTCTTTTCTTTATTTTAGGGGGAAGGAGGTAGACATTATGATCCTGGTGTCTTTGGTGGTGTTGTCTATATGAAGTGGAGGGAATGGTGGAAGGAGCAAACAAAAGCTTGTGGGGAAGGTGGCACACAAAGCCATCTTGGGAGTGGATGAAACTGCTATGGCCCAACACCCCTATCTTTCCTGCCCTTCTCATCTTCTGCTTTTTCTGTTTTCTTCTCTGCATGGATTCCCCAAAGACAAGACAAATGAAAGGAGGCATGTTTAAATGTGGGTGCCATAGTACAATCATTGGAGAAATGGCAGAATTGCTATTTAGCCTGTGCCCTCCTTCCCACCATGACCACTGCAAACCGTGAATTAAAATGTACGTTCATTGGTGCACATGGTATTACTCTTACGTTGTTGATTCTTCACTGGGGACCTGTAGAGTGAAGGATCATGAAATTTCTAACTCTTTAAACTTTAAAAAGCCAATTGGAAACTTTATTCCATTTTGTTGTTCTCTCTCTCACAAAGTCTGAAGGTTTTCCGTTATGAGGCCCTAAAAATACTGAGAGTTTCAATCTGCCAACTTCCCTACAACATGACTAGCTGAATATTTTTCAACCTGCTCTGATCTCTTGGGTCTTCAGCACAGTACTATTCATTTTCCTGGAATAAGGCAGTGAGAAATTTATTTTGCTCCAAAATCACCCCGTAGAACATTTTTCATAAGGAGACCTAAACAAGAGCTGGGGTTTGGCATTCCCTAGTATTTAAGACATGTCAAGACCAAGAAGAGACAAATAAGCAAACAGTAGGGTGATTCATTTGAGAATAAATGAAGTGGAGTTAAGTTCAATTTTCTATAAATGTTTAAGCCATTTCACACATTGTAAAAGTAGATCTGTGCTTTTCCAGTCTTAAATCCCATGGGTTTATTAGGTTGGCTTGAAATGATTTACTCTAAAACACAGTGCACACTTAGAGATGGAAACTAAACTCACAGAACTCTGAGTTTTCATTTTCTTATCAGTTTTATCAACTTTGTAAAAGAAACAATCAGTAGCATCTACAGCAATCAGAGACCTAACACAATAGGGAACACACCGATTTATGAGAGAGAAGCAAATCAAGATTGGTTATCTCCTGAGATATAAATAAACAGTTCTCAAAAATGGAGGGTATGGGCTTTCCTTATCAAACACTTGAAAACCACTGTATATTGTACCATTTAGTTACTCAAAATGCACCATAACATACAAGAGGCTGTGACGAGTCCTGCTTTCCCCAAACCTGTTTCATTTGGTTAACCTGTTTAAACAGCAATTCCTACCTATATTTAACTTAGAACAGAACTTTTTCTTAGGAAAATAGAATACTCACTAATATTTACGATGCCTGAGTTTGTCACCACTTTGTTAGGGAAAATGGTCTGTTAGGTCAATAACCAAATGATGCAGCAAAGTCTGCTTAAGATCTTTTGACTTTGTGATCAATTTCCCCTACCTTTCTATTCTATTCCTTTTACATATGTCATTTCCCTACTGCAGGGCCAGAGAAATCTATATGGCTTTTTTTGGATTTGAAGCAGCTCAATGATAATATCCTATAATTCAAATAAAACATCTGGTAGTCACTTGGTAGCACATTCTAATTTAAATCTTAGTCCACTGTCTCCAATACAAATGTTACTTATTAAGTTTTTAATTGTCAACTTGGCAATATTAAAAATTAACTCAATATACTTATCAGTTTGCTGCAAAAAATGGAGACTCACTCAGGACACCTTAAGAAAAGAAGATTCATTTAAAGACATGTAGTCTGAAGCTAAACTCAAACTAAACACCAGTACAAGGCAGCTGTAGGAACTAGTTACTTGCCCCATTTCTCCCCCTCTTTGGATTTCTTCCCTCTTCTCTGTTCATTACCTGCTCTTACATCCTCTTGTATTTCCTAGGACAAATACCAGAGGCAGCTACTTTGATTCATTAGCAAATCATTAATTACACTGTTGTGCAGAGCTCTTTGTATTAATTCACTTCATGGGTTCTAGAATGGCCTCTTTACCCTCTTTACGTCGTGTATGCAATTCCCTTTTTCAGTCAGAAAGGCCTGAGTTCCAGCAGCCATAGTGACTTTTATGAGAAAGAATTGGATTTGTGGCATTTTAGTTCATAAGAGACTTATATATAGCAGTTTCCTTAAATGGCATGTCCCTGTACACTACTACCTCTTGCTACACTGATGGGGAAATATTAAATTTCACTCTCTGTGCTGAACCACATTCAAGAGTAAGTGGATATTTAAAATTGGCATGTGTTTATTGAAGAATTTAGCCCCATCTTCACCAAGATACATGTAATATAATCTAGACATAAAAATACTTTATTTTGCCTTTATGCCTTTATGTCTCCCTCATATAAGCAACCATATTTTCTGCTATTGCTAATGAATTGCCCTACTGTTTGCTTATTTGTCTCTTCTTGGTCTTGACATATCAATTAGCAATGGTTAGGACAAACCACTGTTCTCTTAAAAAATTTCAGGTATCTCTCCTTGTACCCAAGATCCCATCCAAACTGAAATTTCACTGAAGACTCTATCTAGCTCCATTCTAAACTCTTATCTCTAAGCTTATGAACCTGTTTTGTCCAACAGGGACCTGTTAATCTTTGCCCTAGTTGCTAACGACACTTGACCAAACGTTCATATTTATGTCTTTTCTTAGCTTATTCTTCCTACTGGGCATGTTCCTCTTTGCCTTCTTACCCTAATCTAACCTGTCTACTCTTCTGCATATACATGCTTTAAATTATAAGCCCATGCATGTCCTACTAATTACATTTGACATGTATGGACAGGTGAACTATAAACAGAATTAAAAAGAAAACAATTACGAGCTTAGATTTTCTGGGGACAGAACAAGGTCTTTGAGGACTCTGTTACACGGCTTAGCTATATGGACAGACAATACTGAATTGGACCAATAGTCAGGAGACCTGTACTCTAATCCGAGACATGGTACCAATAAGATATTTAAGCTTGGGCAAGACGCTTAACGTCTTTGGGTTTCAGTATCTTCAGCCACAAAATAAGTCCTTTGCCTAGATGATATCTGGAATGTTTTCAATTCCTCAAGTTCTATGATGCAGTGATGGCTGTATTCATTCTAATATGATTTGGATTCCCTGGTTTGCCACAACTAACATTAGGTTGGAAAATGACCTGGGTTTGAATTAGGGGATAGAGATTTAGCCAAAAGCTCATTTCAGATATACAATCAAGATTTGGTGCTTTCTTTCTTTCTTTCCTCTCCCAAAGCCCAGGTATTTCTCACTCCCCATTGCAACTTCCTGCACCCACTATGGCTTCAGACACTCTGCACACTTAAAACTTTGGCAGAGTTCCTCAGTTGTGAAATAGATACATCTGCTGACAGACCAGACTTCAGAAGTTGCATTAATCTACACTTTTCTTGGGAAAAATAATCCTTTAAAATGCCTGCATGAAATACATGAAAATGCCTGGCAGAGGTCCCATCATTATGGAGCAATCTGTCAGGCAACAACTCTGGCTTTTTCTCTTTACCTCTCTTCTTACTTTCTTCCCCATCCCTATGAATTTCCCCAGCAATAAGGCTACCACTCAGCAATCTTTTTCAAAGATTTGTTTGCAACTTTCATGAAAACTATGTGGCAGCCACTCTAGTTTAAATAAATAAATAAATAAATCCTGGAAAGATATACAGGTTGTCACCTTTTGAAACATACCCTTTCTGGGAATACCATCCATGTAAAATGATACCCTTCTTTAAAGATGTACAGGAGAAGATATTTTCTGTCCTGACTTGTAGAGCAGTGAGTTAATTTTAAATTTATCTTTAATAATCTCTCCTACTTTTATTTATTTCATTTCTGCAGTTTAGATGGAATGTACATTTTATAATTAAATGCAAGTAGGAAACAATATCACACTGACAAAGCTCCTAATCTCCCCCAAGATATTAATAGTCAGTGCATCAAGTCACCTACCTCTAATCCTGAGTTTCACCATACAAAAGCAGCATATAAGAACGAAGAAAAGAAGTCAACCATAACTTCTCAAATGGTGATTATAGGATATTAACTATGTGTATGTGATGGACATAAATTGTGAATATGGGTAAAAAATATTGTGTTACTATGCGTTGTCTACCTCAGAGGCTAAATGAGAAAAAAACTACTAGGAAAGAGGAAATCAGGTTTGTAATCTCAGCTCAGCCCTTATTTAACTGGAAGACCTTGGGCAAATGCACCCAGTTCATTTACCAGGGTTGTCCTGAGAAATCAGTAGGATAAGGCAAACATTTCCGTTTATAATTTGTACTGTGCTTTACACTGTAAGATACTGTTCATAGATCTTTTACTCAACCTCAGTGTGCCTTGGTCAAGCCTCTTGATTTCTGATCCACAGTATAAATTTAACACCATATAATGACTTCACAAATGATCTTGCTCTCCCTTCGTTTTCCAGAAAAGATAACTGAAGATCACAAGGTTAAACAGTTTGCTCACATAGTATAGTTTCTCTGTCGACCTGAAAGTGTTTATTTACAAGAGTGAAGCTATTGGCAAGTAAGGGAAAAAGCTCAGAATAATATAAACGTGCAATAACCCAAAGGCTACCACATTAACCTTTTACAAGTCCATACCCAAAGGGAGAATGACCTCTTGAATCTTCTTTTTGGGTCAACTTTAACAAAAGAAAGAAAAAATAATTTTCTCCATTTATTTTCTTTCTTTTTCATGAATGAATATCAACCCAGAGTTTTTCATTTGTAATGCCTTCACTCTCTTATACCTACCATTATTTTCTTTAAAGAGCATTCATCTTGCATTTTTGCTGTTTTTCCTGTGAGGCTGGAACATCTCCTCTGGATGTTCCCTGTTACCAGCATTGTCACCAAGGTGATTCATCTTTCAAAGGACTCAATACTCAGTACAATCTCTAGAGTATAGTTGCAATACGGGACCACAGGAAGGATGTGACTAATACGTATGGATATACAAAAATACCCCTTCATTTTAAATTCTAAGAGAAGCTATCAATAATCCTGAAGATTACCCCCCAAACCTGAAAATTCTGCAAACTATGAAGGGCTAAACACATGTAGGATAACAATGTTTTACTTCCTATTTCTATTAAAAGACATTTTTGGCAGGGAGTGGGAAACTAGCTAGAAGGGACAGACAGAAATTCTCCTGTACTGAACTTACAAGACAGGCTTTAAGAAATATTGTGTATAGTTTATGGAACAAAAAAAATGTAGGTTTAAATCTGCCTACAAACAGTTCATAGATAAGTGACTAGTAAAAAAAACTGAGAATAAATTTACAATCATACTGGGGGGAGAAATTAGGGGATGGTTTGAATGAGCGAAATTGTTATTTATTGTAACATGAAATCAATAGGTAATATTTAAAATTAAGAAATCTATTAATATCATTACAAGCATTATAATGTGATATATGGAGTTAATCAACATAATTAAAATGAACTATAAAAGTAGGAAGTACGATTGGGGGGTGGGTAAGGCCAGAGATTGTTTTTTACTTTAGTGTTTAAACAGCTATGTGCATGTATTATTTTGAACACTTATACACACTAGAAAAGACACTTTTTCTCCTTCCAGGTGATCTACAACATAAAACCAGTGCTATTCACAATGTCCTCAGTAGATGTTTGTTACTTCATTGTTGTTTAGTTGTCTAGATGAGGGATTAAGAGGATGATTTACTGAAAACATGATAGACTGAATCATCGTCATCATCATCTTGTATCTATACTCCTGTACCTGTAACTCCTGATCAGGGTGTAAGAATCCAGACCCAGGGTAGGCAGCTGAAACACAAACACTTGACAGTGACACTGGTTACAATCAGTCTATACGGTAAATTCTTCACATAAAGACTATCAATGATTAATGGTGAAATTTCACATAATAGACTGGAAGGACAATGTTTTGGGAACAGTATTTCTATGCAATTTTGATTACTGATTTTACTGTAACTATTTCAAATGTTGAGTGCCGAGTCTTACTACAGTCTACTATTCTAGGATTCAGAAATAAGGACCAAAACAAATAACCTATTTCAGCAAAGTCATTTTATATGAAAAGAATAAAAGCATGTGGAAATCAATCTGAAGTAAGAATAAAACCTTTAACAGATTCTTTATAATAAATAATAAGATTTTTTTTTTGGTTACCATAGTGGCAGTGATTTTTAAATACTATTCATACAGATTCAGCATTATAGTAATCAGTGTTTCCTATTGTGCTTCAAGGTATTAAAAGCAACATACAATGTTACAAGCTTAGACTGCCATTTACATTTAAATATTAAGAAATGTTACAAATCAAAGGTTAATTTATATGTTGTGTGGATAATACCTGATGTGGGATATTATAGGGGAAGCCATTTCACCATTAACATCAAATAACATTAGTAACCTGTACTTAACTTCAAGCCTGCAGTGACTGAACATAGTGGGTAGTGAGGGAGGGTGACAGAGGGTATAAAAATTCAATTTGTTGCCAACAGAACCTACAGCTTTTATTACCAACCATATATGCACGATCAGAAGAGCTGTAACAGTTGCACAATCATTTCTTACAATCTTTTCCCATAGCTCCATTAAAACTTATTGGCAAGGAAGCAGGAAATAAACCAATAGGGCATATTTTATTTCCTGGCCTTAGGAGGTATAAGAAGGGCCCCGTGTGAAACACAGAGGACTGATGGAATACTAGAGGGATGAGGGTGATAAACATAAGCACATGAAAATTCTACTGCTACAGTTGAGGGAAAAAGAAAGTGTTCAGGCTGGACATTACACAGGTGTCCTACTCTCAGGGAGTCATACATCTGACCAACACTAAAGGAATTTTAAATTGTGAATAAAATCCTGAGGGCAGCCTCTTTTCCCTGGTTTCTATTTTCCGCCTGGAAGGATTTCCCGTATAGTAATCTTCAGCCTTCTGACTTTCTAAGATTGAGTCACTTGAATATCAGGTGACATCCATGGATCCTTGTTTCTTGACTAGACAGAGCTAATCTCCATTTAAAAGTTGCAAGCTATGGGAATTTATTTATTCTTTCTCCATTTTGAAAAGCATAAAGCTGTAATTCTAGATAAGTGTGACCATTCTCTAGAATTAAATTTTCTGTTATGTGGTCAGTCTCAAGGTCCAGACACCAAGGACAGAGGACAATGGAGGGAGACAGAGGGGACAGAAAGAATTAGCACATCCTTTCAGTCATATTTCTATAGCTTCATTCTCCAGTTTGCACTATCAGTAATAAAGAAATCACCATCTCATCATATCAGAGGCGATACTCGTCTTCTGTGTCTTATTTTTTAATTGGATCAGAACTCAGAAGGACAACAAAGGGGTATTATATATTGACCCCCATAAGGTCCTAAATGGAAGAACCTATGGATATTTTGCTATGAAAACAGAGACACTCTGGAGGAGACATAATATACTCCTAAAGTTACAAACCTCAGATTAACATGAGGACTAGAGCATTTTTGTGCCTTCAAAATAGCACATTAGGAAACCTACATACTTGCTTTCGTAAATTTGGATGGGACATTAAGATATAGTTTAGGATAAATAACCCATTCCCACTGACCTTACAAGGTCCATAGCTATGTGTGCATGATCCACTGAACCATTTTGGACACACATCATGCAATGAATATGAGTATGAGTACGGCCACTGCAGCCGAATCACACCTAGACAAACCAAATCAAATGCTAAAAAGCCTGAAATGAACAGATATTGCAGTGCTATCTGGCTTAGTTAATTTCCTCCTGAACTTTAAATGTAAAGAAGACTTTTTTTTCTTAAGTATTGAGCAAAGCAAAAATGCTCTATTTTGTGGGTTATTTAAACCATAAAGGCTTTACTTTACTGTAGGAAGTATCTAGCAAACAACTAGCACTAAGAGGGACTTGAAAAGAAGAGCCCAGATCTACACTGTTTAACTAAAGCATGTTTTCTTTATCCAAATGAGGCAGGTTCATGTCCAGAGAGTTCTCCAGGTGTTAACCTTTTACCAGAATAAAAATATTTTTTAAAAAACCCATAAATATCTACTGAGAATCTATTTTCATTTAGACCAAGCATTGTAGGGGATTCAAAGAAGTTGAAGACATAGCCCTTATGCCATGGAGGCCCTCCTAATCTACACCCATTAATGAATCTGGAAAAATATCTCAAGTTTCTCATTTTACAGACAAGAAACTCAGATGACAAGAGTCCAGAGAACTTAAATGACAAGCCCCAGATCACACAGCCAGTAGGAGTAGACTTAAACTGAAAGCCACAGGTCCTGAATGCCCTCATATAATTTTGCCCTCACACCTGCTGCCTCTATCAATGAAGATAAAAAGTATAGCAACAAAGATATCAGGATTCTAAGCAGCATGCTGTATGCTCTTTCTCAATAATCTGAAAAGTGTACAAACAAACAAACAAAATGTTGTGACGAAATTTCTTGTGACTCCTAGTAAAAACACTGAATTCTGTATCTAAACTGGAAATGGGTGGAGTAAAAGAGAGGTGAGATATATATAGAAGATGCAGAGGCAAAGAAAACTGTAAGACTAACGTCCATGGGAATTATTAATACTCTTCTAATCAGAACCACTAAAATCTTGGGGAGACCATTGAACTTTTCTCAGGATAAAACATCATTGTTTGGCCAAAGAACTTTGCCCTAGGTAACAAAGGGTAATGAGACCCCTTGCTGACATCAGAGATATGATATAATATTCTGTTTTCTAAAGAAAATACTACCGGATAATTTTAAAAAATAAACTTCATTTGACTCACAAAGCCTTTATCTTATTCCTTGGGGGACAAAATGAGGATTCTCTTGTATAGGTGATGAAAATATACAATATGATTTTGCTGAATGATTTACCCAAAATCTAAATGCTAAATTTGGGTCTGATCATATAGCATGTTATACTTATACCCTTACCTTATTCTTTTCAGCCTTATCCTTGGAAATGTCATTCTGGATTGATTGAGAGTAAAAACCACAGGATTATTATAAGGCACACTAAGCAACTGAATAAAGAATAATAAAAATAAAATAGCTGAAAAAAGTAAGTTCATAATTTGAGCTCATAAGGAAGGGGAAAGGCATAATATTTCAGTTTTGCTCATGCTTTTGTAATTATTCATTATTCTTCAGTGATGTCTCTACCACCACCCTTTCTCTTCTTCCATAATCCACCAAGTGTAGTCACAATTTCCAGCCTTTTGGCTCTCTTTATCTTTTTTATGTATCTCTGTGGCATCTCTGGCAGCCAAATAATCTTTCAGAAGGCATCCTGTGATGCAGTTCTTCATCATATGTTCTATTTGTCTTTATCATCCATCTAGGTATCTATCTATAAATCCATCTAGCTATTCATTGTGCTTTTGCTGCACAAACAGATACCTAAAATATAATGCAACAATTGATAAAATTTATTGGAAACTAAAGAAATCTTCTGTCTTATTATTCTCTTCTGGTTCCAACAGAAATCTCTGCAGAGCCAGGGGACAGAAGACCCCTCTAATTTTCTCCTCAAAATCATACCTAGTTTTAACAAGTAAACTATGGACTTAAAACCAGCAGCTTTCTATCTATTGGCTCCAACCTGTCTGAATATGTTTAAAAGATGTGTGTGTTCAGAAGTGAAAAGAACTGGGAGTTAGGAGGCTTTTCTCTGATTTTAGAGTTTGCTAGAGAACAGGGTAAGTAAGGGGAACGCACAGAGGTACAAATAAACCCAGGCAGCATTTTTCAATAGAAAATGTACTTTAGTGCTCTCTTCTGTAAAGATGTAGTCATTATTCTACGGCTTTGGGGGAAAAAACAGCTCCATAAAATTATTTCTTTATCAGGAATTAAAGTATGTTCTGTATGTTTTTAGAACTAATATTGAGGCACAATTTCACTTTATTTTGCTCTTCATGTTGGAGATGGAAATGATTTTCAAGTCAAGCTTAATTAAGCATTTACAATTTTTAAATCTGCAAGAGCCTGTCTAGTGATACTAGTTTAATTTCCTGGTAAATTTATAGAGTTTCTCCTGTGCCACATTCTTGGTACAAGAAACAAATACAGCCTATCTTTAGAGGTTTTCAAAGTTGGGCAGTGCTTACCCTGGTATATAGTATAAATCTTCCAACCACTTAGGAACTTTGGGAAAAAGGCATGTGGGGACAGGAGAGAGAACAAAAACAAAACATTTCAAAAATGTTTTAACCAGCAGGAGTGAGGGGGTATGTCACCTTTATGCAGCCTTCTTCAAATGACCCAGAGCATAGAGTCTTGCTAAGTAACAGACTGTAGATTGCCTTTTGTTTTCACTAGCCAAGTATTTTGCCCTTTTTAATATCCTTTGGGAATGGCCACCCATAAGGCCTTGAACTGGTGGTCGGGGAGAAGTAGAAACACGATGTCTGAGTTATTCCAAAACAGCAGCTGTAGGTGGGGAAAGATTATTATTGACTAGCTGAAAGGTCACCAATGTAGAATCTGTGACAGGCAAAGCCTTCAGGAGACAGCATGTCAAACGCTGGAAACAGTACTAATGGAGAACAAATTCTTAGCAAATATTATAAAAACTGTAAAAGGACTGGGCCTCACAGTACCATGGTCACTCTTTCAATGTCCATTTGATTGAGAAAGTACATAGTGATGAGAAGTTGCTTTAAATTCATAGATATTTTACATTAATTTGAATTCTACTCACCATAACATGTATTTACATTGGAAAATACATATTTAATTGGGGCCTACACTTTATTCTATGTATAGATGCTTCTTGGTGTGTATAAGATTTTGAGACTGCAATATTTCCCTGGCTCTCCAGGTATCTGAAACCACTGGATCACTGGACTAGCTCAGAACTGGACCCTGCCTTAGGGCAGAGATTCAGAGATGCCCAACTGCAGCTACCTGTGCATGAGGCATGGAGTGTTATGAGGCAGCTACAGCTCCGAAAATAAACAAATGTTCTCTGAATAAGTCCAAGTCTCCTCTAAACAGATAGGCCTAGAGAGACAGGGCCCTTAGCATATCTCAGAAAACCAAAGCCAGTGGGGATACCTACAGCCTGATGCAACTACAGCCACAAGTCAAGTAAGCACTGAGCCTGATAGCTCAGGAAAATGACCCACTTCTTGCCGACTCAGACAAAAAGGCTTCACTGAGGCTGAGGGAAAGTGTCTCTAATAAGGCCATCCGTTAACTGCATCGCGTGAGTCCCTCTCAGCAATTCTTCACTCCCTCCCTTCTCACCTCCCACCCTGGAGCCAGCCATTAATGCAGCAGGGACTGAGGAAAATGAAGCTATTGGGCTCAGTAAATATTACTGAGCTCTGCAAGGAAACGCAGCTCCATTATTTAGGCTCCTGTGTCTAGGGCACATTTTGATCACATCCATTTAGCAGAGAGGTGAAGGAGGAAGCAGGCTGGCTCCGCAGCAGCACTCAGTCATCCCTCCCCCTGCTCAGGCGAAGCCATCAGCGAGAGCAAAGGAAGAGCTTGGCCACAGCTTCTCAGGATCTGAATCCAGAGCACATGGGATGTGAGAAACCACATGTCGATCACAAGGAGAGGGCCTGAGGCCAGGGCTAAAGAGTCTTGGAATTTATTCTCTGCTCTTCCATTGACTTGAGTTGTATCCTCTGTATAGTCACTTAAACTTCTAGTAATAACCTATCACTGTTTATAATGGAGACAGTATTCTTTACCTCATCATCAAAGACTACATATGATATTCAAAAGATAAAAGACAAATCTAGCCTCTGGAAACAGGATACTCATTTTGGGGAAATTACTTAATCCTTTCAGGTCATCTGTGTCTGTCTTAACAAAAGCAAAAAAGAATAAAACAATAAATGATCTTTTAATACACAGTTACTAATCTAGATAAAAGTTAATATATTGAGTGTACTTCTCACACATTTGGGAAATTAAAAAAACATCTTTAACATTGAAAATGAAAGGGGGGAGAAATTTGCTATCACCCAAAACCAGGATCATAGGAGTTTAAATACATCTATTAAAATGAAAGTCCAGGAATACAAATATGCAATGAAAAGACACACCCATATGCTTGAGACTTAAAGTATTTCACCAAGGCTGAAACTCAGACCATCAAATTACTTTTCGGCTGCCGCTGAAGATGTGACCCTCTGACAACCAAACTGATTGTTAATGACAGTTGACAATGAACTCAGGAGAAAGATTAACCCAACCTCCTGTACCTGAGGTTGAAACAAACAAAAATAAATGAAATAAAACCAACAAGGGAGACTTTAATAAACAATTAAACCCAGTAATGCAGGCAAGGGAAGATGATAGAAGATTATGTCAATGACATTTTTTAAGGTGCTCTTACCCTACAGAGAGGTAAATTGTCTGCTGATTTCTAAGACTATACCTCTTCCCCAAAATGATTTCTTGAGAGAGCTGTCCACTCTGAAGGGACTGGAAGGTATTTCTAAAGTTGGCCTGAGTTCATGCATTTCATTGGATGAGTTACTGGGGATATGACTGGGCCTCGTTTCACATACGCATTTCATTGGATGAGTTACTGGGGATATGACTGGGCCTCGTTTCACATACATATATTCATCGTTAAAAAGTATTCCTACCAAACCATGAGATTAAGGCTTTATAAGGTCAATGAAAGAAAAACTAGAATGAAAGTATAAAATTATGATTTTAGAAATGATAAATGATGGAGAACAAACAAAATGTTTCCTTGACACAAATTTGTCATGATAGAAATGGCAATTTGATCTTAATTACTGGTTCTTCCCTCTTCCCCAATGAATCACCCTCCTAAAGAAAAATGGTTGATTTCAGCTGTGGACATGGTGAGAATTCACCCATATTTTCAGTATTCAGAGCAGCTCTGCTTGGCAAGGATAGGTAGATTCACCAGCTCAGTTCTCTTCTTTGTAACAAACACTGATCAATGGCTCCAGAAAACAAGGTATATATACCTAGAGATCATGGCAATCTGTCAAGAAGGAAGAATGTGTTCCAAAACAAAGGCACTGATAATTGTGACCCAGTAATACAATAAAAAGAGTCTACTTGTGGTGATAACCACCAGTGGCATTCTACATAATATGTTCATTTTGTTTACTGCAGCACATTTTCAGAGAATGCTCCTTTCCAAATAAGCATGGCTAGGGCAGCCCTAAGCAACATTGTATATAAGTAACTTTCTTCCCCTATAATTCACTATCCCTCTGCAGGTGTGCTCACTTTACCTGCTCCTTTTATTATGTGCTTCCCAGCTTTCATTTTTCTAAGACTCTCAAATATTTTTTTTCCAATGGTTATTTATAACAGCTATCACCTCTATAAGCTCCTCCACCACAACCCATTTTATGTAAAGACCACCACCTCCACTCTGCTAACTCTCCCAAACAGGAAGAGCAGCAGCCAAGGCTAATGCAGTGCCTGACACATGGGAAGCCCTCCATAACTTTGTGTGGATTGCTGAATAAATACTTCCCACTAAAAATACGAATAGTATTTCATTTATAATCCTGAAGGGCTATCATGTTTTACCATGGGTTTGCTCTGGTAAAACATAATAACCAGTCGACCTTACAGATCTTTTTTGTTTTTAAAGCAATTCTTCTATAATGCCCTTTGTTAATGGAACACAGTAGATCAATACCTAGTTGTGGAGTAAAAATACTAAGATAGCTAGATAGACAGACAAACAGATAGATAGGTGTAGAATATTTAGATGGATGGTGATTGCATGGTTGAATAATACCCAATAGTCACTTGAATGTTATAGTGGATGGATTCTCACTCTCAGAAGAAAGCTGACATTTCATCATCAGCTATCTCGCAATGCTTCTAAGGGGATATACAGTGAGAAGGACTCATGTACAAATTAGTCATATATGCCTTTATCATTCTACCAAACAGACAAAGTTTTTGTAAATCAGAGAATCTAGAATTCTACATTATTATGACATTTGGCTGCCAGTGGTTGGTTCTAAATTCTAAATTACACAAATCCTGAGATTGTTTTTGTTTTTATTTTTTTCATGAACTCTGGAATTAATGTGTACCCATGAACACTGGAAAATGAAACAACTGCAGAGGCCTTTTCAATCTTTTGCAAATGCCTGTATTCATCCTGAAAGAGGGTAAATAGTAACTGAAATGTCAAGTTGTCTCTGACTTGAATTAAGCAAACTACAGAAGTCTTGTTTTCTGTAGAAGGTATTTGGGAGAAATGAAGA
This sequence comes from Smutsia gigantea, assembly GCA_032199065.1. Taxonomy (NCBI): domain Eukaryota; kingdom Metazoa; phylum Chordata; class Mammalia; order Pholidota; family Manidae; genus Smutsia; species Smutsia gigantea. The sequence continues at coordinate 187,587 of JAVSCE010013946.1, forward strand.
TCTTGAGAAAATTGCCATATGTCATTAAAGTTTAGAAAATATACAAAAAATAAGCATCATTTTGCTTATTTCAAAGTAAGAACTTTGAAGAAGCAGTCTTTAAAGTGATTGGCTAACCTGGCACTAAAGAATGAAATGTGTGTCTATGACTACACAAAATTTGGCATGTAGGAATAAAATTAGCAATCTGTAAGGGAGTTTTCCTTTTTCTTCTTTTATCTGTAATTCAATGTCCATTATGTTTGATATATAAACAAATAAAAACTAGAAAAATATGCTACTTTGACTCTCCTTGAATTGAGGAGCCATAAGTTATTTCACACTGGTAAACATTATGTCAACAGATATCCAGCAACATCTCAGTGATTCAGGGCATCTTCATGATCTAAACATGGCCCAGAGTAAGTGCTTATGAAGTGTACAGAGAGGTTAATCAAAAATGTTACAGTCACTAACCTTGCGAGCAAATAATCTGTAGGTGCAGACTGGCACAGCCTACCCAGAGCACAACAGATTTAACAATTGGATGCGCAGAGCACACTCTCACGCAGTGTGTGATATTTGGGAAGTTATCTCTTACATCATTGTGAAAAGCAAGTGTGAAGTGATCAAAGTGTTAAAACAGTCAAAGGAATTTAAGGGATGGTATCCCTTGAAGATGGGTAAAGGGTATTAAATGACAGGGCTGGGTAAAACCTATGGAGGAGTGACATTAGGGGAGAAAGCTGGTATAAAACATCACCAGAATAAGCATGAATAGGCCATAAATAATTTTTACCTTACTAAATGGGGCATGGCTAATAATACATAAGTTCTCTTATTGGCTCTGCTACTCAACTTGGTCTGCCTATCTAGTAGGATGTTCTATGCAGTTCAACAAGGATAATGAGCTACTGCTACGTACTTCATCCTGAAGACCTGAGAATCTGTAAGAGACAGTCTTTGCCTCAAAGAACTGAGAGTTAATGGGGGAAGAAACAGACATGTCAGTGGTTCAATCCAATATATTTTTAATAATAAAAAAAAAAGATAAGATGCCAGGGTAAATAATGATGTGGAGTCTGCTACTGAAAGGGAATTTCATAATCAGGGAGGCTTCTGTTCACAGGTGAAAGCCAGTTGGACATCCAGACATGAAGTTGTTACAGACAACAGAAACGACAGACATAACTTTGTGGAACAACATGGAGCCCATAAGGAAACAAGTGAGCCACATTTGTTGAAGTTCAAAGTATGAGGGATGAATGTTGGGGGGAGGGTGAGCAACTATGAAGAAGCAACTAAGCAGGGGAGGCAGGTATCTGTAGGGCATGCTGAGTCATCCCAAAGGAAGACAAAACAAAGGACTTTAAGCAGATGAATGAGAAGGTCAGGTGTAGACTTTAAAAAGAGTTCTCTGATAGCAGTTAGGGGAAATGAATTTGATGTGAGTCTGGGGGGTGGAGAATATTAGTGGTCCTGTTATAACAGTCCTGGAGGTTGCTGATAAGGACCCAAACTGAGACAATGCTGTGAATGGTTCCCAACAGGGATACATATGTGATGTTGAAGTACAATGTACAAAAATGTATGCTAGGCTGTTATTGGTGGGGAAGGGAGATAATGGGAAAGCAAAGTGTAAAATGTCACTTTTCTGCTTCTCATAGAGAAGGGAAAAAAGTCTCAAGTGAAGTACAGAATCTAGGATGCAGATCAGGGAAAGAAGTTAAAGCACTCACCTTCAGGTGCTGTTAAGATTCCAAGATGGTACCAGACAGGTAAAGAAAACTTGATACAACAGGCTTGTCTTTTAAAGAAAGATCAAGACCATCAATGCAATATCCTTCCTTATTTCTACCATAGGGCCAAAGAATTACAGATGGTGATGCAGCCTTATGCATAATTATATTATAGTTCCTCATAACATATCCCAGTTATAGCTCAAAATAGTTACTGTAACAGCACACCGATTTCATTTCAGGACTAGCTCTTTTACACAAATGAGTCAATAAACAAAATGGAATTCTTGGATTAAGAAAAGAGGTGAGACAAGAAGACAGCTATAAACCTAAGACTCTCAAATCTAGGACCACAGCATCATATGGTCTACCCTCTCTTGCCTCATTTCATCTTGAATAAAGAAGTCTTAGAAAACCTCAAAGCCTGAGCCCAGATATCTTTAAGTCAAAAAGAATCTGACACAAGCACAGTCGACCACCTCTTGTCTCATTTCACATTTCTTTTTATCCTTCATTTCCTTCAGGTAAAAAATAATGTATGGGCCAGCTCACAAGAAAAATGAAACAAAAGCAAGAGGCAGGGGTGGAGAAAACAACATTTTAATGAAAGTGCAAATATCAAAACCCACTGAAAACAAATGCTTCTGAATTTCACAAACAAAATCACATTATTTATATTCATCACAGTGCTGTATGTATTCTCAAAGTGTCCTCGTAAGATGCATTTCGTAATAGGAAACTGAAAAATGAAATTATCTACCCTAGTGAATATAACAGAAGGAAATGGCTTTCCAGGAAAAAACTGAAGTTACAGTAGTTCAAAATATGATCACAGATAAAAACCTTTCCCATCTTAATGGAATTTGAACTTCTGAAGAATATTTTCCCTCTTTCTCATATTGAACATATTTCTTCAGTTTTTTAAAAATAATGTATTTATTTTTTTCTTCAATTAATATTTTGAGTTTTATTCTGTCTAAGCTTCCATATCAGGCTATTAGTTCCCTTAGAGTAAAATTTATTTATTTACTTATTTACTCTACAAATATTTATTGAAAGGCTGTCATATACCAGGAGGTACGTTAGATGCTGAAGAAGCGACGGTATGCAAATACAGGTACAATCCTTAACCTCAAAAGAGTATGAAGAGGTGATGTGAAGGGAGTATCCTCAGATAGATAATGGAACACAGTACCTTCCCCTCTCACTTGCCATTGTAAACAGGAGGTGAGAGGTTGAAGGGATGAATGAAAGTGTAGTCAGATTAGAAGTTTAAAGTCAGGAAGTGAAGAATGTTCCCGTATGCCAAAATATGCAAGGGATGATCATCCACTGAGATTTGGGGAGGGCAGGGTCAGAATCTTCTATTCATGTGTATAGGAACATGTGTATATTTGTGTGTATAGGAACATGTGTATATCCGTGTGTATTGGCAACATGTAGCACGATTCTTAGTACATTTTTAGAGATCCTGAAATGCTGATGTACAGATAGTTTTTTGGTGGGAATAAAGGAATGGAGATGAATGAATGATTCTGTTAACACTTAGAGGGCCTGACAGGTCAAAAGTTAATGAGGGCTGATGTGTAACCTGACAGTCATCCCTTGGCTTAGTGGAAGAAATGTCCAGAAAATTTCCTGCCCAGGCTCCATAGTTGCAGGGAAAAGAGATGAGCTGGCAAAGAGAATTATAAAACAAAAGTTTTAACACATGATAATAGGATCATTGTTTTCTGCATGTCTCTTATTCTATTTTCTGAAAGCAGGCATATTCTGAGTGAAAACAGGTTTTATGTCCCAGCAATAAAGAAGTGTAACTATAAAAATATATGTCATATCAGCAGGCATGTCTCTAAATAGAATGTTTTACCAAGTTTCCCAGGAGGTATCTAAGTCCCTTTAAATTACAGGGTATATGAGCACCCCTGCAGGGTAGCCTTTGAACTACAACTTATTGTCAATCTAAGGCAGGCGTGGAAAATGAACCTTTCTGAAATAAATAATGTGTGTTCTTTGCTCAGAATTTCTAAGTCTCTCTCTTAAAATGGATGCCATCACCGAGCAAGAAAATAGACGTACAATCAGTTTGGGACAAGTGAAGCTTAGTAATTTTAATTGCATTCATTTAGGGGGAAAAAAAATTCTCACAACTTAATGTAAACCATCATGTTTCTACCAGCCAAGTTTGACTTAGGGCGAAGCAATCAAAAACTGCCAGCACTCACTTAAACGGACAGACGGATCCAATAAGTAATTCAGAAGAGCAGATAATCCAAAGATCACCTCTATTTTGATTTGTAATAACATTTTCAGGTGATTTACTTTTGTAATTATATTTTTCTTAGACTAATATTAAAACTAATTTGCAATCATCCAGAATATACTGGATAGCAGAGACCTGGAAATATTCAGGTCTTTAGGAGGAGCCAACTTGGGTTATTCAATATCCTGGGGATAATTCCCAAAGAGAAGTCATCAAACTGGAGTTCATTTAGTCTGTGTTCCAGCCTGCTAGGACTGCTCTCCCTGTTGTGACAGTACCAAGGGAATCTCAGGGGCTTCCTCCATTAGTTTGGGACTGTTTACAGTCCCAAACCCTCATTCACAAAAATAGTCATACGCTATTATAGAAAATAGTAAAAAACTGGGGACAACTTAATGCCCCAAAATAAAAGACTAGTTAAACAAATTATAATACATCAAGAAGATGGATCTTTGTACTATTAAAATAGCATTTATGGAAAACTTTAATGGCTTGGGAAACAGCTTATGATATACCATAAAAGGGAAAAAAATCAGGGTATAAAAATGACTATATCGTATTATCATCTCTATGTGCTAAGAGCTCAATCGCTGGAATCTAGCTGCATACATATGAGTCCGGATTGTATCACTGAGTAGATATCTCACCTAGAATAAATTATTTTACTTTTCTGAGCTTCAGTTTCTTTATTTATAAAATGTAGATAATAAAAGTACTTATCTAATAATGTCGATAGTGTTGTTATGAGGATGAAATGATGTTTAGTGTATTTATAAAATATGTTGAACATAGTAAGCACAATAAAGAATACCGTATTTGTTTAAAATCAATGTAACTTTGCTCATGCTATTCATTCTACTTAGAAATGCTTTCCCTTTTAAAATTTACCTATTAGTTCCCACTTTCCAAGGTCCAGCTTACATGTCATCTACACGGAGATGGAGATTTTTCTCATGACCACCCTCATCTAGACAGAGTTAATCACCTGTTCCCTTTCACTGTCAGAGCATTTTAAAATAAACTCCATCCTAGCATCTGTGCTACAGGATAATAATCAATGTGTATCTCTTTTCCCATCAGAATACAGGCCCTGCAAGATTAGTAGCATGTCATGTTTCTCTCTGTAGCCCCACAGCCTAGCCAGTGCCTGGCACAGAAGGGCTTGGTCCACATTGGATCAGTGAATAAATAAATCCAAGCTAAGTCCCATGAATGAAGCAGGTAGGAAGGAAAGATGAAATAGTGATTTCTTTTCCTGTGACTTCCAAAGGCTCAGATGTACTTCTTTGGCCTGGAGGAAGAATCAGGTATATTTTCAGTCCATATTTCATGACTGCAAATCTTCAGCACTTCTATTCTCTTTCAATGGTTGTCTTTCCTAAAATATAATACATGCCCTGGTAGCTGAACACAGTGGTAAAACCAAATCAAGGGAACTTTCAGTTAAAAGCCCACATTCTATTGCTGACAAACCATATAACCTTGAACAAGTAACATTATCTCTTTGAACATGTAAACAGGAATGATAATATACATCCTGCCCCACTACTTCACAGGGTAATTTTAAGTATCAATTAGAGAATCTATGTAAGCACATTTTGAAAAGGCAGCATACAAATATAAGATACAAACATTAGCTCTTGCTGGTAAGTTTTGCTCATTTAGAAGCTTACATGTAATATCAGACTTTTCTACAAGTGTACGGTAGACTACCATTCTTTGACAAGATTAAGGACAAGTTTTCAGTATTTTCTTTTGCAAAGAATTTTACATCTGTTGGAAAGATGGAGAGACTTAAAATTGCTGAGAGTTCCTACGGAGCACCCTGAAAATGAGGAATGTGATCCACATTAATATTTAAATATACAAAAACTCTTCTTTGTTCTATTTATAAAACACCAACTAGCAATTACATTAAAATGCCCACATCATTCCCATCTGGTTGACAGCATCCTTCTCCCATTTCCTAGACAAACTAAGGTACAACTAGGCCAAAATACGCTATTGTAGTTTACCAAGTATGATCCAGCAAAAGGAATTGCAAATTCTTTTCTAACCCAGAGCTGCCCAGCGGAACTTTCTGTGATAATGGAAATGGTTTGATTATCTCTATTATTCAGTGTGGTAGCCACTAGCCATGTGTGGCTTTTTAGCACTTTAAATGTGGTTTATATAACTAAGGAATTTATATTTTAATTTAATCTAAGTTAATTTAAATTTAAATAGCCATATTCAGCTAGTGGCTACTTACTCTTTGAACCAGTACAGTTTCACCCAGTACTGTATTTAGCATGAGAATTTGCTTATTAGCCAAATGAACACTTAAAAACAGAATGACAGGTTTTTATTTTATAATGTGAAAGAAAACTAACACACAGATTGTCAGTTTGGCCAGTGTCTTTTTCCTCATTGGAAAAATGTGATCAGAGGTTGGTGAAGGGGGCACAGAATCAGAACAAGGAGGTTGACGGGTTGACCCAAACGTTTAATGGCACCGGTTACAGTAACCCGGCCAACAGAACAAACTAGTCACATGACTAGCGTATTCAGTCCAGCAGCCAAGGTTTCCCTTGGATTTGCTTTGGCAGGAATTGCTGCCCTTGCTCTCGCTGCTCCCCTTTGCCCGGCCAATCCCCTTTGTGATCAAGTCCTTCCTTCTCTTCCTCCAGACTCACACTTGATGTGCATGGCAAAGAGAAAAGTTTCTCCCATCTCTTTGGATATGCTTCACCATAACTCAGCTCAACACAGATCTTCCCTTTTATCAGCCAGAGAAATGCTGGGAAGACACAGAAAGGAAAGAACATTTATTTTAACCCTTCTGATAAGGAAAGAACTCAACCTGTCTGGCAACAGTCGTTCCTTCTTTTCCTACCGACACACCATCAAGAGCACCTTAAGGTCAGACTGTAAATCATGTGAAATATCTGTACCTTTCCAAGGCAGTTTTTCGCCTATATTATAATCAAGGACAAGAGAGGTCACAGAATTCTGGTAATACAAGTGTCTAACAGTGGCAGGCCGGAGTTAAACTTTTAGCTACTGAAACTGCTGTCACAGGTCTAAGCCAGGTTGTGGGGGCTTGTTCTCAGCCCAAAGGAGGTCGTCAGCTTCCCAATTTGGTGTGCAGGTGATTCTGATATTCACTGAAAGGACAAGCTGACAGAGTGAGGCACAGGCTTCCTCTACCTACTCATCAGCTCTCCAGTCCTGAAATGCTCTGGACTATTTTGATCCTCCTGCCTTTCTGGATATTAGCTGTTCACACACAAGCCTCAAATATGCCTAGCAACATTCCTAGTTATTCCAGAGCTGGCCTTTGAAGTAGTGAATCTGCATTTAGTGAATTATGAATAAGTTTCCCAATTGGAAAAAAAAAATGCCTCAAGATAATCGAGTACTGAGGGATGACCGCCCACAATCTTAATTTCATGGGTTTTCACAGTCTGGAGTTTTATCTAATCCAACTCCCTCATTGCATAGATGAGAAATTTGGGTCCAGGAAGGTGAAATGTTTTGACCAAGAACATACAAATAGTGTCAAACCAAAAATATTGACAGTAACTTAAAACAATGATGGTGATGATTGTGATTTTTTTTTCATTTTCGTGGATATGGTAACTAGATTAGTAGAATAGGTAAACTGAAAGGTTAGAAGATCAAATTATGGTAAGGGAAGTACATCAGTTTAAGTGCACTTTAAAACACAAGTCTATCCAAGCCGGCACAGGTTAAGGATATGCATTTATATAATCAGTCGGTCCTAGTCTAAAACTACTAACAAATATTTTCTAGAAGTCATGATGTGATTTATAAGACTTAGATAACCCTGAAAATTCTAAAGTCTACTAAACAACCTCAAATAGCCTTCCACAATCTACTTCCTCTGGTTAGATCTATTGAACTCCTTCTTATAAGAAGGATAATATATTGCCTTGGCTATTAAGAATTATTAGCAGCTCTCAAAGTTGGCTGGGCTTGGGAGTCAATGGAGATTTCCCCCCCTTTTTTTTCTTTCTAAATTACAGATTCTTTGGTCCCAACCCAGAATTTCTTGGTTGCAGTCTAGAGTCTATATTTTTAATAAGTTCCCCAAGTGATTCTGATGTATCATTTGAAAATCACTGTTTACAACATTCAATACCATTTATACTGAATTACAGTTATTTATATATATCTTTTCATTCACTAAATTTTAAAGTAGAGGACAGGCTCAAAGCTTAATTTTATTTCTGTATTTTTTCCTTCTGGAGCTGGACCCAAATCTCTTCCATGCATAGTGATCTATACAGTGGTTTAAAAGCAGACACATCTCAGTTTGGATTCCAGTCCTGTCACTACTAACTACAAGACCTCGAGCAAATTACAAAACTGTAGGCCCTAGATGCTCACAGAAATGCATATATTTCAAAGGTTTGCTGTAAAATATAAATAAGATGATGTGACGAGCAGGTAAACCATAACAATATGGGTTTTTGATAAATGCTAACCAGTGGCTGCAGTAGGAGAGACAGTGGTAGGAGAATAACAGTAGTAGCTGTGGTAGTATTAATAGTACTTGCTCAATAAACACCTTTCAGCTTTAACTAAGGAAGGAACTAAAATTATCTATTTCAATAGGCTAGAAGAAATAAGGCCCTGAGCAATAAATAATGCCTATGAGTGGGGTAAACGGTGCCAAGTCATTTAATTTTCATCTCAGATAAGTGACAAGCCATGCAGAAAAGGGGAAGCAAGAGATGCAACCTATCAATCAATAACGTTTTTGATTCAGTTCCATCTAGTGATCACATCAACAAGCAGGTAATAGATGGTCTAGATGTTTGCAGCTAAAACCCTTTTGCTATAGCACTCTAAATCACCCGGTATATTCCTATTTCTGTCTCTTTACCCCACCCTCCAAAAAAAAAAAGAAAAAAAAAACACAAAAAGCCATTGTGCCAGATGATGACGATGTGTTTACATGGGGGCTGGATACGGAGGGCAGTCAGGGGTAAGCAGGTCGGGCATAAAGCCCTCCTGAGAAATGCTGGCTCAGCAGCACTGATGGTCTCTGGACTTCCCTCTGATCTCCCCTCTGAGGACATAATAAAGTCTGAGCATTAATAGTCTCAGAGCCAGTCTGGGAGCCCTTTACAGGATCAGTCACTAGGTAGCACCGAAGACAATTACTGGTGGCACTTACCCCCGCTGGCCCCACTCACCTCCTTCTCTTTCCCTCTTCTCCACTCTAAGTCCTTTATTTGCTCTCTTCTCTTCTTCCTTGCATTTATCCATAATCCATTTTGTTTTTCCTTCTCCATGTTTTTCTTTCATTTTTTTATGACTTTTAACCTATTCTCAATTCTCACAAGCACTTCTTAGGTGTACTAGAGCACAAAGGGCTCAGCGACACAAAGGATACTTAGCTGGCCTGTGCTTAGCTAGCACGAAGGACTTAGCTATCCTCCTCACAAAAAGAAGTATGGTGCCTGACCTCCTACACACACACCAGACGATTCCTCTCAGGGACTCGAGGTACACTGGAAGGGTGAAGGAAGTCACAGCAATACCACAGTAAGAGCCTAATAAGGTTTTTATTCCAACAATCTTAAAACAAAACAATGTGTGTCTTTGCAAGCATGTGAATGTGTGTGTCTTTCGATCTGTAGGCACACATCTCACTCACAGAATACATGAATTTCCTCCATGCCATTGCTCCCCAATAGAATTTTATCTAAAATGTAATTTCCTATCTTATTTCACAATGATAGTCCTTGTAAATACTAAGGAATCAGTAACAGAAATATACACTCTGAGCTCTTTGGAAGAAAAGCATATTTTAGTGAGGACCCTATAGCTAAAAATGACTTTGGGCTTTTATTTTTTGTTTTCTTTTTCTTTTTCTGACAGTCTCAGGTAAACTCCCTAACCTCCTGCTTTGCTTAAGCCATGAAGGCCTAGCCATGGGGACAACATATTATTCCATGACTTTCTAACTTGGCCTTCCATTCATCACCACAACTTTATAACACTTGGCAGTGCTCTGCTGGAGTCCCGTGAAACAAAATGTGCCCTTCTGCTGATGAAAGTTTGCTGTCTGTGGAGATATTTTAGCCTGCTGCCTGGATAATTACATGTGTAACTCACATTAAAAATACCGAGTGACTTGAGGTGAGAGCACCCAGCATGGTCGCATGGGGCCGTGCACTGCTGTGACGGCCCCTTGCCATCATCGGTCACTGTAGTGGCAGCTACAATCACCTCACCCGGTTCTGCTCTCTCAATAGTCATCTGGCACTGCCCTTGTTTTCCTTCCTTCAAGTGAGGGCAGGCACCTTCTGGTCCTTAGGGGTTGGACACAGATTGAGACAGGATGTCATGTGCCTTAGAAAAGTCAAGGTTGATTCACAGGCTTCTCAGAGCAAAGAAGGGTAAGAAAGAAAAGAAAACTAACATTCATAAAAACTTACAATGTCCCAGGCCTAGTGCTAAGCACCTTCACACATGTCACACAACTTAATTCTCACAATAACCCAGTAAAGAAGTGAGGCTCGAAGAACTTAAGCTAATTGCCCAAGGTTACCCACCTAGTTTGAAGACCTGGGAGTAGAAATCAGGTTTCCTAGTTCCCTAATCAATGTTCTTCCTACCAGAATATGCAAAAGAGCATTGGTCCCATTTATTCATGCATTCACTCAACAGATATTTATTTTTGTGTGGTGTGGTATTTAAGCACCAGTCTCTGGAATGAGACTGAACTCAAATTCTAGCTTTAACATCTACTGATTATACAGCCTGGATAGTTTTCTTACCCTCTACATCCATCAGTTCCCTATTTATAAAATGGGATCAACAGTAGTATCCACTTCATAAATTGTTAGGAAAGTGAGTAAATTATCCATGTAAAACCAAGAGAACAATGCCTGAAACATGGCAGGGATTTCAAGAAACTCCTGATAGAGTGGATAGGTTTGTGAGGAAGACAGACACTAAACAGATAAATTACACCACAACCTGCCAAAATCTAACATAAAGTAAAAAGAAAATGTTGTGGAATCCCTACCTAGCACCTCCTATCCTGTAAAAGGTGAAGTGAGTCTACCTTAATAAAGGAAAACAAAACTCACAATGGTGACTATGGACTCAGGCTGTGCCGGAAAATAGTTTTGGGTTTAACTGGTAAAGACACATAACGTAGTTCCAGGGGCCATTTTCTACTCAGAACACCCCTGCCTGCTTCTGAAAGCCCTCTGGGGTTTCTGTCTGGAGAGCTTAGCTCTACCATTAGTACTGCTGTTCTTAGAGCTGTCAACCTTCATATAAAGCTGAACTCATCTTATTCAAATATGCCATATATAAGGCCTAAGAATGAATCATTTTCCCTTTAAATAGGAAGGGTCTCACAATTCTCAGAAAGTCAATTTCTAGTTTTTTGTTTAATCTATTAAACAGTGATGATGCTTAAGCAATATAAATCAGATAAAAATATCACTGACCCTTAAACAGAATGACCCTAAAGTTCAGTATTTCACCCCAATTTTCTAATTTTCTCTCCAATGCTAAACATCAGCTAAACTGGATGATTTGCAGTTTTCTAAACATATCTCCACACTCTCTGGCTTCTAGACTTGGCTCATTCCAGCCACTCCAACTGGGTTGATTTCACCCATATCAAATTCTATTTATCAAGCCTCCAAGATTCACCCAGATGCCTACACCTTATTGAAACCATTTTAAGGAATCACAAATTTCCACTGATGTAACAGGGGTCCAGTCTCATCTACATTTTCTTTTTTCAAGGTCCCCAGTCCTGTACTAACTCTAGATAGCTTCTTAACTGAGACCCACAGCATGTAGCATGCATTTTTAAATAGTAGGGAGGGGAAATCTATGCATCTATGTTGGGGACAGGGACAGAGTCAAATGGGAAAAAAAAAACTGTTAAAACCTCAGTCAGTCAGTTTAATATCACTTATATGATAAGCACCATAGACAGTTCTCATGGCTACAAAAGAAATAAAGCATAGCAACTCTGCCTTTAAATAATTTATGCTTAAAGAAATGAGACACATAAGGAAAGAATAGTTATTTATAAATGTAAATGTACAATAAGAACAGCATCTAATATTTTGCCAATTGTTAATTGTTTCAAGAAGTGTTCTAAGTGATGAAATGACCGATCTATCTACCTACCTACTATCTATCTACCTATGTACCTATATACCTCCTCATTTTATCCTCTCCATAAGTCTAGGAGGTGGGTACTACTCTTGTCACCATTTTACTGAGGAGAAAATAGAAGCATGCAACCATCACCCAATTGGTAAGTGATGGAATACTGACTCCAAAATTCACATCCTTGATATACCATATTTGGTATTTGATAAACAGCTAAACTTTGGAATTCCAACCACATGTTCAAAATATAATGGCACTCAGAGGGGGAAACAAGTTAGCATGTTCAAATAAGAATCTAAGAATTCAGAGAGAAGGAGAGTGAAACAGTAAGTACCATTGCGGCAGTTAGAGATCAAGTGTAACATTTGGGATAGAGGGAGAACCTTCAACAAAGTCCCAGAGATGAGAACAACTCCCAGTAGAGACCTACTGACAAATAAGTCCAATAGGTGAAAAATGACATTCAGTGCAGGGCCTTGATCACTGGGTCAAGAGCAGAGGTGTGATGATTCAAGTGATATGGAGCCATCACAGATTCAGGAAGCTACTAGGAAGTACTGATCATTCGGAATTACCTATGAGTAGGGTTTCATGCTGTATCACACAATTCTGTATTCTCTACAATATTCTGCCCTTGTTACGCTTTTTCAGTTGTTTTAGGAATCATTTGTTATTCACCAGTGTGCACTCCACGCCTAGGAAAATACCTGACAAATGGTAGATGATCAATGGTTGTTGAATGAAGGATGTCTGAAAAGAAAGTTGAGAGACAACAGGGCAGAGCAGTATGGAAAGGCAAGAAAAATAAGTGCACTTCAAAACTGAGGCGATCGCTGCAAGAGTTAATGCCAAAATGAATTAAAGGAGGATGAAAGCTGAGAAGATATCATTTAATTTGGCTAGAGAGGTGTTTGGGTGATTTTCAAGAGTACAGTTCTAGTGATGGGAAGTGCCAGGTCTAGTCTACATGATGTTGAGGGGAAAACTGAAGGCAGCAGATGTAGCCCATGATCTGCTTTTAATTAGTATCAGGAAAAGAGGTTTGTATGTGAATGATATGATCAAGAACCCATTTATTTTAAGAAGCCAGAAGTCTATTCATTTAACCTGTTAATGTTTTGATAATAGGTTGTATGAAACAAACACTGAGAAATTAAATTATTTGTCTAAAGAACTCATAGCAAGTCACAGGTAGACACAAAATCTGTCTCCATTTAGTCTCTGCACCAGAAGGAAGGACTAGGCATGGCCATTTCTGAGGCTCTTCCAGCCTGACGTTCTCTAAGTCTATGCAGACTATTTCTTCACTGCTATTCTTCATCCAGTAAGCCTCCTGCTTCTCCCAAGCTAACTGCTAGCCTGACCTTTCAAATGATCCTTAGTTGTCTAATCAGCTCCAAGAGGGGTTGCTATTATCCCGTTGTTACAATTTTAAGTCACTTAAAATGACAAGAAAAGTTAAATAGCAAGTAATTAAATGTAATTCAGTTAGCATTCAATGTACACATCTAATTAACACCAATACCCACATAAAAACAAAATTCATGAAAACAAAACTCAGTTCAGTATCTTCTATTTGGGTACTATAACAAAGTCTCCCTTAAATATTTTCTCTGAAAGTTAAGCATTTTAGGATAATAAAGATAATTAAATGTTGTAAGAGCAGTGATTCATTCGATAGAGAGAATTAAAGCTATGAAGGATCTCTAACAGGAATGCAAACTCCCAACCTTATTTCTATCAGGTTGACACTCGTTCCACAAGAGGCAGTAGAGAATGAAGACACCAAAAAAGAGTGGAAGGTTGAGTCTGAGGCTCAATATTTTACACCCCAATCTAGTTATAGGTAAGTTCTTTGGCTGAGACAAAATACTGCCATGTAGAATTAGTGGTGGGGGAGCATTGGGGAGTAATGCACAGTAATTTGTAAACTGAATTCATGGATCATGGCCCATTTTTCTTTAAACAGTAGTATTCATTTAACGCCACAGGAATACACTTGCTTTGCAGAAAAGTCATATGCAAATTCGACTAAATTCACTCTGCTTCCTTTCCTCTATAAGAAAGTGAACAGATTAAGGAATGAGATTTCCCATCAATTTGGGTATACATATTCCCAGTTGCAAGCAGTATTTTGTCAGCCGTGTTGGAGTGATTAGTTTCACTATGTCAGGCATCACCCAAGATTCCCCATTCAGGAGAGTCTTGTATAGAGATAGGTATGTGATTTCTCTATTCTATACCACATATGGGGACCATCGCCATTCTTCTTATATATGGAAATCCAATCATACCCACCAGCATAGCACTTGGGAAGCCCTGCATCCACCCAGCCAATTCATGAAACACAAACACTAAGGAACAAAGATTTTTGTAAAAGAATCAAATGATATTTCCCATTTAAATAAATATAAAAAGAAGAATATTAACTGCAGAGTGTGTACATGAGAAAGAAAAGGGATGTGTGTTAAATTCCTCATCTCCCTCTGGATCGGCACCTCTCTAAAGGTCAGCTCACTAGCCTCAGGTTTAATTCCCTTTCTTGCTGTTACTGTTCAGAGGTAAATGCTCGCTTTTTATTAAAAATCAAAAGCACAGGAGTTTGTAATCCTCTCTACTCAAAGTTTCTTTTTTTTTAATAAAAATGGAAAGTTTAGCTCAAAGCAAAAGCAGCTAAAATTAGAGTGAAATCAGCAGCTGCTCCCCAGGGAAGATGGAAAACCAAACAACGGTTTGTTTTTGTTTTTTTTTTTCCTTTGACTACAATTTACAATGTATTTTTTTCTCCTTTATATGGGGAAGGCTTTTCAAACATTTGCATATGTCGGCAAAACAATATATTATGTTTTAACCTCCTGGCCTCTACTCCTCACAAATGATGTCAGACACCAGCCTTTCAGGTAAAACGTATAAGAAAACTGCTATTGTGTTTTCAAGTCACAGCCCTTGAAAACAATGGCACCGATTAATAGTATTAGTGGGGCATTAATCCATACTACCAGTCAAATTTTCCTCCATTTCTCCCTTTGTACAGTTATGTCAGCACATTTGATAGTTGGCACAGCCATATGTACTAGATTTTCTGAGTGTCCTGTGGCATCTAATTGATTGCGTTGCTCAGAAATCATGGTCAGAATGAGTTAGGAATTAAATATTAAGGAAAAGCTTAAATGTCATTTTCGTTCACTCTTGATGGGCTTCTTTCCACACTGTTTTCTGCTTCATTTGTTCACTGTTCTCTTGACACTGAATATTAACTAAACTTCTTATGGTGATCATTTTCCAGTATAAACATATACCAAATCATTCTGCTGTACACCTAAAACTAATACAGTGTTGTAAGTTAACTAAACGACACACAAAAAAGATGGTTTTTCTCTCTCTCTCCCCATTTTCTATCCCAAACCCAGCCCTCATGGTGGCACGCTAGCACATGGTGGAATATCATAAGCAAACAGTGAACAGAATCCCCCAGTTGGTAAACTTACCGTCAACATTTTTTCCTTCAGCTGCCTTAAGAGTTTTTTCCTTCTGTCTTTAGGATCATTGTGAGGACATCTGGTCCATGCATTTTTCTTCCAACCTTCTTTCATGCAAGAGCTTTCTGGTCCAAACATGTCCTGTCCTCTGTCAATGACTTATTTGTGATGATCTCTCCATAGGAGGCATTACAAAAGGAAGCCCTTCTCCCTAATTCCAGGGGCCTTATTAAATCTCTGTGACTACAAAAAGAACAGCTATGGTCAGTAGTAGTACAAGTTAAAAGAGCTAACTGTGTGCTAAATGCCACATGAGGGGCTTTTCAGGTTCCTTCTCACTGATTCTCACAACTCCGTGAAGAAGGTGCTACTACGGACGTCTTACCACCAAGGAGACTGAAGGATTAACTAGCTAGGATCATACAGCTAGGAAGGGACAGAACCCAGGATGAAATTTAAATACTTTGATTATTTTTCTTTCACATCAGTATTAATATGTCAGAGCTGCTGAGCTTCTGTCTTTTTCTCCCTCCTTCCTCTCTTTCTTTCTCATATACACACACACACACATTCTAAAGGCCTAGAGAGAAAAGAAGCTGCTAAACCTCTCCTTTTCCTCCAAAACCAACCAAGTGGGTCAATTCTGGGGCAGGTGGTAAGGCAAGGTTTGGAATTTGCATTTGGACCCAATTATTTTCAACATTATTTCCTGCTCTGAAGCCTAGGTAAGATTTAATAGCTTCCAAAATTCATTCATTCTATATAGGGTTTAACGATGTTCAATTGATATGTGAAAAGATGACACTAGACAATAACTTGAGGAAGGCACATGATGAATTCAATACTATTTCAAGGGAAGACATAGTATTTACAGGACAATAAAAGAGATCTGTAGTTACATTATCCACTGAAGCAAACTATGATGTAACGGTCATCAACCTATATGTTTTATAACATAAACTGATCAACAGAAAGGGTTAGGAGAATATTTCCCTTGGGCATACAGTTTGGAATAATTAGATACATTTGAGGGACTTTATACCTTTCTCAGTTACATCCTACATTAGCTATTTTGAGAACTAATAAACTGTTGGCCACTTCTGGTATAGTAATTTTATGACCCAATATAAAAATAAATTTCATTGTATTGTATTATTGAAGTGGTAATAACCATTCCAATGAGTTGTTATATGGAAATATGCCTGCCTCCTTTATACAAAGGGACACCCAGACCTTTTTCTTTATATCTTTTTGGGCTCTGTAAGTAAGCTTACACTTTTTTACTTTAAAGAATATATTAGTAGGAGGTGGATTCTTGGTACAAAAGTCACATGCAAACACTACCACTGTTATAACACTATTTGAGTATTTTTGTTTTCTATTATTCTTGAAGGCATATTGTTTATGCAAAAGATTCAGGCCTTATATACTTGGGTGTTTGAAATTAACTATCTTATTTCTTTTGATAATGGTAACTTTAAAAAACTTACAGGTGAATAGACCTTCTTAAACTCCAAACTCACCGAGGGTAATTTGCTAACCATTTATTGGATCACATTTTTCCTATCTAAATCTTTCAGCGTTTCAATCTTTATTTCTTTCAGTCTTTGTTTTTCCTCCTTTTCTCCCTCTTTCTCTCCTTTCCTCCTCTCTGTTTCTCCACCTTCGTTCCTCCTTTCTTCTCCCTCCCTTGATAACTTCTCTGTCAACAATATATCTGCCAGTTAAGAGTATAGCATTCATATTTTTTAAACCACAAATAGAACCAACTTTACTAGTTGTATGTGAACATTGGGAAAAAATGACTAAAACTGAGAATGTGCCAAGAAAAACTGGCTAGTTATTAGTCATCATGGAGGTTTTAATCTGGACAGTTGGTAATAGAGAAGATTTACCACAAAGAATAGGGTTTTACGGTAAAGATAGGTTGTCCAATGAGCAAGAAAAGACTAAAATCTCAACTCTTACTACTACAGGACTTACAGCAAAGTTGCAGGAAGAGCAGGAATTGTTTAATATTTAATATCTGTCTATCGTAAGTATGGCTCAACTACTCTCCACCCATTTCCATCTCTGTCCAATTCTCTTCCTAAGGCTACAACCAGATGGCAAATTCTCTCCCAGTATTTTGCACACTTTTTTTCAACTTCAAAGCTTCTGGTTAATTGCAGCTTCTGTTTTCTCAAAACTCCAGCTTCTTATAGCAATGGGTTTCTTGCATGACTCAGCTTCAATTTCCTTTGCTTTCTACGCTATTTTGTAGTAACACCCCCAATTCAAAATCCAGAGCAAATCTCTCTAGCCTAGTTTAGCATTTTACATTGGTTATACCATAAGCCAATTCATAGATTCACTTCCTAGTTAGCAGAAACCCATTCTAGTCCAGAGAATGGTGGTAGGGTCAAAATGAGAATATTTTGGGCTGGATACAGGAAGGCAAAGCTTGATTTCTTACATAGTTTCCCATCAGAGGCTCTAAATGAAGGGTGAGACAATTTCCTTCAGAGGGGGTAGTGTTCATTGTAGACACCATGGTGGAAAATCTAATTGAAACATATGGAAGTAAGACATATCAAAATGAATCCCACATCCCCAAAGTCCAGTTACATAAAATAATAAGATGGATTTTTAATTGAGATCCAAAACAGAATAGTGTTGGACATCCATGTATTTACACATATTAATACATGTAGGAGGCTGTACACATATTCTGTTTTTGAAAAACTAAAAAATGAGGTCTTTTATCCAAAGCAGAAACAGTTCCTGATATGTTTCTACTACCCCTCCTAAAAGAGACAACAGCTGGGTGGTCAACCAATCAGCTGTGTCTTTCATCAACCAGTCAGAACTAAACAAGCCTACATCCCTCATTTGCATGAACCAACCCGAATGGGTATCCAGTCCCGGACTTTTACTATAAAAACAACCCCTTCTCTTTGTTTCCTTGGAGCTTACTTTTTGGTTCACAGCTGAAGGCTATGCCTCCTAGTTCACAAAATCGTCTTTGTAATAAATTCTCCTTGATGAAATAACTAAATTCTCTTGTTTTACAGAGAATTATGTGAACAGATATTACAAACCGACTGTAATGACAAAGCATTATTTTTTCTACCACCCTATTCCTCAGATGATTTTGATCTGAATATTTTTCTACCTGGATAGATTCTCTTCCTCCCTGATAACTCTCCTTATTTCTACCATCAGTAAAAGACAAAGCTGTTTATCTCAGATTCTTAGATTCCTGGAAAAGCAGAATATTTTTTCACCTAAAGTCTAATTACACCATCTTTTTGGGTTGATACTAACTCTTCCAACAGGTATGCAATCCCACTTGCAGACTCTCACCATGGTCCTCAGAAATTCTTAGAACATACTGTCCTGCTCTCTGAGCACAGAGACCACTCTGAGTTATTTAGAACATGATCTCAGATTCATCAGACTTCTTCGCTTACTGCTCATGAAGATCCAAAACAATTTAAACCCTTCCTCCCAGGGGCTAACTGTAATATTCAAAGAATTATTACAAAGCCCTGTTTCTTATCACAGAATGCTAACACAATTCAACCAAATTATGATTTATCTGCATTAAGGTCACTTGATCCTTATCAAGACCAGGAGAACCCAACTCCTGCAAGTAACATTTGAGGAGGTGTTTTGGTATTGTTCACTTAATTAAATATTTTGTAGGTTTGTCTTGGGGAAACTGCTATTGGAATGTAAGCATAATTGATAATGACTTTTTTGAAGTTCTTGAAGAACGAAAGGAGAAGTTTTCTTTCTGGGGATAGTGTAAGAAGATTCCTTCTAGAGGCAATAACAAATGTGAGGGTGTCATGATATCTAATTCAGTCTTTAAATTCATCAATTCTCTGTATATCAATATCACTGGATATAAATCCCAATGACATAATACTATTTCTCACCTTCCTACTTATATCATCAAGCATAATATTCATTTACTTACTTGGCAAGTACAGTTGACACTTGAATAACATAGGTTTGAATTGTGTGGGTTTACTTATATGCAGATTTTTTTCAGTAAGTATGTTGGAAAAAATTTGAGGGATTTGAGACAATTTGAAAAAAATTTTCTCTAGAATTTTATTTTAAGAGTACAGTATACAATACATATAACATACAAAGTATGTATTAACTGACCATTATCATGAGGATTCTGGTCAACAGTGAGCTATTAGTAGTTAAGTTTTGGGGAGAACCAAAAGTAATGGATTTTCAACTGTGTGGGGTCAGCACTCCCCACCCCTGTGTCGTTCAGGGTTCAGCTGTATTTGTTGAGTGGCTATTCTCAAGAGCCAGGAATTGCAGATATGGAAAAAGTTCCCATTCCTGCCCTTACAGAATTTAATAAAACAGTCTGCCTGTTTTTGTCTGTTTTTAAATATTAATAGTTATCCAATAGTTATTTTGCTTAATTGTACCACTAATTTCCAATTTCTCCTTGAAAGGTACTGGGATCTCCATTCCATACGAAAAAAAATGAGGCTCAGTTAACATTCCAATTAGCTCAAGACCGTAGAGAGAGTAAGCTGCAGAGCCAGGATTCAAACCAGTCTGTGGGGCTCTGAACACCACCCTTTATGCAGTTCACACACAGTCTTCAAGATTAATTAGTATCTATCATTTGTATGTGTGCTAAGAATTAGGGTTCTAAAGATACATAAATAATTGTCTCCTATCTTAATTTTATTTTGCAGTCTAAAAATAACCTATATAAGAAGTATGTTCTCAAAATAGCAGCAGACTCAGAGACTCCAAGAAGGAACTAGTGGTTACCAAAGAGAAGGGGTGTGGGAGGGTGGGTGGGAAGGGGGGGAGAAGGGGATTGAGGGGTATTATGTTCAGTACACATGGTGTGGGGGATCAAGGGGAAAACAGTGCAGCACAGAGAAGGCTAATAGTGAATCTGTGGTATCTTACTACACTGATGGACAGTGACTGCATTGGGGTGTGGGTGGGGACTTGATAATATGGGTAAATATGGGTAGTAACCACATTGTTTTTTTCATGTGAAACCTTCATAAGAGTGTATATCAATAATACCTTAATAAAAAAAAAGAGTTAAAAAAAAACAAGTATGTTCTCCCTCACATTGTTATTTACCTGATTGTCATTTGAGTGATAGAGACAAAAATGTTGCTTTAAGTCAGATCTCATCTTTGAACTAACTCTATTCAGGGTTCCTACTCTCAGGATTAATACTCTTACAACTAATTTAGGCAAGTGAATGGGGGTTACTTGTGGAATGAGTAATAAAGCATTTTGGATTCTGTGAGCAAGGCTCATAAAAGCAGAATATGATCTCATTAAACTTACTTTCATTCTTTAACCAACAAGTACACATTTAGCAACTACCATCATTAAACAAAATTCCAATCCTAAAGCTATAGGCTTTACTGAGCAGCAGCCATGCCCACAACACTATATTAAAATTAGTTACAACTCTTGGAACTGTGACGGGACTGACACCAGTGTTTAAAGGGCTTACAAAACTTCTACTACAGAAGACAGAGACACATGACCTTCATGGGCACATAAGCAAAAGCTTTTGAGAGAAACAAAGAGAGATAGAGGGAGGGAGAGAGAGATTCGTCTCTTCTTAAAAAACTGAAATACTTCACCATGTTAGTGAATTATTCTTTAATCTCTGATCTGCATATTCTGAAATAAGTTAGATACTCTTTATACCTTACTATATATATATATATATATATTGCTCACATAGCCTGGGTGCTTCTTATCATGTGTTTCAATTTAAATGACACCTCAAAGAGGCCTTCCCAGACCACCCTGTATAAGCAGTTTTTCTTCATCTTATCTAAGCAATGAATCTCCAGAATGCCATCTTATTCTCTTCCTTCATAGTAGTTTTGTTACATGAAATCATCTTGTTTAGCATTTGTTTTTTGTTTTTATCTGTCTTTCTCTATTAGTCAATAAGCTCCATGAGTGCAAGGATGGGTGTCTATGTGGTGACAACTGCATCCGTAGAACGCAGAACTTTCCCTGATCCTTTAGTAGGCATTCACTTTTTACAGAATGAGTGAACATAGGAATGAATAAATGAATGAATGAAGGCAGTAGTCAACAAGTTGATACTACAGCTAACATTACAGGGCTTTCCCTAGTTTTTCTTTTATTGCTTTACGGGCCTTCTCACCACCATACTCTCAGCACTGAGCTGAAGCAGCCTTTCCTACTTAATTATGTCTCTGTGATATTCAGACTATAAAAAGTCTTTCTAAACCTTGAGTTTTGCCTTTGGAATTAGGCAGACAGATATATTCCACAAACTATCCATCTTAATGCTTACTTGGGATTCAGATACCAGAAAATGACAATTTTCAGATTACACAGACAGATTTATACACATATCTACATAGTATATAGTCAATAAAACTTTGCATTAATAATATTAGTGTCATAGTCTATTCATTCTGAGCTCTTAGACACCTGAACCACAACAAACAAGGCTTTGTTTTCCCCTAGAGATGCTCTTCTATTGGTTTCCTTGAATTCATTTTTTGGCTTTGTCACATTGAATGCCCAATAGCTCCTGTGTGAACAGCATTTTCCCTTGAGTGGAAAGAAATTATTTTTTTCTTCTGCAGTCTGTCCTCTCTAAGCTTGCCCACAAAAATCAATGTGCCTTGGCATTCTCTATAGCATTTATGATTTTACAGTTGATTACATTCCCTATTAATTGCCTCTTTTTTACAGGCTATATGGATTATAATTTTTTTTAGCCCTTCCAGGATTAGGTTGGGCACCTCAGCCCCTTGTACCCCATTTTCTACCCTCCTCTGTAGCTTTTCCTGCTAGAAAGGGGTTGATAAACACCTATGCCTTTCTGACATAGTTAAGACAGTAACTTCTTTTTTTTTTAATGTTTCTTGGTCATCTCTATGAGGTCTGACCCTAGATGACTCAGTTACTATATAATCCAGCTAGTTTAAATATTTTTTTTAAACAAGGAATCACTCTTTCTCTCTTCCAACTGCCCTCTGCTCTAATCCAGTCTCACAAGATGGAAGATGTAACTTCCAAGAGGAGGTAGATTTTCTGAAGATAAAAAAGATATTTAATATATAATAGGAACAGACAGAAGATCTAACCATCAGAGTTCTACTTTCTTAACCTCATCTCTCAAATATTATCCTTTCCCTCTGTGATTTCTTCTCTCTGAATTTACCTGTTATATTCTCTTCACATGCATATTACATGCCGAGTTTAGAAACACTATTTGCCTCTGAGTTGGAGGTGCCAATGAATTGAATACAGACCTATCTGGGGCCCTGTAATCAGCAAAGTATTACTTGAGCGCCACTACTGCAAAGCTGTACTTCTATTTTGATGACAAAAAATTTATGCTTTCTCTCTAACAACCAAAGAGAGGTTTAAGATCCCAAACCCTCAAAGGAAATAAAGTGAAGAAAGTTCTGGCAAATCCAAACACATCTGTGATTTTTCCTCAGGCCCCGCATCTCCATTTTCAACTGATAATCAAAGGATGAATAATGAGGAATGGAAATTTTATTCTACCCACATTTGGACATTCAGTCATTTCTCAGTAGAATCTTTATTTTCAACTTCACTATGTAAGTTATGACAGATCTCAATTTAATCAATCACAAGATCTATGTAGAAATTTCAATTCAATTGTGAAGGTGAGTTCTAAACTTCAGACTGTCTTGAATCAGTGTAGGGGTTTTATTCTAGTCATGGTCTTTTGTACTCTAGTGAAGAAAACAAGGAAGAAAGAAAGAAAAAGCAAGCCAATTTTGATCAGGATTTGATCCCTATTCTCAGATAGAATTAATCTATTTTTTTTCCTGGCTCTCTTCTGCTTCCTTTCGTGACTGCTTAAAGGGTAAAAAGGCTCACATTGCTTTAACATTTCACTGAGTCCCAATTCCTTTGAACAGATGAGGACGGCCATCCTCTAGTAGAGCTCCCCATGTCCTTGGATACTCTATTCCTAAATGATGCTAGAATCCAATGTAGCAACAGGCACTAGCCAGGCCAAGGCTCCAGGAGCTCATGACCTAGAAGGGCAACTTAGAGAAGAAAAGGCATTGTACTTTGTACTAGAAAAGCTGAGGTTAGTGTGTATTTTGCTTCTTCACCAGCTGTGTGACTTTCAACAATTGATATCACTTGCCTCAGTTCTTTCACCTGCAAAATGAGGAAACTGATCATAACCTCACAAGGGCTGAGGTGAGCAAAATGTATGTGAAAAACTGATAGCCATCCTGCAGTGAAATAATATTAGTTGTTAACATTAGCCTTCAAGATTCTTTATAGTGTCTTTGCAACCTTCCTTTCACTCTCACATACTCAAGGCCTTCCAAGCCTGGGTCTTCAGTGGAAGGGGGCCGGGGGGCAGGTAGGTGTCTGAAATCAACCAGCAGAAAGCAGGAGGTCAAGGCCCAGACTGAATAGAAAGTGACTCTGAGGCATCCCTTCTTAGTGAGGAAGGAAAAGAGTAAGGTAGAGACAGGTTGAGAAAAACTGGTCCTTCAACTTCCAGTTACATTTTCCTTACATTTCTCCACATCTACTCTGTGAGTACTGTTCATGCCTTATTGTGCAAACAAATTACCTGAGGGTCTTATGAAGACCCAGATTTTGACATAGAATGTCTGGCCAGAGGAGGTGCATTTCAACAGCTCCAGCCAAGGCCGACACTGAGGGCTGTGGACACCACTTCGAGTAACAAGGTCCTACACGACCCTCCATGGTTTGTTGCCACCATACATCTTACCCCTGTTCCTGCACTCTCCCTCCTAGTAAGGCCAAACCTATGTTTCAAGAACACGTTAGCAGGTTCTTACTCTTTACTTCAGCTCATCCAAATTTCTATGTTCAGAATACTCTTTTTACATCTCTTTTAGATTCTGCCAAGAGATTACCTTCTCCAGGACTTAGTCCCGTAACCCTCCAATCGCAGTGCTGCCCTGTTCTCTGTTCCATGATGCTTCCATATCAAGGTTTCAGTTTATGCGGCTATTTCTTCCCACTAGATCTTGAAGGTATCAAGGATAAGAACTCCATCTGATTTTCTGTAGTCCTAGTTTTTAGCTCTCTCTGTGTATTCTAGAACACTTTGTAAATATTTGTTCAGCTAAGTAGTGTATAAAGAGCACACTGAATTTTAGGCCATACCTGACTGGCCAGGCAGGTGAGGATCAGGTAGAACATCAGTCCCTAATACCAGCTTATCATGCGTCTTACTGTGAAATAACACCCAGCCAGAAATGAATGTGATTGTGACAGACATTAAGGAAAAAAAAAGAAAAGAAATCTTTAAAAAATGTTCACAGGCAGAGTGGTTTAGATTGTGTCATATGTGACTGTGACTTACCTTAAGGATATCAGTGAGTCTCTCTTGCAACCATTCTATTTGTGAAAAGATATTACAAAGGTCAAGGCACAAAGTAAGGTTATGTAAACAAGCTCCATCAGTTACTCAGTTCTATTCCTTATCTCTGAGGTTACTCCGTTCTGTCCCTCACCTCCTTTCCTCTTGTATTTTCCTTTCCAATACTGCTTTATCCATGATCCCCTTGGTGCTTATTAGCTGAGAACCCAAAGGTCCAGGCCTGCTCCTCTACTCTCAACCTCTTCTTCCAAAGCTGGACAAAAGCAAGAGTGGTAATCCATCATGCAAAGGAAGCAGTCTCCCACAGCCACTAAAGAGATGTTAGGCCAAGAATATTTCCCTTCATCACAATCTCTCTCTTTCCTTATGAATTTCAGCTACTCTTCTCTGGGCCTCAGAGATTTTTCCTGGAAGTCTGACATTGCTAATGGAAAATTAGATTTAGAATTCTTCACTGACTTAAATAAATGGGCATAGGATTGAGAAGAGCTATAGAAGTGCATCTGTGTTCCTACCGTGACTGCTAAATAGCATATTTTATTCTCAACATACAAAAGAAACTAATATGAGAGATTAACATTACAGGTGATATATTTTGGCATTATGTGTTTAATATGCTTCTATAATCATTAATTATTGGAATTGCCATGTAAAATGAGAACCATTTGTTAACATTTAATATGCTGAAAATGGTGGAATCAGGTAGTGATAAATGACAGTGGTCAGAAGCTAATGAGAAGAGTTGAAGAGTGATAGGGGGCATTATCATTACTCCCTTGCCAACAATGAAGGCCATGTGTACCCTGGGAAACCAAAGCAAACAGGAGAGGGGTGGTGCTATTACACATGGCCAGGGAAAACAAGCTAATGATGCCTCTCCAAAGGTAGTCCATTTTAATCTGATCAAGATATTTTCTTGAAAAAAACTCATGTATATGTTTTTATGTTTATTGTAGACAATTTAAAATATTGTTCTTACTATTTAAGATGGAAATAAACCTCCATGCCTCTATAACACAGGACTACAGCTTGACATATGTAGAAAAAAGAGCAAATGAGTTAAATTTTCAGGCCTTCATAGTGCAGAATTTCACTGTCATCAAGATGGTTTCATAATTATGAATAATGCAAAATGTCACACAATTCAGAGTAATGCAGGTAAGGCACTTTTGACTAACACGAATTACACAGTAGATTTTAATAAGTGTAGACTACTGCATGTAGGTCAAATTTCATACATATTATAAACTTAACAATTTAAATAATAATTGGAAACATCTATTGAACTTTAATAAGCTCTATGCTAAGCACTGACAGTACATTTTCTAATTTGTTTCTTACAATAGCCCAATGAACTTGACCCATCTTTTATCCATATTTTAGGGTTAAAGAAACTAAAGCAGTCACCTAAGGCATATCAGCTGTAAGTGTAGAAATCCACACACAGTGTCTTTTACAGTTCAGTTAAACTTTTTTCCAGGAAAATTGCTAAGCCAAAATAATTCTAGTTGTTTGTTTCTGGCTTTATGAAATTCTTTGAAATTAAAGTAGATTGTTCTATTAAGAATAAGACTGAAAACTGTTAGCATAAATAAAAACATTAATAATTATGATTTTTGGACTTTGGCTTCATCTAAAAAGTAAACGTTTTAGCCAAATCTAAAATTCTGTGATGCTATATATGCAAATATTTATCTATCAAAAAAATGAGTGGTGTCCAAATTTTCAAGGTTCAACAGTAATTATGCCAACACCAGGCGTTCATATACTTTCCAAATATTATGGAGGAAGATTTATGATGTAAGGGTAAAGACTCTACTAGAACAAAGGTACCATTTAACTTCACTTCAAATGTTAGACGGCAGTACATCTAAGTCATGTTTTTCAATCACTTCCATCTTATTTTCAAAAGTTTATTTTCACAGTGTAGAGGAGTGGGACAATTAGTGTTATGCATAAAAAATAAGATTCTAGTTCACTTATTTAAAATTATATATAATATATAACCTACTTACATTGAATTAAATGAAATTTTGGATGTCAATGACCTAACACACTGTGCCTGACACATAATAGGTGCTGAATAATTTCTACTTTCCATTTCTCTTTTCCACATCACTCTTCCAAGAGATTTAGTTTAAAGGGCAATTAACTCACATGATCTTTGTACAGTGTTCATTTATTAAACCACATCACATAGTTAATTTGATATCTGTTGGGACTTTACATTGATTAGAATGTTACACAGCTTCTACTAGGCTCTTTGAAGCCTGGGGAAATCTAGTAGTCATTTGGACTAGCAATGTCACTTGGTTCAGAAATATAAAATAATATCTAACTACTATTCAAAAACTAAAGAGTCATTTTACTTTATTCTGCACTGTAGAACGTTTGCTGACCTAATGACTAATTAATATCAAAGAAGACTCTACTTCATAAAGGTCAACCACTTAACACCAACAAACTTCAAAAGATCCTCTAAATGCCTGTGGATCCCCTTGAGGGGACAAGGACAGAGAAAGATCATGTGCACGTTAATAGATACCTTTAGCAACACCCTTCCTGGACCCCTGAAGCTGTCAATGGCAGGATCTAGGTTAATACTTCTTTAACTTAAGTGTATTTCTGAGCCACTGGGCAACCTGTTACTCATTCTGATTCTATGGTCCTGCCCCCAGAGTTGCTGATTCAGTAACTCTAAGGTGGGTTCTAGATATCATCACTATCATAAAACCTATAAGGGATTCTGATGCATAATGTTCAAGGAATACACTTTTGAAGATATAAATAGGTGGATCCAGTCTGAAAGCACCAGAGGAGATGAAAAAAAATGTTACCCTTTTGTTTCTTGCCCTCCACCACATTACCCCTGGCTTACAAAGAACATGACATGGTTTTCATTGGTTTTTGCTTGTTTTATCTACTTTTTCAAAAGACCCTTCCCTGTGTGGATTTGGAGAACATGATGCTCACTGATCATGATCTCTTTAGCCTCATCAGATAATAGTTATGAGGCTGAGATTTTGGAGACTGGTCGTCTAGCAAGCTTAGCAGGTTGAGTCAGACTCAGCTTCTCTAACTGAATTGCAGGACAGTCTCCTTAGCAACCTGTTCTTTGCTCAAGATAACTACCAATTAGTTATCTTGCTACAGAAAGTTCTTGCTGCAAGCACTCTTGCCTTAAATTTCTTCATCTTCCTGGGCTGGTCATTGATAGTCTCTTTGTCCCACACTCCATGCATGGATACCTGATGTGTGAAACTCCTGATAATCTGAGCTGGAAACCAGGCAGGGAAGACAGAAGCATCCTTTTTTCTTTTACTTTAAATGTAAGCAGGGCTCAGATTCTTTCTGAGGTGACTGGTTGCTTATGCAGTGAGATATGATCTCTAAGGGGGGAAAGAGTTGATTTTATTAGCCATTCCTACCGAGGTGTGGACTGCCACCCTCCTCTGGTTCTAAACCTCAGAATAAATGCTGAAGGAACCTGACAGTCTCTTTAAAGATGTTTTCATTGGAGTGGAGCTGCTGTGGTGCACCCCATAGTGGCACTTCGGTGCACACATCAAGTTATAAATATGCAAATTGCATCACCAGGTGCAACTAGCCCAACCATTCACTGTAGAGTGATTACAAACTGACAACTTTAAGCTGGTACACCTCCTGCAGTGAGAGCTTTAGCAGAGATTTTGCTTAAAGTCCTATCATCCATACCAGATGCAATGGGAAGGGAGCTCCCAGGATTCCTCTTACAAATGTAGAGGTAGTACTTTGTAAGCTTCAGGTATCTTTCCAAGACAGGGGGAGGAGGGGAGGATGACAGACAAGCAGCCATAATAATAGAGGCCAAGGAGTTTACCAGGTTGGAACACCCCTACCAAGGGTGGCCTGGCTGTAGGTTTCAGAGAACATCTTCACTCACAGAGTCAGCACACATAAAACATGGTACCTAGGTTAGACAGCTGTCTAAGAATCACCAGAAGCTTGGTGAAACTACAGGTTCCCACATCCCTCTCCTAGGGATTTTGTCCCAAAATATCTGGAGTGGAGTACAAAATTTGATAGGTTTATCATGCTCCTCAATGATGGTGAATTGGAGCCTAGTTGAAAATCATAGTAAATAAACTAAAGCCATAAGAAAGAGAGTTCTTCAAGAACACAGAACAAAACTTGAATTGCAAATGATTTAACATGTCTGAAAATTGACACTTTCCCATGGAGAAATCTGGTCTACATTCCCTACCCTTGAACCTAGGCTAAACTTAGGGAACATATGACCATTACAGTCCAGAGGAAGTAGTGCTGAATGATTTCCAAGTGTAGGTAGCAAAAGATAACACAGCTTCTGTGATTCTCTTAAGACACTTGCCTTCAGAGCTCTGACCCACCAGGTGAGAAGTCTCAGGCTGCCGTGCTCCACACCAAGGTGTCATTGTAGGTGTTTTGGTTGACTGCTCCAACTGAGGAATGAGCCAACAGACAGCATCAACAGCCACACATCTAAGTGAAGATGCCTCCAGACATTACTAGCTCCTTACTATAGAGTCACTGCAAGCCACTGAGTCACTCCCAGCTTTGGGTGTTCCCCGTTGAAATCCTGATATTGTGAAATAGGAATAAGCCATCCTCAGTAGGCCTTGCCCAAATTCCTGACCCACACAGTCTTAAGCATAGTGTTTGTTTTACAGAGCCAACTTGTGGGGTAGAACACGTCTCAAGGCCAGAGATATGCAAGGCATTGTGGGCGGAGCAGGGATTATAGAACCTGATAGTCCTAGCATCGTCATTACCCTTGTCATTCAATTAAAACCTGTGTGACTCTGGGTAATTTACTCATGCTCTCAGAAGATCAGATTTCTAATATATAAATCAGAGAGAAATGTGTACCTCAAGATTGTGGTAAAGATTAAAAAAGGAAATGCGTAAGAACGTGCCTGGTGCAGTGCCTATAAATGGGAGAATTTAAGAATTATTGCTATTACTTTGTTATTGTTGTCCTTGACATTGTTGTAACTAAATATCAAAGTTCCCTGGGTATTCTGGTGGAAATCAAAGCCATTACCTGTATGGTTAAGCAAAATCAACAGAATGAATCTAAGTCATGGCAAAAAAAAGAAAATCTTATAATGAAAAAAGGAGGATTCCAGAATCTGTCCTTCCCAACATACTTCTTGTATAGGTAAGACACTGTGCTGAAATATTAGTGAAATGAACATTTTCCAACATGAAGACTTTTTTTTAATGTTAAAAACAACCACTGGACACTCATGATAGTAATGTTCATGCTAGAAAAAACACGTATTTGGTTACTAACCATAACTTCTATATATATATATTAAAAATAGCAGTGCATATCTGTCACACATCCTACAGACAATACTCTGTCAATAACAGATCTAAAGCTCTATTACAATAAGTATCTTCACTGCTCAGTAAAACTCGGTACCTAGGAATTCCTATAACAAGTCAATGTACCTTTTCCTGTCTCCATGTCTAGACTCTCCAAAAGTTATACTATATACTCACACCCAATTAGGAACAGGCTTTGTAGTTTTCCTGGGCTCTTTCAACTTAATAGAAGTGAAATATCTCTGATAAGCTCTGTCTACATCATCATCACTCCTCTACATGAGGAGACGTTAATGTGATTACTCGTGTGGCATATGGAGGAAAGAGAAGCTAAATGATCCTTTTAGGAATCCAGATGGCCTCCAAGTAACTGATATAATGAAATTTAAAACACTTTCAACAGTGATTTTCATTTTAACAACAATGAATCGCACATAGGTAAAAAGGAGTCTCCGTGAAAATATGTAAATATTAGCAAACTTAACAAAAATATCCACTGAGAAAATAATCACAATTAATTCACGTAATTCAAAATGTAAAGGAGTGGAAAGAATAATCCTGTAATGTAGGAAAATAGTGCTATACAGTATTTTTCTTATTGGGGTATTTTTAGCTCGTATCCTAATAAATCTCTTTAAAAATGACCTGGAAGAAGTTGTTATTTTCATTATGTCAATAATCTCCTTGGTAAGTAAAGAGTGGAAATAGCACATTAATGGAACACGCAGCTGATAAGTTAAGATGTATGGCAGGCACCACTGACACTCCTAAGATGTTCTATAAATGGACCCAGAGAGGGTAGTGATATGAGTCAAAAAATAACAAAGTGAGATTCAGCTTACAAAAATGAAAACCAGTATATCTTAAGTAAAATAATTCAATGGACAGGAGAAACCTGAAGAGTAGTAATGCTGATGGAGACCTGGAGCTGATAATGGAGGACAAATTAGATAACAGTTTGCAGTGTGATATGGCTGCCAAAGGGGCTGATGCTATTTTCAACTGAATATGGTGATCCATTATGTTGGGGCAGAACAAAAATAAAGAATTGATGCCCCCCTGCCTTGACTCTGGTTAGGCTAAACTACAGCATCAGGCCTCTTGATGCTAGAAATGCATTGAGAAATTGAACTGAGTACAGAGGATAGCGTGAAGTGATTAAAGAAATGGAATGACATATTTATGGGAAAAGATTAAGGAGGCTAAATGTGTATTGGCTGGATATGCAGTGAGAAACAGGGCTAGGGTAGCACTAAGTCACATTTGCAAGGTGTAATTTTCCTCAGGAGAAAGGGCTACATGGATGCCCAGTCAGAGCAACAGTATTAAAATGCTGGGAGAAAGTGCCTGAGATGGGGTGGTGTAGCCTTAGTATGTGGTTAGTTGCTGAGATCACCTCGTGATACCAGCTGTACCAACAACAGCCCTTTCAGTTGTTACGTTGTTGGAAAGCACTGGACTAGTCCTCTTCCCAGTCTTATGTTGAGAAAGTTGAGCTGTTGGGAATTGTTACTGGGAACAATTAAATTTTGTGTACTGTGGTTTTAGTGCCTTTCTTAACACTGGTCTCCATTACCCTACTCTTCAGTCAAGATTTAATTTGCTCATCCTTGTTTCCAGAATCCACATCAAGTCTTGCTTTGGATTATCCATCTCTAGGAACTTTCTCTTTCTAAGTGAAACAACAGAGGAAAGAAAATGGAGAATCTGAATCAATTCATGTTAATATTCTAGTCTGTGAGATAAGTTTAATATATTTCTCAAAGACAGGCATAGGGGACACTATCTTTTTCCTCATAAAGAAGTCTGTTCAGTAGATGAGGCGTATGTTTTGATATGGGCCATCCCTGTGCTTACTTTAGATCACATTCTCTAAGCTTCAAGTGGTAAATGCTTATATTTGGAAGTGCCCCCTGCAACACTTCAAGCTGCTAAAATAGCTACAACATAGTCTTAGAGATTGAATGGGCTTAGTTTAATAGATGTTTGGGGTTTTAATGCAAAGAAAATGTTTGCATTAAAACCCCAAACATCAAGAGCATGTGGCATGCTTTATGACATATGAAGCTGTGGGGGGGAAACTCAGGCTGCTACCATGAGCCAGGACATGCTCTACTGGAAGCATAAGGGTAAGACAAATATAGCTTAGCTTCCATCCAGCTCTAACATTCTATGACTGTACAATTCAGTGACTGTAGAATCATTTTCATGATTCAAGAGTAAATACTAATAGATACTTTGTAAAGTGGAAATGTGAGAAAGAAAGTGAGAGATGAAAAGTTGTTCCATTATGTGTTAAGCATTTACAATACCAGGGAGATAGCATTGGGAACAAAGTGAGTGACAAAGTATGTAGGGTTGGCAAACAAAAAGGGTATATCAAAAAGAAAAAAAAGGACTGCAGTGACCATCCATCACTGACTCTGAAGTGGAAGTGAACAAAATGGGAAATTCCTGCACCTCCTTTTGATATTTTGCTCAGGGGAAACTTTAGAGAATCAGATATCTGCTGGAGAGCAGAGACAGGGAAACATGGGTCACTAAAGAGCCCCTAAGTGACAGAGAGGGCAGGTCTGTGGCCCTGTCAGTAGGCAATGAAAGGCAGAGCAAAAACCCACTCTAGACCTGCCAGTGACTTGCCTGAAGGGACTGATGGGGAATGTGAAAGCAATGTAATAATCACTGGGGTCCACTTGTTATTTATATTCTAATAGTAAAGAAAACAGCTTCTTTGGTTTCAGGTAATTTCCTAATACAAGTGCTTTAATGGAAACAAGATAGCCACCTGAGGCAGCCAGTTGAGGCAAACATGGTCAGTAAAATGCATCATGCTGTGAATAAAATGGCCTGTACTGCTGGCCACAGGCAGTCTTTATGATAGATTCAGGTCACTAGGGGTTTACTGATAGTATGGCTCTCTGTGTTGATTATCAGAGGCCAAGCATAAGAACTATTTTAGCCATGTCTCATAAATTTCTTTAGCTTCCAAGAGGCACAACCTGAGTCAACACAGCAGAAGCCAAAGACAGATGCAGACCACTCTGCAATACAGAGGTTAGGCAGGATGAGCCGTCACGCACAGTCTGTTCTGGTTCCAGCCACACACAGGTGAGGGTTCTTCAGCCACCTGATTTCTTCAAATAAACCTGAACAGTTTTCAAATACAGCGTCACTATATAGACACTGCGAGAGTGTAAGTTTATTATTTATGAGTAAGAGAGGATCTACAAAATATGCAAACGTCTCCTTGCCACAATTTTAAGGTAATAGTTGTATAAAAAGCAACATTTCAAGAAATACGAGGCTATGACCTACAGAGTGATAAGATCATCATGTAAGTACCGAAAACAAGCAAACACAAAATCAGCAGGTGATCACATATGAGGAGTGGTATCACGATGCCTCACTCGGGGCAAGTAATTGTTGCCACATGGATTGGCTACAAGTATTAGGTCATGAGTGTGCAGGACTTTGGCTTTTACTGCAACTCAGCTGTGACTGCACACGTATAGACAAGAGGCATGCAAAAAAATCTGAGTGACAGAAAGATTATAGAATCATAAAAGGAAAAGCAAACAACCCAGAATTCCCCCAGTTATATATGGTTTGTGGAACAAGGTAAGTCCAAATATGAAGTATAATAACGGATTAATCGCCAAAGCGGAGGAGAGGGCAAAGCATTACACGGCAACATCATGCAGACTGCAAAGAGTTCTGAGTAGTCTGTTCAACAGAGAAGATTTTATTATACCCATAAACCTGCATTAACTGCACTACCTTTGTAACAAGAAATCTCTACCTCCAGCCTCTTCCATTCCACCTCCTATAATTGTCAACATCTGAAAGTTGCCTAATGCCAACATCTAAAAAACCTACCCCAGACGCGCCAACTCTAATTCCCATGCAAGCTCTGTAACAACTGAATAATGACTATTTATCTATACATAAAATGTGTCAGGGGCCTCAGAAGTACACCTAATCCTATACAACAACCCTAAGAGGTAAGTATTATTTTGACATTAAAGAAAAGGAAAGGAAACTAGGAGAATAAATATTTATAGCCAGTTTGGCACTCAAGGCTCAAAGTCAGGTCTGGCTAACTCTAAAGTTTCCAGCAGAGAAGCAATGAAATGAGATAAATAGGTTTCCTGAAATTCATTTAGACCCCACTCTCTGATTTTTATATCATTCACTGCAGGCATTCCTCAAAATTTGTTTTAATTTTCTTTTAGGCTATAAGCAAATAGATTGTAATACTTGTATCTGAGTGTGTGCACACACATGCACATATGTATTTTATTTGTTCAATAGATATCTACTGAACACATATCTGTGCTAGACACTGTGCCAAGTTCTATGGATAAAACAACAGACATGGTCTTTGCTCTCACAGAGATTGTGTGTCTGCCTGCTCTGCTTGATGAGCAAGGTTATTTAATAACAACAGCTGCCAATACACTAAAATATGGAGAAGGTTGGGATTTATAAAGGGAAATATGTAGCTATGTAAGGGATCAACCATATGTGAGATATCAACCTTCTCATACTATTGCTGTCATCATCATCATTACTGTAGTTATAAAATAATTTTTGTTATTGTAAAATTGGAGACATTAGAATTCTTCAGGGCTGGCAACTCTCAGAGCAGGGGTCACCTGGAGATATGAGGGGAACCAGACACTGCCCCAAGGTTCAAGACCCAAGGTACATCAATCTTCCCTTTTCTGTAAATGAAAAGAGAAATAACTACCTTATTGGAATGACAATCATTGAAATGGGGAAGTCTGCAGTCACTTCCAGGAACAGGCAAATTGGGACAGATACTCAGATGCATTCAGTAATAAAATCTGCGCTCACAATTTCATTGATTTCCATTAACTTTTCGATTTTTAATTTCTACTAATTTCCAAATAATCTTTTTTCTTTGATTGATCTGAGGGAGGAAAAATATATTTTGCTAATACCTAGATACTAACTCAGGAAAAAAGCCAGTGTTTCCCAAAATTCAGTATGGCAATGTCAGTTGCTAGACCAGTTACTAAGCCTCAAGGGGCTGGCATAAAGGTAATGAAAAAATGAAAAACAAAACAAAGCAGAGAAAGCAGACCACAGAACTGGGGATAGTAATAACTGATGTGTCCTATTGGAGTATTCCTTTACTGTGGATGCCATACTTGGTGAGTAAACATGAAATGCATGAACATAATCTAAAGAATGGATTGTGAAGTGAGATGAAGGAAGAAACCAGAGAGTATTCTATGAATTTAAAGGTCTGAGTGTAAAGCATTAAAATTGACACACTTTCTAAGATGGTTAAATTCTGGAACCTCAGTCAAAACTTATGAAAAAGAAAATTATCTTTTAATTGCAAAAAAACCATTATCCCCACAGATAAGCATTTCATAGAGATTGGTGCTACTCTGAATTGTTAGATGTTCCTGTTAAAAAGATTTTAAAATTGTGTGTGCACATGTATGCCCAACAAGTTTTTTCCCCCAAAACGAAACAGATGATTTATTACCTAAGGATGTTCTTATTTTATTATATGGTGTTCTAAAAACTGTCAATAGTTTGCCTGAGTATCTGAGGGCCTTTAAAGGTTATTCATATTATTATTTTCATTATTATTAATTATTATTATGAATAACATAATTTTAGAGATTAAATGATCCTTGCACATCACTGTCTAACACCTTCATTATGCAGAGGATGATTCTGAGAACTAG
Source organism: Smutsia gigantea (assembly GCA_032199065.1). NCBI lineage: Eukaryota > Metazoa > Chordata > Mammalia > Pholidota > Manidae > Smutsia > Smutsia gigantea. The sequence continues at coordinate 223,682 of JAVSCE010013946.1, forward strand.
AGGGGATACGTATACTGCAACACATCACACAGGTATTTCAGGCAGGTTTGGGAATTTGTCCTGAGTATCTGTCCCAATTTGCCTGTTCCTGGAAGTGACTGCAGACTTCTCCATTTCAACAAACATTCATGAAGTACCTACTATGTGTTCGTTTTGGCTCCATTCATGTCTTAATATAGTAGTCTCCTGACATATCCTCAAGTGTCCCCTTTTCCTTCCCCCCAAACTTTTTTTTTTTGCTTTTTATTTATTTTAAAGAGTGCAAAGAATTTTTCTTTTTTCTTTTGGTATCATTAATATACACTTAAATGAACAACACTGTGGTTACTAGATTCCCCCCATTAGCAAGTCCCCACCACATACCCCATTACAGTCACTGTCCATCAGCGTAGTGAGATGCTATAGAGTCACTACTTGTCTTCTCTGTGCTATACTGCCTTCCCCTTGCACCCCCCTATATTATGTGTGCGAATCATAATGCCCCCTTTTCCCCTTATCCCTTCCTTCCCACCCATCTTCCCCAGTCCCCTTCCCTTTGGTAACTGTTAGTCCATTCTTGGGTTCTGTGGGTCTGCTGCTATTTTGTTCCTTCAGTTTTTGCTTTGTTTTTATATTCCACAGATGAGTGAAATCATTTGATACTTGTCTTTCTCTGCCTGGCTTATTTCACCAAGCATAATACCCTCTAGCTCCATCCATGTTGTTGCAAATGGTAGGATTTGTTTTCTTCTTATGGCTGAATAATATTCCATTGTGTATATGTACCACATCTTCTATATCCATTCATCTACTGATGGACACTTAGGTTGCTTCCATTTCTTGGCTATTGTAAATAGAGCTGCGATAAACTTAGGGGTGCATATGTCTTTTTCAAACTGGGCTTCTACATTCTTAGGGTAAATTCCTAGGAGTGGAATTCCTGGGTCAAATGGTATTTCTATTTTTAGTTTTTTGAGGAACCTCCATACTGCTTTCCACAAAAGTTGAACTAATTTACATTCTCACCAGCAGTGCAGTAGGGTTCACCTTTCTCCACATCCTCACCAACATTTGTTGTTTTTCTCCCCAAACTTTTAAATCAGTATGTTCATTTACTGATGGAGATAAGAGTAACTTGTATAACAAATCCCTCTCTCTCTAAAATCAGTTCCTGGACTTGACAAACTAATGAAAATGATTTATTTATGTACACTTTTGAAAAACATCCAAGTGATGCTCTCAATCTATGTTGAAACAATAACACAGAATCAACTTTCCACAAAATTCAGGGAAAGTCCAGAATACTGATAGAAGAATACAGGGTAAGTACATTTCTATGGTGCCTTAGAGCTATGCATTGAGCACTAAAATGCTGATTATTTTGTACATACAGGATAGAACAGTCTTAATAATAATAATCCTTCCTTCCATTCATTCTTCAAGCCTTGATGACAAAGGTCAGGATTGGCTATTATGTATGGAATTGGTCTCTTCTTCTCTATCCTCATCCTTAACTTAAAGAAGCATTCTCACAAGTGGTAAATCAGTCAAATAATTGCTTCAGAAAACAAATACTGGTTCTCTTTATATTTAAAGGCAAATTCATTTAGGTCTAGTTTGACATGGTCATTCAGTAACGTGTGTGTATAGAACTGACATTAACTGCAGGTGAAGGATTTGATCACTTAACCAGGAGAGAATTTCACCCTTTATTCCTTTTAGTATCTAGTTCAGTCTCTGCCTTTCCCCCCTCTGTTCTTGTGTCTCTGACTTTAAAATATTCAGATATATTTGTTTTCATGTATTGTGAAAACTTCTATTTTAGAAATAACCTCTGCACAGATTTTAAGAGCAGAAAATAAGGTAATGAGACAGTGAAAAAGGGCAAACATAGTCAAAATCAAGAAACTTGTGGACTTCAGGTGGTCTTTTTCTCCTATTTATAATCTTCACAATTAGAAGAAATGTGTTATTTTGAGAATGGAGGAATATGGAAATATGGGAAAATGGCAAAATATCAAATGAGAAAAGAAACAGAGCATAACATGCAAAAAGTAAATGAGATGGAAATTATTACTGCCCATTGCTTATATAATATTTTTAAACAAGATTTATAAACATATATGTGGGGGGTGTAGAAAATGAAAGTCTAGGATATGTAGGGTGATCATATATCTCTACTTGCTTGAAACAGTCTTGGTGTGTGTGTGTACCTGATACCCGAGCATAACTGGTTGTAACACTCCCTCCCCTCTCAAAAGTTCCACAGTCCAAATTATATAATCACCCTTAGGATAGAAATTACTCACAGCAGGTTGGCAAATCTACAAGTGAATAATTTTATCTCATTTCTTATTCATAGTCCACTATACATAATACAGACCCATTTGCTAAGGGATCATATTCTCTTGGTGCCTGAATACAATGAATTGATCCTAGTCAGGATAAACCAGCCACAGTTGCATTTTTGGAAACTTCCTGAGAGTGGACTAACTGGATCTCTATCTCAGCACCAGCACACCAACAGCCCACATGTACACAGCATTATGACTTTACTGTCGTGGGCTCAACTTCCTTTCTCTTTAGCAAGTCACCTGGCATTCAAAGTTTGGTTCATACTATCCTATGTAAAGGAAAGGGAAGTGACAGACAGAAATAATTCCATTGTTAGGACTAGGCATTCCCTAATCCCTGTACCTTTAATAGTAAATTAAAGGTGCATGCCTGTGTAACTAACAACTAACCTTCATTCCAATTTCACTGAAGATATTTGTGGCAGAAATTTTCAGTTAAAGCAAAATAACCTCACCAGTATTTATTCTAACCACAGGTCTAATCCTCACTAGAAGCTGTTTTGAAACACAGCTTTTCTTTTAACCCATTACTTCTGCAAAATTTGAAAAATTAGTAAAAAATAACATATGAAAACATCAGAAATTTCCTGATGAGGAAAAAAGGAAATATACTCCTGTTCCTTGCTAGTGACAGTGAATTGGTAATTGATTGGCAGTAGCTATTACATTTAAAACATGTATTACCTCTGACAAGCCAATCCCACTTTTGCAATCAGCATAACAGTTGAGAGAGCAGGCTCTAGGTGCAGACAGCCAGGTTTGAATCCTGGCTCAGCCTCTTAGCAAAAGTGTGGCTTTGGGCAAGTGTCTTAAACTCCCTACTGTACCTCAGTTTCCTCCACTGTATCCCACTGTACAGAGATAATAAGTAAACCTACTGTACAGAACTGTGGGGAAAATTAAATGAGTTAATGCATATAATATGCTTAAGAAAATTTCGGCCTAAAAAAGAATCTAAGGCTTAGCTATCATTATGTTTCAGAAATAAAAACACCAGCACATAGAATAATATTTAAAGTGTACTATATTTTTTCCTAATGGAAAAATTGCATGTCCATCAATATGAGAATGGTTAAATATAATGTATAAGCCATATTTTGGAATTTTATTGATACATAAATTTTTTAATGAATTAGATATGTATCTTTTATCCTTGCTGGGTTTTTCATTATGAAGAGCAAACTATAGCCTTATTTGCTCTGTATCATACAACTTAAAAAAAAACAAACAAACATTCCCCCAAAACACTCATTCTATATATTTATATTCATTCATAAATAATTTCAAGCACTGTTAACACTGAATTACAGCAATGATAAAGACAGACACAAAATTTGGCTTCAAGGACCTTATATTCTAGTAGGACCCACAAAAAAACAAAAAATAAGTAAAATATATAGTATGTCCAACAATGACAAGCGATACAGTAAAAAAAGATCGAGCAGAGTAGTTACACATGGGGAGGCAATAGTGGTTGGCGGGATCCCTTTACACAGGGTGGTTAGGATTGGTCTCTCAGGAAAACAAAAAGATAATTGAGAAAAACTCTAAAAAAGGTGAAAGGTAAAGTTTATGTCTATGGTTTCTGTGTATGTGCATATGTTTGTATATTTTGTATGAACATGAAGGGACCTAAAAATGAGAATTCATCAAGGCATTAAATATTTCAGACAGAGAGCAGGAGGGGTCAAACTTGGGAGAGGTTGTAAGTCTTATTTATACAATTTTTAATTGGCATTAATACTTTTAACTTAAAATAATTGAATAAGGAAGAGCAGGGAAAGGTGACAAAGTAGGAGAATCCTGAGCTCACCCCTACCATGGACACACTGAGGCAATAACAACACATGATGCAACTCACTCTGGAAAGGACCTAAGACTGGCAGAATGGATGCTCCACAGCTAAGGTAATAAAAAGAAGGCCCACACAGAATGGCAGGGGGGAGAGACACAGACCAGAACCAAACTCCTGGTGCGGCAATCCACAGGAGGAGGGGTATCACAGGAGGGTAGGTCCTCCCTAAGGAGCAAGAGGATGAAGCCCACATCAGGTACCCGCCACCCTGGAGATCTGCATTGGGAAGATGAGCCCCCATAATATCTGACTTTGAAAACCTAAGAGGCTTACTTACTTACCTCTGAGAGAGTTGGCGGGCTACAGGAAACCGAGACTCCACTTTTAAAGGGCCAGTGCATTATATCATTCATTTTAAGGCCCAGCACAGAGGCAGCAGTTTGAACAGTTCCTGGGTTATATGTGAAGGAGATGCACTGAATAATTTTAGAGCATGTGCCAGAAGGATAGGAATCTATAGGCGCTTCTCCAGTGGAAGTGTTGATGAGCACCATTTTTTCCTGCCCATCTTCAACCTAGCTGGCCAGATGCTTGTGCAAGCCAGTCCTGACACTCTCCATCTACCTTGCTAGCATTGCTCCTCCCAACCCCAGCCATACCTTGTGAACTGGTCCAGCCCAACCCACTCACCCTGGCAGATGCCTCTCCAAAGCAACTCCTGTGGTGGGTGGGAAGCACCACTGCTCACCAGCACACCTGTCGTGACTGTGACTCACCTATCAGCCAACTGAGCTCAGGGCTGACCCTACCCACTACATCCAGGCCTCTCATCCAGCTACACTGGGGAGCAGGCCCACCTCTAAGCCAGCCCACCGCAGCCAATCAGGGCCTTTCAGCCAGCCATGCAAGGGGCCAGCCCTGCTTACCAGTGCACCCCTAGTGGTCATGGCCAGCCACTCCCACCAGCACATCTGCCATGGCTTGAGAAGGGCCCCACCAAGTCTTCCTAACCAGTGTGCCCACAGTTGTCACAGCCAGTTATTACAGACAGTTGGGCTACTGGCCAGCACTACTCATGAGCAGGCCTGCAGTAGTTGTGATGACCCAGTCACAAAATGAGGGCACACGCAGTCCATCCAGGCGACACTCCAGGAGCACCTGACAATGGGGGGTTGCTCTAGTGGGTCCAGTGGGATACCTTCGGCATAAGACCATTACTTTCAAGATGAAGAGACATAGCTAATCTACCAAATACATAGAAACAAACAAAGACAAATGAGGAGACAGAGGAATATGTTCAAAAAGAAAAAAACAAGACAAAAACCTTATAAAAAGAACTAAACAAAATGGAGATAAACAATATACCTGATGATGAGTTTACAGTAATGGTCATAAAGATATTCACCAGACTCTAAAGAAATGTGGATGGACTCAGTGAGAACTTCAACAAAGAAATAGAAACTATAAAAGAAAACCAATCAAAGCTGAAGAATACAATAACTGATAGAAAAATACACTACAAGGAATCAAGAGCTTATTAGAGGATGCAGAAGAATTGATCAGTGATGTGGAAGGCAAAGTAGTGGAAAGCATCCAAGCTCAACAACCAAAATAAAAAAGTAGTTAAAAAAAATTAGTATAGGAACAGAGACCTCTAGGACAATATCAAGCCTACTAATGTTTGTATTATAGGGGTCCCAGAATGAAAGAGAATGGAGCAGAAAACTTATTTGAAGAAACAATAGTTGAAAATTTCCCTATTCTGGGGAAGGAAATGGGCATCCACTTCCAGGAAGCACAGAGTCTCAAACAAATGAACCCATGGAGATCAACACCACAATACATAATAACTAAAATGATAAAAATTAAAGCTAAATAATACTAAAAACAGTAAGAGAAAACCAAATAGGTACATACAAGGGAAACCTCATCAGGTCATCATCAGACTCTTCAGCAGAAACCTTGCAGACCAGAAGGGAATGGCATGATATATTTAAAGTGTTGAAAAGAGGGGGAGCTGTATGGCGGGATAATCTATTTAGCAAGTTATCATTCAGACTGAAGGATAAAGTTTTCCAGACAAACAAAAGTTAAAGGAGTTTACTGACACTTAACCAGACTTATAAGAAATGTTAAAAGAACCCTTTAAGCAGAAAAGAAAAGGCCATAACTACAAGTAAGGAAATTATGAAATGAAAAAATATTACTACTAAAATCCTACATAAAGTGAAGGTAGTAGATTGATCAGTTATAAAGCTAGTATAAAGTTTGAAAGACAAGAGTACAAAATCAGTTACACCTACAAAAGTTACTCAAGGGATACACAAAATCAAAAGATGTAAACAGTGACATCATATATAAAAACTGTTGAGGGGGCATAAGAAGGAAGTGCTTTTAGAATGCATTTGAACTTAGGCAGCCATCTTAATATAGACTGTTATGTACAAAGCATGTAATATATGAACCTATGGTAACCAAAAACTGAAAGCCCTTTACAGATACACAAAAAATAAAGGGAAAGGAATCCAAGCACAGCACTAAAGTAAGTCATCACACACAAGGGAAGAGGGCAAAAGAAGAAGAAAGGAACAGAGAACTACAAAACCAGCCAGAAAACGTTTAACAAATGGCAATAAGTATATACCTATGAATAATTTAAATGTAAATGGACTAAGTGCTCCAATAAAAAAATACAGGATGACTGAATAGATTAAGAAAAACAAGGCCTATCTATAAGGTCATACAAGACCTAAATGCATAAAGACTGAGAGTGGAGGGATGGAAAAAGATATTCCTTGCAAATGGGCAGGAGGAAAGCTTTTCCTCTAAGATGAAGAAAAAGACAAGGATGTCCACTGTTACCATTTTTATTCAACATGGTACTTAAAGTCCTAGCCACGGCAATCATACAATAAAAAAAGAAAAAAAGGCATCCAAACTGGTAAGAAAGAAGTAAGTCTATTTGCAGATCACAAGATACTATATATGGGAAACCCTAAAAGACTCCACCCAAAAGTATTACAACTCATAAATGAATTCAGCACAGTTGCAAGATACAAAAATCAATATACAGAAATCTGTTGCATTTCTACAACAGATAACAAACTAATAAAAAGAGAAGTTAAGAAAACAATCTCATTTGCATCAGAAAGAATAAAATACCTAGGAATAATTCTAATTAAGGAGGTAAAATGTGTGTATCCTGAAAACTATAAGACACTGATGAAAGAAATCCAATATGACACAAATAAATGCAAAGATATTCCATGCTTATGGGCAGGAAGAATTAATATTGTTAAAATGGCCATACTACCCAAAGCAGTCTACAGATTCAATGTAATCCTTATCAAAATACCAGTAACATTTTTCCCAGAAGTAGAGAAAATTATCCAAAAATTTGTATGGAACCTCAAAAGACCCTGAATAGCCAAAGCAATCTTGAGAAAGAAGAACAAAGCTGGAAATAGCACACGCCCAGATTTCAAACTATACTACAAAGCTTTAGTAATCAAAACAGGATGGCACTGGCACATAAACAGACACATAAATCAATGCAACAGAATAGAGAGCCCAGAAACACACCCACATTATATGGCCAATTAATATATGACAAGGGAGGCAGGATGCACAGTGGGGAAAAGACAGTCTCTTCAATAATTGGTGCTAGGAAAACTGGACAGTTGCATACAAAAGAATGAAAACTGTACCACATCCTATACCATACACACATACACATACACACAAACTTGAAATGGATTAAAGAACTAAATGTAAGACCTGAAACCATAAAACTACTCAAAGAAAACAGACCCATCAACTTTAGCAATATATATATATATATTTGATCTGTATCCCCAGGCAATGGAAACAAGAACAAAAATAAACAAATGGGACTAAATCAAACTAAAAAGCTTTTGCACAGCAAAGGAAATAACAAAAGGAAAAGGCAACCTACTAAATGGTAGAGGATATTTTCAAATGATATACCAAACAAGGAGTTAATATTCAGAATACAGATAAAAAAACTCATAAAAAAACATAAACAACTATCCAATTAAATAATCTTCAGAGAACTTGAATAGACATTTTTCCAAAGAAGACATACAGATAGCCAACAAACACCATCACTAACCATCAGAAAAATGCAAATTAAAACTGCTATTTGTTATCACCTTACACCAGTCAGAAGGGCTAGTTTCAAAAACACAAGAAGTAACACATGTTGGTGAAGATGTGGAGAAAAGGGAGCTCCTGTGCCCTGCTGGTGGAATGTAAATTGATGCAGACACTGTGTAATACAGTATCAATGTTCTTTAAAAATCTCAAAAATTTTAAAGTAGGAGTGCCATACAATCAGGTAATTCCATTTCTGGATATTTACTTAAAGAAAAGAAAACACCAATTTGAAAATATATATGCACCCCTATGTCTACTGCAGCATTTTTACAATAACCAAGGCATGGAAGCAACCTAAGTGTCCATTGACACGTGAATGGATAAAGAACATGTGGTGCATATACACAATGGAGTGTTACTCAACCATAAAAAATGAAATCTTGCCATTTGTCACAACACTGATGGACATAAAGAGTATTATGCTGAGATGAGTCAGAGAAAGACAAATACCACTTGATTTCGTTTATACGTGGTATCTAAAAAAATAAACAGCAAACCAACAAACAAATAAAAATGTTGAAACAGACTCATAAATATACAGAAAAAACTGGTTCTCCATATTTAGATAAGGAAAGGGGTAGGGGAGTAGGTGGGGAGATATAGTAAATGGGATTAAAAGGTACAAACTTCTAATTATAAAATAAATAAGCCAAGGGTATTAAAAGTGCAGCAAGGGAAATATAATGAATAATAATGAAATAACTTTGTATGGTGACAGATGATAATTATTAATTAACAATATGGTACACATTTAGTGTATATGATTGTCCAATAACTATGTTATATACCTGAAACTAATAATATGGTATGCCAACTATCCTTCAATATAAGCTAAAAAAGTAAATAAAACAATGGTGTATTAAGAAGAAATAATTAAGAAAATTAGAGCAAATCAGTAAAAAAGTAAATAGGGGCTAGAAAATGGCCAAAAATTAGATTAATAAATTTCCTGTGTGAGCACATAGCAGGTGCTCAATAAACACTAGTGGAACTGCAATGCGAACATGTCCTTCAAGTACTCTCCAGGGTTTGGAAGATAAGGCAACTAAGGTTTACAGAGGTTAAGTGTTGGTTAAGGTCATTGCTGACACCATAGATTCTATACCAATTTATCTCCAGGGGATTGACATATAGAACATCCTTGTACTTTCTGCAAAGAAGTTTCTCCTTGTAGCCTCAAAGACAGTGAGAGTCCTCTGAAAGAGTTTATATCGAGTGAGAAGGGATGTGGGAGTTTGGGTTTGGGGAAGGAGAATCTAAGGAAGAGCCAAATTACTGACAGTGAAGGCACACACCTGCTGTGTCCTACACCAATGCAAATGATTTATTCAAATTTTGCCATTGTTTCTTCCTTATACCCTACCTTCCATTGGAAGTGCTGTTAAGCGGAAAATGATCAAAAGTTCAACATCTGATATTGCACATGTAACTGTAGATTAGTGATACCAAAATAAATTATATTAAAAAAAAGAACCTAAAAAAAAAGTTCAACATCTGAAGGAAGAAGAAACAGACTGAGAACACCTCAGTAGCATCAGTACCTGAATAATGGAAAGGTGGCTTCAACACCTGACATAGGAATTACAGAGAAGGTTGGGCTTACTATGTTAGGAAAGGATCCTGAAGAAATTTCCAGAGTCAGCAGCATATTCATATAAGTACACAATCATCTTTAGCTCTCACATTCCATGTAATTATGGCCTTTCTCAACTGGATAGAGTCAGAGCTCATCAGTCTGGACCAAAAAGACTGTTTCTAATGATTAGAAGAATACTCTACTGGAAACCAGAGAATGAATGGAAAGAATAAACTAATTAAATAAAAGCATAGATCCAAAAGCTGTTGTCTGTTTATCTGAACTGCTGCTGAAAATACGCAGGGCATTATTTGCTTTCCAGCACCATCCCCTTCAGACTGGCTACTCTGGCTCACGCATCACTGGGGTAAATACATTTGGATCTCTTGAAATGTTCAAGGACATTATTAAGTAGAAGCCAAACAAAGATACTACCTTTTTCTTCTCAGGGACAAACACCAACTAGCTCCTTATTTAAATATCAATATCAGCAACATGAGAATTTATCATTTTTTAGGTAACAAGAGTATGAGAATATCAGCAACAATGTAAAATAATTTTAGCTAACCCTTCAGGCATGGCAACATGATTTTTCATCAGCTCTGTAATTTGATTAAAAGGTTAACTGGGCTTCGCCATATGTAGGGATAGAGAAAGCAGACACCTACTCTAGGTATTTAAGCAGAAAGTTCCACTGTCTTAAAAATATTTGCTGACTACACTGACATTTCCATTAAGGTAAATTGTCAACAGAGAGAATCCTTTAAAACTCACATATTGGTCCATCAACAACCACTTAACATTAATGTTGGGCTGGTTATCAAGGTATGAGAAGAAAACAGGATTCTGAGATGTATATGATTAGAAAACTGGGATGGGAAAGGAGATGGGCCCAATCCAAAGCATGAAATTTACCAGTCAAGGTCAACTGGACTTGGAGCTTTTTAGTGGGGACTAGGGACCTCACATGGGGGGCAGTGCAAAGAGAATCAGAAGAGGAACAAAAGAGAAGTCATAGGTGGAGAGAGGAGTGGGAGAAGGCAAACCAGCCTTGTTTACTTTACAATGTCAGCTAGAAACAGCTCTGAGGCTAATGATGGTCATTAAATACATCTCCTTTCAAGTTCTGTTATAATATGGAAATATTCTGTTCGATAAACATGCAGTAATATTTCCTTTAACCTCCTCTCTCCAGAGAATATGGTGCATCAAAGTAAAACTTTCAAATAATGTTTTGTCTCTAATCTCTAAAACATGCTTTCATTTTAACAGTTTTCTTGTAACTAATCACAAAACATCAATCACTTACTTTCTTTAATTCACATGTATTCCATTCCAAAAAGCATCACCTGTCTTACTGCACTGAATAATGCAGTAAAAGGGCTTTCTTGAGATCTCTTAGTGTATGTACATAGGTAATCTGCCCCAATGTGGAATGACTTAAACCCTATGCTAAGTTTATAGCTGTTTAATTTCTTCCCTCCATCATGAGTTGCCTGTACACAGAAATGCTTGTATACGTTATAAAGGCGTTTGAATTTCATATCCCATCTGACCAAGATCACAAGTCCAGTTTATCTTCTAAAACTCATTCAGCTGAGCTGTCCCCTCAGAATGTTTTCTACTTGTTCTTGTGTTCAACGCACAGTAGAAATGGTAGTGTTTACCTACAGTCTGACTTCTGGTTGATCTGGTATCAGATTTAAGTAAAAATGTAAGGATCATGAGACAAAGGTACAGCTGCAGGCAAACCAAGAAGAAAGGAAGGTTTATAACGCCACATGCCTGGAAATGTAAATAAGTTATAAGGGTTGGGTGACCTAACTGGGAAAATTCAGGCAAAGATAAATTATATTCTTCTACTCTTACTGAATTATTAAAAATTATCAATTAACTCTGACTAGTTCTGCCCATAAGAGTTACAGTTTGAACCACATAATTATGGTACTTGATGATATTTAATTTAGTACTTTATTATAAACTGTCTTGGTATTGTTATATTTAATTGCTTCAGGTTCACAAATATTATTTCCTTAACAGAACTGTACATGCCTTGAAGGCAGAGGGATCAAGTCTTCCCACCTAATTTGGATTTCTCCACAGCTCCCCAAATAATCCAGTGCATACATAGAATTGAATATGTATAGTATGCACAGTGCATACTTCTGTAATGAATTGAATTGTTATGTATGAATGCATTCTCAAAGGAAATAGAACCAGGGTAGACACTGCGGTCAGCATCAATGGTTTTGCAATTCCATAAGGGAAGATGGAGAAAGTCATTAAAGACTGCTAAAACTGAAGAAATAGTGCCCTGTATAGTGTGTGTGTGTGTGTGTGTGTGTGTGTGTGTGTGTGTGTGTGTGTGTGTGTGCAAGCACTTGTGTGACATTCTTGCAGAAGAGAGGATTCAGAAGACTGTTTAAATGCACACAACACTTAATCTGAATGGCATTACTAATTTCCCAGCATTCCACTACTGATGTTGTTTTTTCTTATATAATAATATACAGTTGGCTTTTATATTAATTCAAAAAAGTAGCAGATTCTTTTAGTTATAGATTCTATAAAACAAAGTCCACTACATAAAGATAACTTGGGTTCAGCACACATATTTATTTTCCACATTTATAGGTACATATATATTCTGAACTTTAAGATTTGATTAGTAACTGCAATAAGGGGAAAGCAAGCAAATCCATATAGTGAATTTTCTTCAATGATCATTCTTTTTAAAAAATAAACATTTCTGCTGATTGGGAATTACTATATTAAATATATTTTAAATTTTTCTCCATAAGAAGTTAATTTCTTACGATTATAGACCTAATCAAGAGTTAGGCCCTTATTTAACCCTACAGCAAGACCATCAAATTGCCAAACAAAATCAGTGGGTCTGACTACCCCAATATTACTTTTTAGAATCAATGTTGAAAACTGTAATTTTATAATAAGATAAAAGCAGACTTCGTTCATTTATTTAATCTCTATGTAATTAAATGGAAAAAAATTGTTATATTTTATTAAAAAATAATTATTTTCTACAGTTGCCCTGAGAAGTAAACTGCCAGAATTTTCTTTGATAAATACGAATCTTTTGTGAAATCACTGGAGATATTTTGGAATCAAAGTCTCTTCAAGTTCAAAAATGACAATTAGTATCCTGCTGAGATGACCCCAAATATTGATGAGAAATGACACTGGTAAATTTAAAGAGTAAAGCAGATAATCCAAAACCACGCACAGTGATAACTAAGTCATTCCCAATAGACTGGGTCTAAGAGATTTCAAACCATAATTCACTTAGTACATTACAAGACAAAAAACAGAAATGTTTATATACAGAGTACAATCCTTAAAGAGATGGTCAAGTATGTATACCTTGCATGGATTTAGGTAAGGTTTACAACCATTGGGCTCAATTATCTTGTTCCAATGCTAATGTAAATAAATAATAAATAAACCCTGACAACAAGACATAAAATAAATTTCTATCAGTTCATGTTCTTCAATGAAAGCAGCAGAAAATTTCCATGAAAGCTAACATACAGGGAAAAAAAATAAAAGTGGAACTGACTGGCTTCATAAGGCAAGACACGAAATCAAAGAGTTGACCGCCTAGGACTTAAGAAAGTAAAACACCAGGGAATGTTCTGAGAATGTGATGACAGGAACTCAGAGAGATTCTCCTTAGGTTTCATCTTCAGGATGCATGAGCACCAATCACTTTCCATCTTTCCATGAGCGTGCTGCACATATAGATGCTGAGAAGGGCTGTTAGTCTAGTCCCCTATTCGAGGTGGAGGACTTCCTGGCTGACAGCCCAAACAGTAGCAGCTGGCATGTGAGAGTGGCAGGTTCCCAAAGGAATAGTTGCTCATACAGGAATAAAGGAAAGGGATTCCGGCAGGCCAAATCCCTTCTCTCAGCGCAGGCCTTCATTCAATATACGCATTCTCTGGGCTTCAGTAGTGAGCTAATGTGAGGACCTAGGAATGTAGGAAAGATATTGGATGACAACAATCTAGATGCCTTGGGAACAAGGCACTACCCACAACTGCAAGCGCATTCAAGAGGGAAGGACAAAAAAGCCGAAGACCCCCACATTTGGAAGGAAGGAAAGCTGTTTTGCCAAGTTACATCAGATGAGACAATATTTTAAAAATTGAAGCCCATTAGATATGGTCATTATCAGAATACGACAGTAAATTCATCAGTTGAATGCTTTTTTTTGAGCTTTCATATGAGTGATGTATTAGATGAAAGACATTCTGTCCTTTGTGTACTTGTTTTTATACAAAAATGATGGCTGAATCAAAGCTCTTACCATGAAATAAAAATGTGAGATGTTCAAAACATTTATTTTAATGATAGGTACTACTGGTTTTAATGAAATTAAAAACATAACAATATGTATAAGTAAAAAGCTAAGAATTGTTAAGAGAAAAAATACGGGTTTGAATAATGTATTTGGTAATTATTATTCTCCAGCAAAGAGTATTTTTTTGAGTTACATGAGATGTAGATAAATAAATAGCCCCATTATAAACTTTGTACTGCATTTAAATATCTGCCTATCTGCCTTTGATATCTTCACCATGTATAAAATCTCTTTTATTAAAATGTGTCTTCCAGGAAAGAAATTTTTATTTTTTAAGTCTTTTAATTATGATTACTATGAAATATCCTATTTCAAATTGTATTTTTGATTTATTAAGAACAGAGACTATGATATATACTACTTTTGACTTTAGTTTTCTTTTAATAGGAGGTGCATTTATACTATGTATTTATTCTTAATTAATGAATTAATCCATCAACAATGTGTAAAGATTATTTCCCCTTAAATCAGTAGGTGCTGAAAGATTAGAATGTTTTGGTGTGGTTCAAATAAATAGGCTCAAGATGCTGAAGCTTTTCAAACAACAAAAATAATAAAGACATAGACTTGGCCTCTCGTCAGCACAGCACTGTAGAGTCACTGTGTATCAGATTAATCATCTTGGTAACTTAGAATTGGTGTCAGAGGTCACCTGGCTCCAAGTATCTGTACTGTGTAAACATTGCATAGCCTATGCCTTTAAGCAGATTTTGGGGGGGAGAATTGAACACTGAGGACATAGGAAAGTAAAACACCAGGGAAAAATGCTTAAAGACAGGAACTCAAGGAGAATCTCTTAGGTTGAGTTCTTAGGATGATGAGTTCCAAGGCAATATAATGAACAATAAAGTACAGTTTACTTGAAGTAATTTTTTTTTCTTTTTTTCTAGTAAAATGGGCCAGGAGATATTGGATTTCCTTGAAGCCATTACCTTCTATGTCTTTCTAAGACTCATCAACTTTCCATGAAGGTGACACAGACAAAGACTGATAAGCAATAACAACCAGTGTATTTTTCGACCCATAGCAACAGTTTTGGCACTGACTACTTAATTATTTGTCACTTTTGTCTTTAAATGGCCATGCATACTTGTCTGCACATAGAACTGTCATTCAGGATCCTCCCCACATATTTTTACATAAGTGAATAAAATGTTTCAAAGAACATGGAGGAAAGCTTCCAAGGATCAAGGAAGTCCAGGAGTATGGTCCCCAGTGAGCTAGAGAGGAAGTCCCTGAACAGCAATGCATTTGCTTATTTGTTGATTTAGAAAATCATTTATTGAGCAGCTACTTGCAGTTAAGGGCTAGGAATTTAGAAATGGTAGATTAATTCTGCGCTCTTAAACAGTCCTTTCTGCGCTGCCTTAGTGATGGTGTCTGGGATTAGGAATGATTCTAGATCCCAAAGCCAAAGACCTATTTATTTTCCCATATCATAATTTTTTTGAATTGTCCTTACCAACCACACACACACACACACACACACACACACACACACACACGCACACACACACACACACACACACACACACACAACCTTGTCTTCTTGAGTCAGTTCCCAGCCTTTCACATTGCCTAGCCTTTCACAAAATACGAATGGCTGGGAAGGGGTGAATTGATTTGATTTGCCAGACTTTAGGAATAAGGTGCTGGCACATCTTGTCCCTGAAGCAACTGCTCTTATGCCTTACCTAAATACTTCCAATTGGCATATTAGACATTAAAAACTTGTTCAAGAGAAATCAATTTAGATTAATGCTAAGATAATTGGATTATTTCATTAGAATAGCCTAAGGTATGGACATAGCCCAAGAAGATTTGATGTTTCTCAAGTATGTGTATCTGAGGCCTTTAACAGAGAAATCACAACCACTGGCCATCTTCAAAATAGTGCTGCTGATCTATGCCTTAAGCTGGGTATGGATCACGACTATGTTAAATACTTCATAAAAAAACATAAAAGGAAATCAAGCAGCCACCCATTACAAAGACATTAGGAGTTACATATATCTTATGCTTTTGTATCCCTTTTATTTCCTCACTGCCTGTCAAATGTACTTCTTTCCCACCTAAGTTTCTTCATCTCTGAATAGGGCACATCTTTATCTTTTTCACACTTCATTTTCTTGCTTTTCTTTTCAGTTCATATGAAACCCACTGCTTAAAAGCAAGAGTAATTATTCACTGTTTCTCTTATCTTTGTTTCCGCACACATTCCTTTCAGGCTTAATGACTGTGGCTATATGCCACCTCAGAACGTGCTGGTCTGCAAGTACAAACAGAAGTTCTCAACCTAAGGACGTGAGTGGCAGGTGAGTGAGTGGGAGTAAAATTGCTTCTGGTAAATGCTGGTGGGCGGAAAATATTAGCTGTCTGATAGGTTCTTTTAAATGCTGTAATAATATTTCTCATTTAATTAATAGTGTGCAAAGAGCACTGGTGAGGGTTCAGAAGGATGCCTGTAGTGTTCATCTGCAGCTGTGCACAGAGGAAGTGGAGAATGTCCCCTGCCAGGTTGACACCATGCTCATATACAGTGAAACAGGACTGACGGCAACCTTGCATTCAGCACTCCAGAAGAGGTGACTGCCAAGAGTAGGGCAGAAATAATGCCGACTCTTCTGTGAATCCCCCAAAACACTTTTGTTAATACCTACGTAGTCCACCTGTACCTCAGAAGACATATTTATTTTTAAATACAGAAGAAGATCAAGTGGAAAGTTATAACAAATCCCCCTAGCTGACAGTGATTACTCAGATTCTAGACAAAGAGACCAAATGAAGGAAAAAGAATTTAGATTTGTTCGATAAAACAGATCCAAGGTTAGATAAATAGTATTTGGAGGAGCCTGGCTCTGATTTTACTTTATAAGCTTCCTCTAAAAGACAACTAGTTTGAAGAAGCTGGCTCTAGCCAAACAGCCTTCCTAGCTCCCAAACCCAAAGGAAAAACAATGACTACAATTATGTTGGGTACTTTTGATAGGACTTGCTATTTCTGAATATGACACAGTAAAGGAACAATTAGTGAATGAGTGCTTCATCAGTACAGGCTATAACAGAGGACAGTACTTCTATTAATTTGGGTAGTTATTTTTCAGAGAAGTGATAAATGCCTTCACCATCATAATCAGAATTCACAATACAAGAACTGCATTTATTCTTGGAAAAATTTTTGTATTTCCAAGACCATATAATATGTACATGTAATTGTATGAATGTATATGCATACATATACACATGCACATATACATATATGTATATACATGTAAGTGTATATATGTATGTGTGTGTATATATATAAATGCACATATATATGATTTAACTGAAAAAAGTCATCCAAGGTTGGCTGTGAATCTTCCCTATATAAAATTTCAAGCACAGGCACCATTTTAGAAGATGGTACATAAACTCATGGCCAATAAACTAGAATTTTACCTCATCATAAACGAATGCTTATTTTTGATAAATCTAGGTGGCTGTGAGATAAACATTCTAGAACTGGTATGAGGTAATTTGTGGTAAAGAAGAACATAGGTAGAGTTTAAGGAAAAATTCAAGAACAAAGCTTAAGACCCAATACAGAAAAGTTTAGCCTGGATTTTTAGAGAACAAATAGTTTTATTAGGTGTATAAGACCGAAAGAAATTTATCACTTTTCCATGAGCATCATAGAAGAAAGCTAGGAAGAGGAAGATAGATCCTATGTTATGGCTTTCAGATAGAAGTCGTGAGGAATACAATAATAACTAAGACATAGCCTCAGCCTACAAAGACCTTACAACCTACAGGTTGATGCAGACAGATGCAGCAAGTAGTTTTTAAAAGGCTGAATGTGATACACAGAGAGCAGTCAGAAGAAAAATGTTACTTACAACACTGGCTACGGTTTGAGCCACAATGATAGACGCTTTCATTCCAAGGAGAGAATTACTCTTACCTTCTGGAAAATATCTTTCTGGAATTCTCTGGTCATGTTCCCTCTCTCTACACTGGTGCGTCTATCAGAGAGAAGAGAGACCAGGAAGTAACCAGCTATAGGCATGTGGGCTTATCCCTCTAGCAGCTCTAGAACAAAGAAGTGTTTTACAGAGTGGCAGAGGGATCTGGAGGAGGAAGAGAAGAGCTACCTAAGGAGCATAAAGGAAGTCTGGGGCCTTTGGCAAAATAGATTGTTACTGCATAGTTGAATTATGTCCACTCAAAATCCACAGGGTGATGTCCTATCCCCTAGTACTTCAGATTGTAATCATTTTTGGAGCTAAGGCCTCTAAAGAGGTGATTATATCAAAATGAGACTTTTACAGTGAGTTGCTAAACCTTATATAAGAAGTATCCTCATATAAGAAGAAACAAGAGCAGGTGCACACAGAGGGGTAACAATGTGAAGAGGCAAAAAGACGGCAGCTGTGTGCAAGCCAACGAGAGAGGCCTCAGCAGAACTCACCCTGCCATCACCCTGATCTTGGACTTCCAGTCTCCAGAACTGTGAGAAAATAAATTTCCGTTGCTGAGGCCACCTATGATATTTGGTTTCTATGTACTTTGTTATGTTAGCTCTAGCAAACTAGTATATACAACTAGTGCAGGTAGGATGACAAACAAATATGAAAATGAAAAAAGGTAATTTTAAATGTTTTTATTATGTGCAATATTATATGTCCCTTTATTATCATTAATACTTTGAAAAGCTCTATTCACACAATGATTTTGTGGAGGTTGTGTTTTGGGGAAAAGAATAGAAGAGGTGTTTGAGGGAACACAGGACAGAGAGAAGACATCAGTTAAAATGAGGGAGTTTATACATACAAATTAAAAGTTCAGTAAGAACAGGAATTTAGTATAAAAGTTATCAGAAGACCAGGAGGTTTCTGGGAAGATGGTAGAGTAAGAGGTGGAGTAGGAAGCATCAGAAATCTGTCTTCCCTACCTAGACATCAATTTTACTGGCAGAATCCAGCTGATGTAAATATTTTGGAACTGTGGAGTCTACTGAAGGTTCGGAACTTCAAGGAGGAAGGCTTAGATGGTAAATTGAAGTTAACTTTGGTCAATTTCAACTCTTAACACAGTAGCAGCTACTCAGGCCCACCTCTCAGGCCCCTGGCATGCAGCTGTGTACATACTCCTGGAGCAGCTTGCACACAGTGCACAGAAGGAACCTGTCCTCCGAATATTGGAGATCTGAGCTCTGATTGCTGCTTCTAAGCACAGATATGAAGAAAAAGAGGAGGAGGCTACTGTTCTTATACCTCCTCCCATTATTGCACACTCTTTTCCCCTTGGCTGAAGTAAATTCCAGAGGAAGTAAAGGCTTGGCAAATTTTTCCCCATCAGTTTTTCTCTTTTTCTTCTTTGGATGCCAGACATTGAATACTAACATATTTAAAAGCAAGCATCATGTATAGGAGAAGATAGTCATTTCCCACATCCAGAAGATGACACAAGCCCAGGAAAGACCTGAGAACAACTTAAGTTTGCCCCTCAGTTTCATACTTGGCACAGGTATAGTCTATAACCATCATGAGAACTCTCCACTCAGAAGACAGAGATTGGCAGAATGGGTTTAGAAAAAAACAAAAACAAAAACAAGATCCAACTATATGCTGTCCATAAGAGACTCACTTTATACTAAAAAACACAAATAGATTTAAAGTAAAAGGATGGAAAATTATATTCCATGCAAATAGTAACTAAAGGAGATCGGGGTGGGTATAGTAACATCAGACAGAATAGATTTTATCTAAAAAAAGGTTAGGAGACAAAAAGAATGACATTATAGATTAATAAAAGGTTCAATACAGCGGGAAGATGTAACAACTATAAACATTTACATGTTTAATAACAGACCATCAAACCATATGAAGCAAAAATTGACAGAATTGGAGGGTTCTACAATAACAGTTGGAGACTTCAGTATCTCAATCTCAATAACGTATAGAAAAAACAGAAGATTAGTAATAAAGTATCACTACAAAACTCTTCAAAGAAAAGATAAGGTCGGAGCTTTACCACATGGGATTTGGCACTGATTTCTTGGCTGTGACTACAAAGGCATAGGTAAAAGAAAAAAACAGACAAATTGAATGTCATGAAAATTTAGAAGATTGGTACATAAAAAGATACTATCAACAGAGTAAAAAAGCAATTGACAGGATGGGATGAAATGTTTATAAATCATATATCTGGTATGGTATTAATATCCAGAATATATAGAGAACTCCTAAACTTGACAACAAAAATATAAACAACCTGATTAAGAAATGGATAAAAGTCCTAAACAGACATTTTTCCAAAGAAGTTATATGAATGACCAAGAAGCATATAAAAGATGCTCAAGATCACTAATCATTATGGAAATGTAAATCAAAAATACAATGAGACACCACCTCATTCCCATTAGAATGACTATTATCAAAAGAAAAGAAAATAACAAGTGTTGGTGAGGATGTGGAGAAATTGGAACACTTGGACCTGTTGGTACAAGTGTAAAATGGTACAGCCACTTTGGAAAACAATATGTAATATGGCAGTTCATTGGAACATTTAAAATAGAATTACCATATGATCCAGCAATTGCACTTCTGGAGATAGGCCCAAAAGAATTGAAAGCAAGGTCTTGTAGAGGTACTTTTAAACTCGTGTTCATAGCAGCATTATTCATAATACGTAAAGTGTGGAAGCAACCCAGGCATTCATCTGTGGATGAATGACTAAGCAAAATGTGATATATACATACAATATATACATACATATACATACAATGGAATATTATTCAGCCTTAAAAAGGAAGCAAGTCCTGATATATTCTAAAACTGGGTGAACCTTGAGGACATTACGCTACGTGAAATAAGTCAGGCACCAAAATGACAAATACCACTTATATGAGGTACTTAGAGTAGTCAGAAATCATAGAGACAGAATGTATAATGCTAGTTGCCAGGAGCTGGGAGAGAAGGAATGGGGAGTTATTGTTTAATGGGTATAGAAATTTTATTTTACAAGATAAAAAGAGTTTGGAGATGGATGTTGGTGATGTTTGTACAATAATATGAATGCACTGAATAGCACAACTTTAGGCCTAACAATGGTTAAGACAGTAAATTTTATAATGTGTATATTGTACCACAATAAAAACATTGGGAAGAAAGTTGCCAGAAGTATATAATCTCCCCAAACTCCTTCATATCTTCCCCAAACAAGATCCTATATATTCAGGAATGTTTAGGAAAACTTCTTAACATCTTCCATTAAATGAAATTGATGCAGAAGAATTTTGGATATTGACTAAAAAGGGATTTCAATAATCTGGATAAATAGGGAACATATGGATTAATATATACTGTAAAGTAGGATTTTATAACCAATGTTGTAGTCTCCTGAAGTTGTTGGCTTTAAACTGGTTTCTCATCTATCAAATGTGATGAAGAAGAGCATTCTAGGTTGAATAGACCAACATGATCCTAGAGGGTATCTAGAAACCTCTTAGGAAGCACAGAGTCTGGTGACACAAAACAAGCAAGAACTCTTACACTGTAGTGAACTATTCAGGGTCCTCTATTTAATCCCTAGTTCAATATTCCATCATTAATGACATATATGAAAGAAAGTATCAACTATATAGTGTTCAAATTACATGGTAAAACAAGTCAGCAATAAAGAGACTGGACTGGGGAATTCATTTATGATCACTTAAAAAAATGTGAAGAATGCCTTGTAGAACAATGAAAATTTCTGTATCCTGCTGAAGATAGGAATGGTTCCCTAGTCACTTTCCATAAAACTATATTAAGTGGCAATAAAATAAGAAGCTGGCCTTGTATTGCATTCAGGAGAGGACTTTTTTTTGCATGGAGACATTTGGTTTTCATGAAAAGCTTTGCAGAAACTGGTAGGCATTTGTCCTTGCATGGGTATAATGCTACTAGACACTTGATACCTACCTTCTAAGAGTTTAGTAAGCTTGACAAGTATATTAAACATTAAGTACATTTACAATGAGTTTAAATGTCTAACCCCATGTTAGCTAAAATAACAAACTAACATAAAAAAATGGTAGTTGACTGAAAAACAAGTCAACAATAGAGATAAAAATCAAATTTTGGTAATCTGCACCTTAGCTACTGGCTTTCTGGTTATATTTTGCTGTACTACCCCCAAATTGCATGGAATTTCAACAAAAAACACAAAATAAAACAGGATGGTCAGAAAATCCTTGTTATTGGCAATCACTTCTTGCTTTTCAAGGCCACTGTAACTTAACGCTTCATTTACGGATGCATTTTCGGTGTTACCCAAACTACAGTCAGTCTACAAATTTCTCAATAGGCTCTGCAACTGACTTGAAACCCAAGAAATGGAAGGTCACAAGCTGAGCTCTTCTAGGACTCCAGAGTATGAACTGCTACCAATAGACATTCTACAAATTAGAAAGTGGTGACGAATATGTTCCCTAGGTCAATCATGGTTCAGCCGATGCACGGGACACCACCCCTGCCAGCTACAGCTCCTTTCATCTTTCTCCTGCCTTGGGCCTCGCCACAAAAAAAGGACTGATGCTCTTTGGTAAATAAGTCATTTACTTCAGAGAGTTGGTATCATGAGAAATGAATGAGTAAATCTATGTGAAAATTGCTTTGAAATGCAGGCTATGCTTTTCAGATACATGTTTTGTCTTCTTTGTCTTATCATCACTATTATGATCATCATTGTATTATTACTGAGAAAATAAAGGGAAGCTATTTCAACTGCTGGTGGGGAAAAGGACTCTAAACTGAGTTCCACAGTGAATGGTTCTGAGTTGCTGTTTTGTTGTTGGGATGGTATTTGAAAAAATAAAATATAAAAAAAAAACTAAAATAATATATTTTTTTAACTCATCATTAAAAATTTTTTTAATGTTTTTAAAGAATATGCATTATTTAAATTAGGAAATTAATAAAGTGCCTAAACAATAAAAGTAGTAAACATAAAAACCCTTAGTCCTACCATCTAATGCTAACACCACTAATATTTAGGATTTTTCCTACAAGGACTTTTTTTTTTCTATGCATGAGTTTTGTTTTCATTTTATACTGTGAATGTTAGTGTACATAAAATGTTGCATCTTTCCTTTGTTCTCTTCATTTTTAAACAAAAGTATTTTTTGTTATTTATAATAACAATGGTACTTAATGGTAGTTTTGAATTGTAATATCTATAAGGCATTGACTTAATTTATAGATGACGATCATAAGATCATACTGAAATAAAGTGTTGAAAAAAAACTGAATCTAATCAACAAATTTACTTTGAGGGCACTTAGATGAGTACTTTAGTCACTGAATCATCTAGTATTTTCAGGATGAAAATCCCAATGTACTTTTCTATACACTAAAGTCCCATTTTGCATAAAAACACTTCAAAATGCAGACATTTATGCGAACTGCTTATCATTTATGACTTTCTTTGTAATAACAATTGTGTATACTTTGCTATGTATATAATTTACTTTTTATAATTTTTATTTGACTCCAACAATATACTAGGTTCATTAATATTCAGGGAGTTTTGCTACTATAATAGCAGGATTTACCTTCAGAATTTTAAAATTAATGCATTAGAACAATGCTTACCAACAAATTTTTGGACACAAGCTGTGTCTTATCAATCCCTTATAAGGAATACTCTGAATTCTGACAAATACAATCATAATATGATAAAACATCCACTGGATAGATCAATTCAAACACTGATGATGAGGTATTTCTGCATCTAAAAAAAAAATACCTATTTCTCAAATACAAAGACCTTGTGTCTCTCATTTTGAATAAAAAATATGATGAGCAAGAATTCCTTCTTATTAACATAACAAAATATTTTATTTTTACAGGCCACACCAGAGCATGAACAAAGTAAAAACAAAAGACAAAATAAACAATAACACCTCCTCTTACATTAGGTGATTGTGGTGGGGTTGGAGCTTTATCCTTGAAACTATACAAACACTTCATGAAAGCCAGTTTAATTTTTGCTGTTAATAGTTCTTTATGTTCATCCAAAGAAAGAACATTTCTGTACTATCAATCTATGTTTCAAGCATTTTTTTCCTAAAGCACTTTTTATATTTAACTAATAAGATGCAAGCAGTATTTTGATTTATAGATGCAGATATCTTTAGATTAGGTATTTTTACTGATGCCAAAACAAAATCTAAAGGAAGTTGAAGAAGGAGAACATGTTTCAGAGATGCCCCTGTGGGGCCAATTAGCACCTATAAATATTTATATAACCATCACTTAATGCCAAATCAATGTTTCTAAAACATTTTTTTGTCTATCAGCTCCACGTTCAATAACCTCTCCACAGACATTAAATAAAACCTAATGCTTTAGCTCTGTATTTTAAGATAGGCATCAACAGAATTTGTCTCATCTATTTGTACTTGTTTTAAAACAAATTCAAATCTTTTACCTTGTATTCCCTCCTTTTGTCACCCAACTAATTCAAATACTATTTCCCCTACCACATACAACTGCACTATTGCATTTACTGACCAATATCCTATATTTTCTTTGAAGTCATAGCCCATTGACCAAGTTTATTTTCACGATTTTCATGACTGCTAATAATATTTAAACTCCATGGAATCCTTCCTTTTTCATAAGAAAATTGTTTGCCTATGACCCAAACACACACATACACACACACAAAAGATTACACAAGTGAGACAGATTATATTACACAAGAGAGTTTAGGAAGACATCACTGGTCCCCTTTAACAAGAAAAGAAACAGAGAATGCAGTTGGCTTGAAAATAACCAGTTAATTGGGAGCCAGAATTAAAGTCAGAAAGTCAGTTTGGCACACCATTCTGGGGGTACCTTGCCCCGGGTGTCAGCACCACTAGTCTATTCTAGACCCCAGAAAGCAGAGACAAGACCTGGTCCCTGGTCCCCAGGGAGGCTGAAATTTTGGAATACTTTTCTCAAAATTTATTTCCCTCTAGGACCTAAAATCAGCCAGAGCTGTTTCTTCCCTTCACAGTGCCCACCAAACCTCTACTTTGTGGAGTCAACCAAGTGTCTTAGAGCTCGTGAACATGAAGTTAACCTGGGGTCCCATGGCCAGGCTCAGTTCCAGGTGGGTGGACTGATTAGTGGAATGTGCCTGCTGTCTGATGAGGTATTTCTTTCAAGGAATCACATGAGATTGGGCTACCAGAATGGTGGTGCTTATACACTAATTTGGGGGCTGGGAGAGCTTTTCAAAAATTCACATAGAGGCCTCCACAAAAAATATTTTGTAGAAAGATACTCACCCTACATGGAGCCTTTTTCCTTTGGGTATGAAAAAGAATGAGAAGAGTTTATAGTAATGGAGAAAATGCTTTAATACTATTCATGTGCACTGTATTTTAGAATTCATCAAAGTTACCCCACATATCATCTTATTTGATCTTCATAAGAACTTAAGAACTTAATTCAATGAATATTTATTGAGGGTCTTCTATTTTTTGGCACTGAATTAAATGATGTAGATTCAGACTTACAAGATACTATCCCTGATGTCAAAGGACTTACAGGCTAATAGTAAAGATAAAAATTAACCTACACAAATAATTGTCAGTTACATTTGTAAACATTGCAATAAGGTTGACATGAGAACCTTCCAACCCCTCATTTAGAGGACCATCTTAACTAGTCTGTATGATAGACAGAGGCATAAGATAAGTAGTATCAATTTAACTTTACAGTTGATTGAATTGAACTAGACAAAGTTAAATTAACCTTGGCCAAGGTCACATAGTGAGTAGGTAGCAGAAGTAACATATGTAAGAGGACTAACGCTTGGTCGGTTCTTTTTAACTATCATTAATTCCTTAAACCAAAAAATAATGAATCCTATCATGATATAAACAAGTTAATTCTTAGTGAGAAAATCATTTGTGTGTGTAGAGGCATTCTGAAGGTTGTTATTACTTAAGGTACATTTTAAAGGCAGAAAAGTCACCATCAGTGAAAAATTTAATTATATTATTGACTATAAATGTTATTGGTATGGTACTTATAAATAAAGATCATTTTTAATTTATCTAACCAAGGATATAGCCTTATATGTTCTCAGTATTATGCTAAGAATTAAGACAATCTGGCTGGTATGGAAAGTGATTGGGTAGCGAGAGCAACCTATCTGAGAAAGTGAGCAAGACAGAGAAGGACCCAGATGCAGGGATCTGGATACGGGCACTGCGATAGGAGTACAGCTAGTCTGAGTCATGGAGGGCAGATTACATGTTATTGGAAATTAGGAAAAGGCCAGATCATGTGTAGCCTTTGTAGGCTGGGGCAGTAATTTGGACTTTATTTTAAAAGCTATAGGAAGACAATGGTTAGTTCTAAGCAGAGAAGTGACATGATATGACTCACATTATTAGAAGATTGTTCAGATTCAAGCCCCTTGGGAGCAAATGGGCATGGAAAATTGAAATAAAGTTGGTCAAACTGGAAACGATATTTAAGAATCCTTTATAGAAGTCAAAGAGGGTACAAAAGGGGAAAAAAAAAACATATCTGGCCAGAGGAAGAAGCCATAGGAATCAGTACAATCAAAAAGACCTGAGGTAAACAGAGGAACCAGGATTAAGAGAAATATTTTGGCAGGCAGGAAAAATAGTCATACATAGATAACCTGATGCAATGTCATAACAGAAGACACCTACTTGCAGGCAATGTGGAATGGAAGGATGGAAACTTAATCACTGTCATAAACTGCGGGTCTCATTCAGATTCCTTTTGTGTGCAGATTTTCTAATTCAGTGTTCTTTAATCACTGGCTTTCCTATGCATAAAACTATATCCTTGGAGCCTTTTCAGGACACTGCCATACACTTAGTGAGATAGCAATATTTTGCTGAGAACAAGAGCTTTAGATTTAGGCAGACTGGAGTTTAAAATCCAATGCAATCCCCCTCAGGCCAAGTGAATTGGCCAACTGATTCAACCTCCCTGATCCAGTCTTTTCATAGGTGAACGGGGTTACCAATAGCAGCTGCCTCCTAGGGTTGCTGTGGGTGCAAAACAGACAATCCATAGAAAGTGCTGAGTAAAGTACTTGGACCATATGAAATTAGAGTTAGCTATTAATATTATTACTTGTCAGACTGAAGTTGTAAAAACCATGATTATTAAAGTTAAAATGTCTTATATTTTGGTTGGTATATAATTGATGTATACCTCATTAACTGGTATTATCTAAGATTAATTATTTATTTATGTAATTATGCCCTACATTTCCTTTATCTATGTGTTTTTCCCCTGTCTTTGTTGACCTGATCAGTAAAGAAATGTTTCACAGTCTTTACCCAGCTGTGCCTGCCTCCCCCATTGGGTACCCTCCTAAGACAACTGATTTTAACAGCCTGGATGTATGTTTGTTCTCATGCTTTTCTGTGGTCACATAAGCATATGTACATATAGTGAGGGTCGTGTTTACAAGGTGAGGGCCACACTATATAAATGACTATGTGACTTAACAATGAATCATGGACATTCTTGCACGTTTGTAGATTCAGATCTACATTATCAAGGACTGCAAAATATTTCATTAATATGTACATACCATAATATCCTCAAGCACTCTTCTCTTGATGGGTATTTGGACTGATTATAGCTTTTATTTTTTTGTCTATTGTAAGTATTATAGTACACACAGTATGGATTTAGATTCTGTGACTGATAGAATTAACTCATCAAAATCAGAATGCTAAATCAAAGCTGCTTCTTACCTTATATTTTTGATTGTACAGAGGTATAATATATGCACATTGAATTGAATTCTGACAAAATGTACTTACGTAGGTTTTCAGTCTTCATTAGCACTCATATGGAAAGGAATGTCTGCTTTATTTT
Organism: Smutsia gigantea; assembly: GCA_032199065.1. Classification (NCBI taxonomy): domain Eukaryota; kingdom Metazoa; phylum Chordata; class Mammalia; order Pholidota; family Manidae; genus Smutsia; species Smutsia gigantea. The sequence continues at coordinate 251,835 of JAVSCE010013946.1, forward strand.
AAAAGAGCTATTTACTTCCTTTTTGTTTGTTACTCTCTTCTGGTTTTCTTCAATCAAAATTAGTGAAGGATATTAATAAATTGATGGATTCTTTTCTATAAAGCATTTCCATTTGTCTCTCTCAGCTAAGGATTCTTTGTTGCAGGTATACAAGCTCTGTGAGTCCTTGGGAATGCCAGTGAAACAGGTATTAACTGCTTGACATATCTAGCACTGTGTGTGTGAGTGACATACATATGCAAGTGTGCATTATATGTATATGCAAGATCATGCATATTGGTTCTCTCTGGACTAACATTCTTTATTGAGCACTGGATAAAAGAATGAAGTGAATATAAACTGTTCATTGCCAAAAGTGAAGGAAGTATTAGCATTATAAAGGACACACTCTTCATTATATCTCACAGTAAAATATTTTTCCAGGGAAATCCATCACTGAAGTTATGGGAAACAAAAGGGGAAAAAAGATGCACTCCACAAATTTTCAATTCTAGAATTGCTTTTTCAGAAACACATCAGTTGTATAAGCTACAGATATTAGCCTGGACAACAACCTTTATCTGTAGCCTGCTGAACTTTGGACAGAACTTGGAAATCTGCTGTTCAAGATTTCACATTGCTTATGAGAGAATTTATCCTTTCCAAAAAACGAGTCTTAATTTTCAATGGTTGTCAAGTTGACTAATGTAGAATCTCCTCTTAAATGTCAATTTAATGAATCTTGATACGTTAATGTACCCTGTTAGAAGCACCTGCATGTGAACATCAGTGTTCACATGCTGGCCTAAGTGTCTCAGAACCACACAATACAGACGTGACTCTAAAGCAGGAGTTGGAAAACTATGGCCCCCTTTTTTTATGTCTCTCAAGAAAAAATTTTTTTTCATTTGTAAAGGGTTGCAATAAATTTTTAAAAAGAATATGTGACAGAGAATCTTTGTGGCATACAGAAGTTCAAATACTTATTCTTAATCCATTTATAGAAAAAGTTTGCTGACCTCTGCAATAAGGTAATCTTTAAATATTTTTTTTTAATCTTAAAAATCCCCAATTTGTTATGTTACAGTTTTTGTCTATGCTGGGAGTAAAAGGTGCACTTTTTCTCAATTTGGCTCTTAAGGTGAAAAAGGTCATGGTGACTTACCATGCTGAGCTGAATTTGCTAGAAAATTAAATACATATGTGCACAAGCGCGCACACACACACACAAACAGTCTTGAGGGAAAGGTTGCTTAGAAAAAGGAAATGTGTAATGCAATCCACTTTGTCTATAATGCTACTAATCTCTCTTTGCTTGCTTCCCATTAACAGAAGATGATTATTATCTACATCAACTATTTCACAGAGATGTTATTAACTGAGATGAGAAGAGATCTGAGCTCTTCATTAGATGCTATATTGATCCAAGGCATTGCTACAATAATTTATTATTTAAGAGATTATTAATGAAAATTTATTCCACAACATTAACTATCTAGGAGAAAGTTTGGAGGTGGCAGTGTCGCTTTGCTATGTACTTGGAAGTATGTTTTCATATCTGAAGGCTCTCACTATTTTCTCCTCCCTCCTCTAAATCTCTACAGCAGGTAAACTCCCATTTCCTGTGCCACTGATCACCAGTAGGTTTATCCCATGGCTCAAAAATGAGGCATCACGGTGATAAATAAACTTGAAAAAATGATACTATGGACATAAACATAGATCAGACATGCAAAAGAAATCCAGAATTCCATCATTTTAAAGCAAAAAGGATATTATGTTTTATCTAGTTCCTTTATTTCTATACTTGAGGAGATAGAGGGTTGAAATGACTCATCCTTGGAGCAGAACCAGGATTAGTTCTTGGGGCTCCTGAGTTCACATCCAGCATTGTTTACAATAAAAAGGAAAGGGGGGGGGGAGATGAAACAAAGCTGGGAAAACAAGAAAATGAAAGTAAAATGAAGTCTGTAAGCACATATTTGAAAATATATAAAAACATGGCAGTATCTTTATGTGAGGAGAAATAGGAAAATGGACTCAAAGTGGGTAACGAACCTCCAGTGCATATCCTTGTTCACCAATGCCAGGATTACCCCAGTGAACCGGCCAGATTGCCATGACAGTAATTAGCTCTAGTACTTTGACAGGTCATTATGAAAACATTAGCAGAGCATTAGTGAGAATTACCCATTTTTCACACATTGATTACATGCCCTTGTTGGCTCATTAGTGTATCGGTGTCTAACAGCTGCATTCTAACTAGTATTTTTCTCCATCTGAGATCTAAACTTGCTAGGCTCAGACTATGTAAAGTGACTGTTAAATAAGTACAAATCTGTTTCAGTTGTTTAGGAAGAAACTCATTAATCAAGCCACAGAATTATTTGGCCCATCTCTGCTTGGCAATGCATGGTAATCTGCCATTTTCCTCTGATTAAATGATGTGTCTTGTGTTTTAGGAAGAATAAAAAAAACACAGCAGCATCCTTCAGACTTGATCTCAGTTAATCCGTAGGCTACTGCTATCTCAGTTCTCAACTCAGAAAGAGGTTACTGAGAAGAAAACTTTATTGTCTTTATTCCGAGGGATGTTCTTATATTTTATCCAACTCAGTCATCAATCACCTTAGATTATGGAACAGCTGAATCAGTCGTTATCAACAGTCTGGACATGAGAATCACCTGGAAAGATTGCAAAGAAGCACTGATACATGGTCCACATCTCAGCCCAAATGACTGAGAATTTCTGGAAGGCGGACCTGGGCATCTGTGTTGGTTTATTTGGATTAAGGTCACACAAGGTAAGTCTGCTGCACAGTAGGGTTTGAGAGTTACTGCATTTTCAAATATATATTTAGGTTAATGAACCTGGAGTACCAGGTGATACATAGAGAGAGTGATAAAGTTAACAAATTGGTTGGATTATTCCCAATATTGATAACAGATGGTACACTGTTCTCAGTAAATGTGAACAATCTAAAAATCCTAAACCAAGAAAAGGGAACTCTGAGGGGGTGTTTTGTGAGTTTTTTTTCCCTTTCCTTGCATATCACCACCTGTCCACCCACATAGAAAATACATTTAATTTTGAGTCATATATTTTAGAAGGTACAAGTCTCTCACACTGTTTTGAGTGATTATGTTTTCCTAATTTGAAGAAGTCCAGCATGAATACCTAGGGCAAAGCTTCCTCCACCTTCCCCTCCTTCCCTTTCAGAAGCTGTATGTCACAACAACAATGACTAGAATATGTGAAATGAATTATTGAGGTGCTCAGCGCTAAGCAGTCTCTGAGTCTGGTTGTATTACAGGACATGCAGAGGTGCGTGTAAGTCACTGAGCTACACTCTGTCACAGGGCCAGAATCTAGGTCTTTTCATTTCCACAGGAAACTCAAGGAGGAGGAATAATAAAAGACAAAACCAAAGTGAAAGAAGGTGAGAAGGAAATACTATGTTTATATGATTGTCTCCCTAGGAATCTAAAAAGGAAGACTGAAACTAGAGAGAATTGGAATTAGCTGCACAACCTTGGCTGAGATATTTCCCATCTTCTGGATTTGGTTTCCATACCTATTGCATGAAAAGGCTGATTAAAATCCTTTAACTCTCAGCAAGCAGTAAAGTGTTATGATTCTATGATGTAAATTCTTAGTCTCAAATAGTAGGGTACATATAAGCTGACTTCAGCAATGCAAGGTAGATCTTCGGCATTTAATGCTTTATTTTTATAGTCCACACTACTTGTGAGGACTCCTAAAGGTGCAAAGAATATAATAAAACGTAACTTGCCCAGGGCCAAGTTGATTCTCAAGTCCAAATAGGTTGTTCCATCAGCAAATTTAAGCCTATCCAGTCTGGGCATCAGTGGGGCGTTCCCATTCCCTCTTTATCTCTACAAATCAAGGATTCAGAAGATCTCACACTATGTCTCTCATGATTGTTAAGGAACTCTTGTAGGTCTCCCTATATTTAATAGGAATGCCTGTACTTGACATGGTTGTCTGTCTATTTTTAAGTATCTATGCTGTCTCCTCATTATTCAGGGACACTAAATGGAGCAGGTAACTTAAAAGATGAAAAATGTCTTGGGAACTGTTTGGGGTGTATAATATTTTATTAGGCCTGCTCTAACAACATACCACAGACTGGTTGACTTAAACAACAGAACTTTTCTTTCTCACAATTCTGGAGACTGGAAGTCTGAAATCAAGGCGCCAGCAGGACTGGCTCCTTCCAAGACTGTGAAGGAAGGATATGTTCTGGGTCTCTCTCCTTGGCTTATGGAGAGCCGTCTCCTGCCTGTGTCTTCACATGATCTTTTGTACATACCTGTATCCAAATTTCCTCCTCTTACAAGGACACCACTCATGCTGGATTAGGGCCCACTCTAAAGACCACATTCAAATTTGATTACCTCTCCAAATCAGGTCATATCCTGAAGTACTGGGGATTAGGAATTCAACATATGGGGTGGTTTTTTTTTTGGTGGGGAGGGGTGCACAATTTAGCCCATAACAAGGAGTGTTTCATATAAACACAGAGAGGTTGGGCCATAGCTGATTTTAGTAGATAGGTATATATTCGTCTTGTTGAAATGTGAATGACATAAATCAAGCAAGGAATAGCTGTTATTATTGATATTAATATTAATTACCTCACATGCATTATTGTACTAATTACCTTACATGTATTATTTCATTTAATACTCAAATAACTGTGAAATTCTTAATAATATTTTCCTCATTTTATATATAGATAAGGAAACTAACCCTGAGAAGGGCCCAGAGTCACATGGTTAATAAAGCAATAGAGGCAGGTTTATAATCCAGATCTGTTTGAACATTGTAAAATCCCTAACACATAGTAAGTGCAAATAACATGGTGGTTAGCATGGCACAGCGGTTGTGAGAGAAGGTGGAGTAAAGGACTATCTGATTAAAAAACAAAAGAATCTTCATGACTTTGTATCTCTTGCCTCCTAAATTCAACTATCTTAGGCATGCATTCAAGGTAACCTACCATCCGGCTAAAATCTACATTGCCATTCTTAATGCCCACTAACCCTCCAGAGTTTTCCCAGTACAGTCATATGCCATGTATTTTCATTTACCTAAAATGCCATCTTCCACCCTGGGGTCTTTGGCAAGGTGATCATGAAAGTTTTAATGAAAGAAGTAACATTTATACTGGATCTTGAAGGATGACTAGAAACTTGAAAGGTGGTGGTTGGACATTTGAGGAAGAGTGTTGAGCATATGACAAGAATAGATATGAAAATGAGGATGTCATAGCAGAGCAAATGTTGCAGAAGCTTTAGAAAAACAAGTCAGGACACTTGACTCAGAAATTAGGACACCATTAGGAAGATGCATACATTCTCCCTGCTTTTCAAGGATTTCAAGTAACCTTTTGAACAGTTCACCTGAAGGTAAAGGTGAAGGGACAGATATTGAGTATTTTTTCATTTAGCTTTTGATTCTCAATTGCTCTTGTCACTTTACATTTCTGGACAATTTATACCAACAACTATCTCTACTGCCCAAAAACACATTACTCTGTAATTGATTAAGATTAACAAAAGGACTTTTCTACTTTTGTAAATGTGTTTAAAATGAATAAAAGAGCTCTGAGGTATGGCAACTACTTTTACTAGATGCTAATGGAAAGTTCTGGAGAAGAGGAAGCAGATAGAAAATATGTCTACATAAAACATCTCCTTTTTATCTCTCTTCCAATATAGGGAAGATTTTAATTTTTAGCTTCACTGTCTTCTCTCTCTGTTCCTGATCTCCATAAACAAATAAAGAGACAGAAACAGAAAATTTTCTTTTAAAGATGATGCCAAAGTGAATTGCCAAAAGACAACTGTAGGTCTTTTCATCAGTCCTAATGTACATTGGTACCACATCTCTGGAAGTTCTAAGCATAAGCATATTTGAAGGTAAATCAAGGTTGACAGCAGGCATCTTTAAAAAAAAAAACAGAAAACACATTGAAATGAAGACATAGGCGGCTAGACCAGAGAAAGAGGAGTTGCTCCAATAGAGGTTTGCTAGGCAATAGCCAGAGGAACCAGCCAAGGGACCCAAGCTCTAATTGCAGATGTTACATTCCTGTCTTGCAGAGACAGGAGGAGGTTTGCAATAGTCAAGCAGGATGCTGGGAATTCTCTCCTGACCTTGGGCCAAGACAATCTGCTTTTTAACTGGAGGCAACTGTAATCCATTCTGTGAACAGATGGTGTAGGGGAAAAAAATGTAAACACAGGCTCTGTAGTGTCTACTCTAAAAGCTAGCCAACTTCCAGCTGTGGTAGGAGAGGCAAGGGATGATAGAGGTCCTAGCGGGTGGGGAAGAGCGGTGTAAAGAGCAGAAAGGATAACAGGCAGAGAGGGCGTGCTCTGGTCACAGTGATGCTGGATAAATTGGCACTGCGGGCACTCGTCCTCCAGTTTTACCTCAGGACTCACCTGGATCACCCATGATTTCTGCCTCTAAAACAGGCCTGTGTCTTGTCCAAATTCTACATTTGTTTTGCCTCTGATGATTACAAAACACTGTTCAGTTATTATTTATACTTCACTCCCTCTTCACACTAAACTACTTGAAAGCCATAAAACTCATTGCTAAAGTTTGGTCACGTGATTTACAAATGCATGGCAGGGCTGCAGAAAAGACAGCAAGGGTAGCCCCTTCCCTTGATATAAGCAGGTGGGGGGAAAAAAGGGAGAGTGAATTCCAGTGGTGGGAGAGTGTCAGTTTTAAACATGACATTGATATATCATCTCTGTTGATATTCTTTACTGACTTCTAAACCTAGAAAGTGTTAACTATCAATACAACTATTACAAATTCTTAGCAATTTTATTTAAAATATCAAAAAAGGAATTTTCGACATAGTATAAACTCTAATTTCTAAGAGAAGAGTGTAGAGAGCTTAGCCCCAAGAAGCAAGCACACCCACCACTGATTATCACTGCTGTAACCTGCCTATTTAAACAAAAGGTGACAGTTTTCGATGGAACACATCGAATATGCATTGGTTGTGCATGCAGTAGGTAGAGATTTCAACACTGTGTGGGAGTGTGGACTTCATTATATCAAAAGGATCCTCCAGGGGAAGAAAATTCAATGTGTCTCTTACATTCCAATTTTTTATTATACAATTGATTACGTTCAGCAACATTCACCAATACTTACCATGTTCCAGACATGAATCAAGGGTTCTAGGCTTTCAAAGATAGAAAAAAACATGGACAGCATAACCAAAGTAAGCAGTCATAAGAATTAAAAAATTGCCATCTAGTGGGATATGTCTTATGTTAGAGACAAACAGTGTTATAGTTTAATGATCAAATGAGTGCCAGTTCTTCCAGGTTCAGTAGGAAGACTTCACATAGAAGGTAAAGCTTGAGTAGAGGGTAAAGGATGGAGCAAGAGTTATCAGCCAAACAAAGAGCATTCCAGAAAGGGAAAGCCACATACAAAGGCAAAAAAAGCACATAACAACATGGTACATTTGAGATAATGGAAATGGTTCTGTGAAGGTGGAAAGGAATTGGGGAGGGCAGTGGAATAAAAAGCAAGGACCATACTAAGAAGCAATGACAATATCCATACTTTTCAGGCAACAGGGAACTTAGGAGTGCCATACTCTCTGAAGAAGATTCTGTCAGTGCTCTGCCCACATCCCCTTTAGTCCACTACCATTTTCAAGTACATTGTCTCCCACTGAGGCTCAGAACAACCAGCAATTGAGACTCTCTGTTAGCTGGCAGTCCTCACCCTGCCCGAGTTTGTTTTGCCTAAACATATGGAGCTCCTGAAGTGCCCAGGCACTTGTATTCATCCAATAAAACCCTTAACCAGTGATTTTAGGTGCTGGGATATAAACACTCAGGCCCTCTTGCTCCAATTAGGATGACTCTGAAGAAGCCTACCTACTATGGGATTTTTCATGACACTGTACTCTCACTTGTGATTTTTCCCCTCCAATACCCACTTCCCTAGTCCTTACTGTTTTTTCCTGGGAATGTCTCCTGATACATCACTTTGACACAATTCTTCATTTCAGGGTCTACTTTTTGGGGAGTCCAACCTAAGATACCCTTTTAATTTATAGGTGTGAGCTACCAAAGTGATCTGTAGAGAAAATGTTCCAATGATAAACTAAACTTTTGGTATGATGCATGGTTGGGGGAATTAAGAATACACGAGATCATACATTCATACATGTGTGTGGAAGTGAGTGTTAGTTGTTTGATTTGAACTGGATGTGTCTTGGGTTGGAAAGGATGATATTATAGCTGGAGGACCAGTGAATCTGGTCATCTGACTCCAGGTGCTTCAGGCTGTATGTATCTAACACACAGGTTATTCAAATGTTTTCTTCCATATTTCTCTGTTTATTTATCTGGGAGAGTTCATTTTAACCCCACATATATCAGGAAAGAGGACAGTCAAATAAGGGGGAACCTGTTAACAACAGCAAATATCTAGGTTCTGCGTACATTAGCTGCATCTCCCTAGTCCCAACCTACTCTTTATCTGATAGTTACTTCACTGTAAACCAGAAAAAGTTCAAATTCCTCAGGCATGGGAGGCAACTAAGTGATAATTAGTTTTCTTGATATGTACACATTATCCATGATTATAATAATAACACTAAGAATAACAATCACAGATTAGTTAATTCACCTAAATCCTGTGCTCCCTCTGCTACTCCTGGCTTACGCCCATGACAAATTCTGTCAGTAAACCTTGAGCTGTAGTAATGCTCTCCCATGAAAAATGACACCTTGTCCCCCTCCACACACACACAGACATACACTCACACACATGCACACACACACACAAGGGCTTCCGTGTAATGGATGCCAGCCTGCTATAATTCTGACTCATTAAAGCATGACTCAGACCAGCCCCCTCATTATGCTCACTTTCTAATTATCAGGACTGGACAATTTTAGACAGAAAGAAAAACCACACACTAAGATCTTTGATGCTTGATATTGATTGCTTTTTTATTCTGATCATGACTCTTTCTTCCTCACAACTCCTTGCAACATTTCAGCTCCCCCAATTTTTTGAACAGATATGTGGTTTTCCTCCCAAATCCATAGCAAGAGGACATAATCCCTCAACAAGTTTTAATATGTAAAATCTTTCCCCCTCATTCCTCATTCTTTCCTTCATCATAAGCCCAGTGACCACCAACATACAGTTGCATTTCTGTTGACTGACAATTACTTAGCGAAGAGATTTCAAATCCACTTATTTCCAAATATTATTGAGAGTTTTGCACCAGCTTCCTACCAAGCAGGCTATCTTTGTCCTTTGTTCTCATTTCTACAGGTCCTTTCCTTCTTATAATCACTATTTCCTTCTATTTTCTATTCCTTCTGTCATTCTGTTTCTTTTTTTTCCCCTTTATACCTTCATTATCTACCCTGATTTACATGCAATGACTTGTACATTCATTTCCTTTCTTGAAAATAAAATAAGAACTTCAGAGAGGCATGAATGATCTCTCCTGTTTTAATAATTAAAGATGAATCCACAACAAAGCTCGCTCTGCTGTTCCCAGTGTTCACATTAGATCAGAAATGGTGTTTTTTAGTCCCAAAAGAAATATATCAGAGTAGTTCCCGCCCTGAAATACATGGCATGAAGCCCAGTTGTTCCCTGGAACCAGCATGCTACCAATGGGTCTGTTTCAAAGTAGGTGTAGTCAGAATATGGGAAGAAGGATTTGATAGTGTTTGATAATTCACAATTTAACAGCTAAGGAAAGCCAGCTTATTATTAAATGCAAATAAAATGAAATGAAGTCCGGCTGTCTGGGTGCAGATAGAAATTACACAAAGCCTATAAGCCACTCTGGAGATCTTAACGAATAGACAGAACAGAGCTCCAGGAGCTGCCAGCAAGCACAAATCCCTTCTTTGAAGGGGCTTGCGCCCTGTATTATCTCCAGAGAAAGGCTCCTATTTTACAGTCTGCTTGGAAAACTAAGGTGTGACTAGAAACAGGGTAAGCACAGCCACTTCATGGAAAGCAAACATGTTTTGAGTTTTAAAGTATTTCAACCTCTTTAGCTCCTATTGTTACCTTCCTCTTCTGTGGGATGGTTTTTACTGGCCAGTGGAAAATTGCCTATTTCCTTAACAGGGTTGAAAGACAACCTGCTTGAGCAAGAAGATACATATCCCCCCAGACTACCCAAATTTATAACATTAATATGACTGCTTCCTAATGTTCACAAGTATGAATTTGAGAACATGATGATAATTTCATATAAATAATAATTATAATATCTTTGCCAGGTCTATTTTTATTTTTAAAGTCAAAGTATTTCAGTTGTGAAATTAGATATTTTTTTTCCTTTCTCAATTAGGCTCCAGGACTCTGATATTTTGGAAGAAGAAGTACTAAAACTGATTTGCAAAACTGAATAGATTCAATATGGCCACCTGATTCATTTACTGAAACCAATGCAACTCATGTTATTCAATAACTCAAAATTATTTATGGATACATTTTACCTGATCAGGTTCACATAATTTCTTAAACAATTCTATTCTCTATAATCTAATTTGGGACTTCAATACCTACATTCCTAGACAGGTAGAAAGGTCTCACCTGTATTTCAAGAGTTTCAGACCTTCTTCTAGGCCTGGGATACCTCTCCTCTTCATAACTACTGAAATTCAAAACATGCTTCTGGGCTATTTCAAATACTGTCTTCTCTCTGGACTCTTCCCTGAATATACATCTCCATTCTCTAAGGTATCATTCCACCTATTTTCTCTAGCTCTCATTTTGGTACTTGAATACTTTGTAAATAAACTACATCTACTTCTTGCTAATTACTTTTCTGTTCCTATCATGCCCAGCTCTGGAAAGCAGAAAAGATATTTCAGAGCTACTTTCTATTTCCTGCAGGATTGATTATCACATCCAACATATCTCCATCCTGAACATCTCTCTTGGATTCTAGACTTCCTTACCCATCTGTCTACTCAATATTTCCATTTTGAAGTCTAATAGGTAATCGGACTTACTATATCCAAATCAAACCTCTCAGTATTTTCCCTCTAAAATCTGCCTCTCACCTTGTTTTCTCTATCTCAACTTTTGGAAGCTCCATCCTTCCAACTGTTCATGTCCAAACACCTTGGATCCAACTTTCTGTCATATTCCAAGTCTCATTCATCATGAAATCATCTCATTTCTATCATCAGAACCAATCCAAAATACAATCACCTCTACTTTTGCCCAGTGCCCACTGTTATCATTTTTACCAAGCCATCATCATCTCTCTCTTATTTTAAGACCATAACATTATGTTAATTGGTCTGCTTGCTTCTACCCTGCACCCTGCAATCCATTATCAACTTAGGAGCCAGAAGCACCTTTGAAAATATAAGTCAGATCCTGTCACTCATCTTCTCAAATCCCTTCAGTGGCCTCTCGGAGGGATTTCAGAGTTAATGCCAAAGTCTTAACTGGGTAAGTATTAAAGTCTTAACAGGGACCTATAAAACCTTATGAACCTGACTTTCCATCATCTCTTTAACATCATTCCTTCTCTTTCCCAACTCATTCCACTGCAGCACCCTGGCCTCCTTGCTGTTCCTGGAATACTCCCAGCAAGCTCCTAACTCAGAGCCTTTTCACTTGCTGTTTCTTCAGCCTGGAGGGCTTTTCTTTATTTAAACTGCACCCACATACACCTTTAGTTACCCCTTTCCACTTTTTTTTCTCCATAGGACTTACACTACCATACCAAAATGTTTACTTGTTTATTTCTATTACTGTCTCTCTCCCTCCATTAGAACAGGGATTTCTGTGTATTTTATTTACTACTCTATTACTGCCTACTGCTAAAATATTGCCAGGCAAATAGACGATGATCAATAATTATTTTTGATAGATACATGAATGAAGGAATAAACAGGCAGGCAATATAGTCTTGCTAAGTGCCTAATCCTTATTAAATGAAACAGTGTAAAATAGATGGGAATTGCTCTGAAAAAAATCCCAGAGAAAGGAACTTCTCAAAGAAAAGTGTGTTTCTCCCCTAGCATGGAGAGTTGTATTGTGTCCCGCCACAGCCAGAAGCAGTAGGCTCAAGACTAAACTCAGCCCCTGGAAAGGCATGAAACTCTTCTTGCCTTCAGCACACATCTGTAAATTTATTACGATATTTGCCTTTGACCTGACTGCTTCATATATTGTTCTGTAAATCTTTCTCATGCTGTCTTCTCTGTGCATATTTAACTTCCAAAACACAGTTGAATATCTCTTTTACAAAGCATTCTAAATCTATTAATGGGCTTATGATACAGGATTGCTAAATAAAATAATGTTTACCATCCTGAAGTTTAGACTCTGATGTAGAAAAATAATAACTGTGAACCATAAATTTAAAACACAGAATAAAGACATAATTAGGTTTTGTAATTTTACATTATAATCTGAGCTTGCCAGTTATATCCTCAATATAATACAACCACCTAGTTCATGGTATTTGCTCAATAGATAAAAAGATAATTTTAAAAACCCTATATAACTTACCACTGAGAGTGAGTGCTTATTGAGGGGGTGGAAAAATGAGAAGGAAGAGGCTATGAGATGACCAAGGGTGATCAGAGACATTGCCTCTTGTACTCAGTTGACTCAGGAGCTCATAAAGTTCCATGAAGGAAACAGAGTTTTAAGAATTTTTCTTTATTTTAATGAAAAAAAGAAAGAGTTGGTCCCTAAACTATGTAATTCCTAAACTACACAGGGAAATCACCCAAAAAATGAATGTTAGGACAAATTTTAGAAACATACATATAAGAAGGGTGAAGGATATTTGATCATTGCTAGAATCATAGGCAAGATCTTCCATTTAGATGGTAAGCATCATGAACATTATCTCAGTATAAAAGGACTACTCATGTTTTGAGTACATGCATATATACCAGACTCAGACTCTGCACTAGATGCTAGAAATAAAAACATCACTGTTCTCCAGGAGTCAGCAATCTTTGGAAACAATGAAATAAATGAATCCAACAGACAGTGTTGGATATATAAGGGTAGGGTAACCAAGACCAGAGGGAATAAAAAACTAGATAAAGACTGAAGGAAGAGTTGAAGTTAGAAGGTTGGGGAAAGAACAGAAAAAGAAAATGTCACATTGTAAGACATGGAAGAAAGTCAGTATAGTTGTATTTCCAATGCATTGGAAAGCAAAAGGAAAGCAGAGATGGGAGGAGAAAATAGGCAGAAAATAATTTTTAAATGAGATTGGGGAAGTAGCTAAGTAGGGTTGTTTGCCTTTGGAAGAAATTTTAATTTTATTTTAAGAACAGTGAGAAGCAATTGAAGTATTCTAAGAAAAGCAATGATATAATTCATGTAGAATACACATTTAAAGGTTTTGCTAAAATATATAGAAACGAGGGGCAATAATGAACATTGAAGCCAGGTGGAGGCTCTGCAATGATACAAGCAAGAGATAGTATTGGCCTGACTATCGGTAATGATGATAAGAAAGGAAAATAAGGGGGAGACTTGGAGAGATCTTAAAGAGGTGAAATTGGCAGGACTCACTATAGAAAACAATGGAAAAGACAAGAAAGGTAATGAGGCAAAGTGTTTAAGATCAGACAGAGAGGAACAGCCCTAGAAATGGGCAATCCAAGAAAACTGAGGACTTGTGAGAGAACAGAGGGTTTGTCAATAAGGAGAGGGAAAAAATCAGCTAGTAATGAGAAATATGGTCCCTAGGTCTTCCCTTCTGACTGCAGTTTGATGTAATATGCTCTGTGGAGTCATGGAGAGAAACAGTTCCTTTTGATCCACAAGTCCATACCTCACTGAACGAAAGCTACTGACCAGTAGCCCAAAGTCTATTTGAATTGCCAACTCTGACATCTCATTGTGCTTCTTGTCCAAACTCTGTATCAGGCTCATTTGTGAGGAAATCATTGACAATATAAGGCAAAAGACTGTATGTATATAGAATGTTGGGTGTATGTGTTCCTTGATGGCCAGAAGTGAAGAAAGGAAATAGAAGAATAAAGAAAAGTGCAAAGTAAAGTATCAGAACTGAACTCTGGCTGAAACCATTTTCCTATGTTTAATTCCTTCTGAAATATTCAGGAAAATCTATGGACTAAAGATTAAGCCTAGGCTAATATTTTCTACAAATTTTCAAAAGAGCTTGTGAATTTCTTTTCTTTCCCCATGTACTGTAGAAGAAACCCACTGCTAATTTATTTTGTTCTTTGCCTTGCTAGCTTGTGATCTTCTGATGAGATTTCCCTTTCCTCTAACAGCCTTAGTTCACCACTGGAGATGTGTCAACATTTGGCATTATCACTAACATTCCCAAAAGCCAGGTGCTCTTTCATGCCTGGCTTGTTAACATTAGCACACCTTTCAACTACTTCTGATCTTGTTCCTTTTAGAAACATTTTTTTAAATCTGAATGACTCTTTTTTTTTCATACTCCACTTTTTACTCCTTCTTTAGTAATTTATTTGCTCTTCTTTAGATCTCTGTAATGGTTTGATCCTACTGGTACAGTCACCTGTGTATATGCATTAAGTGCCATCGGATAGACCTACAAGCCAACAGTATACTATTGCCTCACCTTCCCTTTTAGAAAGGGATTATGTAAGTAAAGATCCCCCAAGAGAAAGCCCACTGATGGCAGTGCTGGAGTTCTGCTAGCCTTGTATTTTCCTGGGCCAATCCTAGCCTCTAGGACATCTGGGATATAAGTAATGTAAGGGCTCATATAATCAATTATCAGTCACTTAATATCCCTCTGTACTTTGCCACATGCTGAATATCTCAGAGCTTCCATATAAAATCAAGGAAAGATTGGTTAGGTAAAAACTTGTTGCATTGTACTCTATATCTGGAGTGATTTCTTTATATCACCCTTCACCCTCCCTTGCTGACTTGATCATCCCTTCTAATCCTTCAAGACTCATGTGTAATCTCCTGCAGATCATACCTGACCAGGTCCTTATTCTTCCTATGTTCAGAATATGGGTTTTTTTCCTCTGAATAGCTCAGAGCACAGCATTTCATACTAATAATTAATTCACTGTTCATGGCCAATAGATCAAGTAAAGGCTACATATGTTATGCCATATAATATCATATACATACATGTAAGATATATACACATTTATTATACATTTATTAAGTTGTGCAAGACTGCTCACTCTGCAGATTGTGATCTTGAGATCAGAAGCTTGGTCTTACTATTTTTGTGTCCTCACTCCCTAGTATATACCTGACACTTGGTAGGTAGTTAAATATTTTATGCAAAGAATTAAACCACTTGCTACTCCATGAAGAATCTTATTTCATACTTCCATTGCCCAATAAATAAAATCAAAACAGAAAATTCAACCACTGTCATTTTTCAATAACACACTTCACTCTCTCATTATGGAAAACATTTGGTGACTCATAGCCTAAATATACTGTAAAAACAGCTGATATGCTGCTACTTTAAAGTGATAATTATGTATTTTATTTGTGATTTCACATGTTAGGGCTAAAAAAAATTAGGCTAATATGTCTAAATAGCAGATAGACATTAGCACATCTACTCATTAGGAACTGTTTGCAATTCTATTATGTTGTATAATCATTTTTCATTTAACAAAGATCTTGACTCTTACTGAAAATTGTGAACCTGTGGAAATGGACTGAGGACAGGCCTGGCTAAGAAAAGCAAAATATGTGCAAATTACTTATACCACCTTAATTTAAAAACAGCCTATCTCAATATTCCAATGGCTAGAAGTGAGGACATTTTTTTGAAAGTACAAACAACCCCTGCCCCCCCCAATACCTTTGTTTAAACAGAAAGTCATAACAGAAATATAATCATGAGATTAAATTACTTTTCTAATAATGAGCTTCCTATTTATGGATATTATACTAAATTAAGATTAAGGTTGTATATATGTATATGTATGCATATATATTTATGTGTGTGTGTACCCACACATACACACACATATATGCATAATTAAACATATATACATATATGTTTATATATATATACACACAACTGAGTTGATTTACTTATGTATGCATTATGATTATCTTCAGTTTTAAAAATAAAACTACTTATGTAATACTAGATACTATAAAACTCCATCTAATGCTGATTGTGCCTCTACTCAGCATGCCCCATATATACCTTGCACTCTGTCATGACACAATGGACATATGTGTTTTTCCCCTGGGCAGTAAGTACGTATTTATGCTTTTCATCTGGTGGAAACCACTCTTGCCTTTGGGGACTGCTCCTTTCTCATCCACCTGTGTTTCACAGGGAAGCTGCCAATTCCATTACCCCATGTCTCTGATCTCAACCATTAGCATATAATCCAGATATGGCCAATCACTGTATTTCATTCCTTTGATCACAGTGATTACTCCTGAGCAGCATAAAACCTAAACCAAGTTAATCAATCTCCTCCAAGGTAGGGTGTTTATATAATTTATTGCCCAAACTGAACTTTCGAGAGTGAAAGAAAATGTTAATAAATAGTTATGCTGGGACAACAGACTTGCAGGCAGTTTCCTGGACAATACACAAAGACTAATAAGTAACCTTCTTTCCAGAGATTTTCTAGATGGTGTTGGGAAGGAAAGTTTCCTTTCTTTATGGCTATAACTCTAATTTATGGTGCCAGCCTAAATTGCAAGCAACCCTGTAAGTCCTCTAATATGTGGTAAAAGCTATTGAGTAGCATGGAAAAAAAGCCAGAGATGAGAAAAGGTGGAAATAGGACATGCAGAGAGAAAAAAGAGAGTGCACATAAGTTAGAAAACTAGGTTCCACTGCATCCTGAAGCCATTTTCATGACATCCCCAGAGACAATTGTTTTTTCTTAAGCTGGTAAGAGTTGGGTTTTGTTATGTGCAAAACTCTGAATAAAAGAGGTATTATAGAACATTTAGCTCAAGTCCCTTATTTTATAGATAAAGCAACTGAGTCCCGCACAGGTTAAATCACCTATCCAAGGGTGCAAAAATATCTACGAGTAGGTATATAATTCAGGCCTTTACCTTTCTTTCCATTTCTCTTTATATATGTAACATCTCTTCTGTATTACTCTAAATTATTATTTTATTTTTCATATCATGCATATATTCATCATTCTAAGAGAAATTTGTGTTTCCTTTAAGAAAAACTTCTTGATACACTTCCTACATCCTTTATCCAATGAAAATTTTAAAAACACTTCTAGAGTTAATAACAGATAGATGAATGTAATTCAGCAATTCTAAAGAGTTTCCATTTAATGACAAAAATGGACAAAACCCAATAATTTCTATACATGTACACCACTGGGTAAATTTTTATTATAAAATGTTAATGCTTCCACATACCTATACTTCTACAAGCATTAACTATGTACATATAAGGATGATTGTGAAATTATAAGAAGAACCACCAGTCTCCCAGAGGAAATGATGCTTACTTAGGAGATGAAAGACATTTCATCTAAGGAACAGCAATCTATGAAGGTTTTAGAAACATGAAGCATCTAATAGAATATAATTTTCATGAGGATAGACACTATTTCCATCCCAATTACTGCTGTCAGAAAAGGTGGAAATAAGAACTGGAGAACCCTTGCATGAATGGTAACAATAGGAGCAGCCCAATGAGTTAACAAGGGGAGTGCAAATAGAAAAAAAAGGAAATCCAAACCTAAAAAAGAGTCAGGGCAGCCAGTCAGAGCCAGAAGGCAGTGGAAATGGGGTGGGAAATGGATAAAGAAGATGCTGAAGAGTTGAAAACAATGAACAATGGATTTCTAATTCCCATAAAAATCACTATAAATACATTT
Organism: Smutsia gigantea; assembly: GCA_032199065.1. Lineage (NCBI taxonomy): Eukaryota > Metazoa > Chordata > Mammalia > Pholidota > Manidae > Smutsia > Smutsia gigantea. The sequence goes on from JAVSCE010013946.1 coordinate 269,706, forward strand.
AGACACCTAGATATGCACCCAAGTTTGTTTTTATAATTGATGTTTATTGCTGCTTAAATGTCCACCAGTGATTCTAGATTGAGCTGGAAAATACTCTGTTTATTTTCAAAAGCTTTGGGGGAAAAAAGATTTTTTGGTACAAATAAAACTGATCTACAAGTTGGATAGCATATGTTAACCAAGCCTACATTAATAAAATTTAGCTAAAAGTCAAATTGAAATTATTGTGCATGCTCTTAAAATTTTATAGGTTGAATATATATTGGTTTACTATTTTACATATTTCCTCAATATTAATGCAGTGAATATTTCTCTTACATGATTGATAACAAAATGAAAAGTTCTAAAATTTAACTTGGCTTAGAATAATTTACATGTTAAAAATAAGAGACCTAAGAAAAAAGTGTTCTTTCCCTAACATTTTAATGGAAGGAATGGAGGGAGGAGTGAGAGAAGGAAGGAAGGAAGAAATAGATGGTAAAAGAATTCATCATTTGCAATGTTACTGTGGATTTTTAATAGCAGGAATGTGTATGAGTATTCTACGTGTTCCATGATTATACTGACTGCAAGTTTTAGATTCAACTCCTACATTAAGTGTTTACGATTTACTGGTGAAAGCTTGAATTCTATTTTTAATGTCTCAGAGAATATTAACTTCTGTCTGCCCTTTTGGAGTTTCTAATAAAGTAAAAAGTATGCCCAATTATTAATTAGAGCTAATTGGCTTGCATTGACAGTCTTTGTAAACAACTTGAGAGCAGTTCCTGGTTCCTTGTATCTTGCACAGAGTAAATGCACAGAAAACATGTGAATTTAATGGATGGATAATACTTGGATGAGTGCACATAAGGTATATAATCAAAGGAAGACATGCTTTCTTTACTACTACGATGATGATGGTAATGATGGTGGTAATACCACTCTTTATTCCTGTAAGTCACATAAAAATACTCTAATTTAGTTGAATAAAATATACTTTCCTTTTCATCAGTCAACTTCAGACAGATCACATGATTCCAAGGAAGGGGACCAATTTGATTTTGTTGGGTTAAATATCAAAAACCATGAATTTACAGGAGAAACATAAGTCATACTTTTTCCTAGAAATAGTCTTCCTGTCTTACATATAATATTCAACCATATGGCAATTCTGTTTTTCTCCTCTAAATGTCTTGTTCTCTAATATCCAAGGTTTGTAGAATAATGCAACTTAGGATTTCACATATAACACTGTACAAAAGAGGGATTTATTGAAAAGAGATGAGTCAGGGGGAAATAGTAACAAAGAGAGTCCCAAATCACTGTATTCAGAGACCAAGAGATTTTATTCAAATTGGACTATCTATGAAATAGGAAGTACAAAATAATATTTACTTCCTAGAGGTAGGCAGCTTAAAGAGACTGAAAGAACAAGTACAGATGAGTGGTGCTGACCATAATATTTCTGTGCGTAGGAGGCCAGAGTAATTCACCACTCTTAACAACAGAGCTGTCTGGGTTGTAGTCTGGGGGTGTCTTATATCCTATTATTTCACACTACCAAAATTGCAGGAATTGTGGATGCTAGGCCATTACCTTCCAGACAGACAAGCTACTAAATTATTTGTATGGGGAAGATGAGCTGCATTCTTATCTTCCTGATATGGGCAGAAGATAGGTGGGGACTGTGTGGAAGACAGAGAGCGGTAGGGACTCCTGCTATCTGACTGGCACACTGATAGTAACAAACACATCAGCAATATGAAATGTTTCTGAAATGATAAATAGTGGGAGAGGAGGTGCTGCATCTCAACTTTAAATGAATGGCAAGTAAAGAACATGCAAAACTCCAAATGAACACTTTTTGTGATCAATGAAAGTAGTAAGTATAAAAGAAAGAGTAAAAAGAAACAGGAAAATATTTTAAATGAATGTTAAATATTTAGAGCTATAAGGCTCATTAGAGGTGGTACAGATTAATCCTTTTTTCCACCCTCAGGTGAAGTTACTGGAACCTGCACATAATCGAGTGATAGTTCAGAATTGAAAAGGAGAATCCACCCTCTGATCTGTTGGGAAGGATGCATATGTGAACCACAGTGGGAGAGCAGAACTACATGAAGTTGGATAAACTAGAAACAAATAAAACTTGAGTTAGAAAACTATCTGGACTGTCAGGAAGTAACTGTATGAGACATCTGGGTTTTCCCTACATTCACTTTGCTGCAAATCCAAAGAATATGATTTTCTCATGGCAGTTAAATGTCTATCTCTTTCTAGCACTGTCTTTTCTTTCTGGCTAAAATCTGGAAGTATACATCTGCCAACAAAATGAAAGGTCAACAAACGGCATGGTATCCAAAATCCTTTCCTACTTGGAACAATTATGTATTTGAGATCTGCGGGACTCTGGGGATATACTGCATAAAGCAGTACAGGCCATGAATACCAATGCTGAATAAATTAACATATAAAGAGGTGTATCCAAACACCCAACTCTTTCTATGTCCTGGAAATTACACTAAATAGATATAGGTTAAAGTTTGTAAAGACAGTCTGAATCAATAAGTGGTATCCAAGAGTTTTTAGCTTTAAATTCTTAAACATACGGCTCTCTTTCAGGAGGAATGGTATCATTGTGAACTCTTTTTTGGCTATTTCCTTCTTGGTTATGCCTCACTGAACCTCCTCTATTACTCTACTGGCATACATCTCTTTTGTGCCATTCCTGTTTTTTTTATTGATATTTAAATCAAACAATTCCACGTGAAGTTCCCATTTCTGTGCATCTTCTCATTCTTTGATTAGAAATCAGGTAGAAAATAATAACTAATGCAAGGAAGAGGAAAAATGGGAAATTTGGAGAGCACTCATATTTTTTCTCCTCTTTCCACCCTGTACCCCCATAATAAAAAGCAAAAACTAAATTATCTGGTCACTTTTTGACAGGAATGAGGTAGGAAAACAGACAGAAAAAAATGGAGATTAAGAGTAAAGATTAGCAAATAGACCAGTAGAATATATAAGTGTAGAGAAAATAAAGACAAAGGCTAGAAAGAGGTTTAAAAAAAGGGGAAAGCAAAGTTAGACAAAATTATGAAAAGGCAGGCTACACAGAAAGAAAAAAAAAGTGATGGCTCTTTTTAGTAGTCCTTAAGACACCTGTGTCTGATTAGCAAAGCATCTGCTGTGCAAGTGTGAGGAAAATTTAACTTTCCGCTTTCACTAATTGAATGTTTTAAATTTAAATTTTAAGTTCTTTAAGAAGACTGATAAAAGAAAAATAGCCAAGCATATCTGTCTGTGAAGGGAACACACAGTATATTCCCATCGGCTCATTGTCCATTCATGTATCTATCTATTCATCTTCCACCCACTTGTCTTTATCCCGCTGCATTATTTATGTATGTGCCTTTCCAACCTTGCATCCATCAAGCACCTATGTGAAGCAGAGACAAAGGGGAGACTATTTTGAACAAAGCAGAAACAGCATTGCTAGTTGATGCAGACACCTGAAGGTAATTAAAGTCAAATTTCAAAGACCTTAGTCAACAGAAACTGATGACCTTAGTTGAATCTCAATACTAATTACTGTAAATCTTAAATAATATCGATACTCAATGGTAGCAAGCCTTTGAGGGACAGTTACGCCACTTAGTTTTGTTGTGTTTGCTTTTTTTTTGCCTCCAGGAAAGACAGAGCAAGATTATACTCCCTATCTTCAGGCTTCTGCAATAGATGCTTATGTTATGAGAAAGGTGTGAAAATAGACTGAGGATCTGCCCACGAGCAAATGGTGACTTATGGAGGCAAGCCTGGGCTTGTTCAGTCTTAGGATATCGTTGTTCATCGTTCATGGAGCACTCCTCATGACTGTGGTACATGGGTTTCATGCTTGATTTGCCCTGTCATGCAGAATGATGAATTAGCGTGCTAGGATCTGTGAATTGAGCAGGACAGGAGCAATGAAGAGGCCAGTGCCTAGTAAGCCCAGATTCCCAACTGGCTATCCGTGGTACTTGTTTTAACTCCAGATCCAACTATCATTTTGTGGGGGTCTCATTCCAGTTACCCTCTGCGAAGGCATGAGCTTCTAGGAACACAAGACTCTAGATAAATTACATACATATTATGAAGTATTGAAATGTACTCCTATATGAACCATGGTGGAGAAGGTATGTATCAGAGCCTGATGCAAATTTACTGAGAAGTAGCTTTTGAGGTAACCATCACAAAAACTTCTTGTCATAGTACTTCTAAACTAATAGGGTCAAAAGGTGGACTCTTTGAGAAATACGTTCTTAGAGGAAATCTTAAAGAAAAGCACTAAATACTGTCAATGTTTTCCTTCTTTACACATGTCTGTATTTAAATTTTATATAATGAGTATATATTGCCTAAAGTTGGAAAATGTGACTTATATAAAAAGTTATACTTGTAAAGTGGTAAAAGTTAGTGTAAATAAATGGATAGGTAAGAAATTAATACCATGTGTTTATTCTACAAGTGCACAAAGAATGCTTTCTTTCTTCCTTTGGTGAAATTCACCAAATTAGAGAATTTATCTGAAATGGACAAAACTACATTAAGTAACTTCCCAGAATGAAATCTGAATGGCAAAAGATATTTAGCATCCTTCCATATGTGGCATCTTACACTGAGAAGAAGCAGTAGATATTAAATTGAGTTCTCCTGCCTAGGAACTTAATTACATCTAAATGACCGGTACAGACTTTACATTTATGTTCGATACATTAGAAACATCCTATCTTGACTGTAGGTATAGCAAAAATAGGCATGTAATCCTCATAGCCATGATGCACGATAGATATTACTTTTCCCATTTTACAGGCTCAGAGAGGTGAGAGAAAGTGCACATCTCACAGTTACTTAAGTAACGGAGTCTATCTGACTGCAAAGTCAATGGTCTTTCCATCACACCAGTGGCATAATAACTGTATAGAAGCAAAATGACTGGCGGTTAGAAAATGAGTTAACGTACTGATTCTCAGATACACAATGACAATAAAAGCATAATCCTTCTTTGCTTTAGCTGTAAATACAGCCTTTCTCACAGAGAACCCCTCATTAAGTCTGTGATCCAGTGCATACCCAGATGGACTATAGTCAGGATACATATATTTCATTCCCAAGACTGCCACTGAGTCACCAGGCAGAAATGGAGAAAGCAATTTGCCCTTCTTCCACATTGGTTTCCCCCGTAACCAGAAATCAGATCTGCCTCCTGGTGCACTTGAAGGGATTTTAGGAGCTCTCACAGGGTATGTGTAAAGCTCTTAGAGTTTCTCGTAAGAGAGGCCTTTAAGTATAAAACGTTAGGTCATAATTGACATTGTTACAAGACACAGTAAAAGCTTAACCACCAGCTGTTTGTTAAAGCATTTTCCCCCTGGATCCCTTAGGCGCAGTGTAAGACAGGTGTGGACAAAGCATAGTTTTCCAGGACAAACGTAGTGCAAAGACTCTCTATAGGGACCTCAGTGATCACCCTTAAAGTGATCTTCAATTTTACTGATGAGGAACATTGCAGGGAGATGAAACATCTTTTTTATGTAGTCTTTTTTCTTTCTTTCTTTCTTTGATGAGCTCCACAATGCTGCTTTGCATGCTGGGGTCTATCATCTTCACTCATGACACCTCCCTTTTAAAGAGGAAAATTAAGGTCATTTGCTCCAATATATACCTATGGGAAACTGCCCTGGTAACCTGCAGCAGTAAAAGCAACAGGTAGAATCAGCCCCCTCCATTCTAGTTCCTTTAGAAATAGCACCAGTGAAGATTGGAAGGGTGAGCAAAAGATCCATTATTACTCTGATGCATTTGGCTGGCTCTGAGGCACCTTTCCTGCCATCTTTTAATTACTGCATATTAATATATAAATACAGAAGGACAACAAAAGATGAAGTGGGTAGAGAAGGAGCTGTGTTTATGTAGTTAATTATTAATTACTAGGAATTTTAAACAGTGGGACATTAATCGCTTGCCCTTTAAAATGGTAATAAATAGCAGACATATGTCTAAATACCTTGGAGGAGCTGTAAATACCTTGGAGGAGCTGAATGGAAGGAGAAAGACACTTATTTACAGACCTGTATGAATGAAAGTGAAAGTTATAGCTGAGTTTAAAGCCTGCTTTCATGTAAGTATCTGCTCAGATTCCCAACTCTGCCTTCTCTGCCAGGGCGTTTCTCACTGAAGCTGGTTCCAAGCTAACGAGGACTTATAGATTCTTTGAATGATCTTTTTCAAGAACAGTCTCTTACTGGACCTCAGGCAAACCTCACTTTCCAATCCTTCCTGAGCTTTCCTTGTTAATGTATGCTTTTCATCACATTAAGACAATTTCTTCTGCTTCTGTTGCTAAATCTCCATATAGCACCAAAATCGTAACTCTAAGTAATAGGATTCTTAGCATTCTTCATAAACTGTTATACTAAGTAGGAGGGGCAGGATTTTTTGTAAAAGGCTCTTGATTCTTGGCCCCCATCAATGGAGGGCTTACTTAAATACTAAAGTACCAAGAGAATCATAAAAGCGAGTTTCACATAAAGACATCCAATGTCGTGTCATTCCAAGGGACCCTGGTGAAGGTGAAGGACACTGTAGAGCAGAAGGATTAGTGTTAAAGGAAGCTCTTTGATTCTTCCTCCATCACCTACTGGAATTCACCTTGAAAAGTAACTGCTGGTTTGTAAAATCTTCATAGGATTAGCAAATAAGCCAGCTCTGATCTTGGCACAAACGTTCTTTGCTTTCTTCTATTTATAGCTTTTGTTTTGAAAGAACCTACTTAACAGCTATTCATATCAAAACTTTTCATTGCAAAATTCAGGTCACACCAAAATGACACTGGATCAGACAAGTGCACAATGGTTGTCATTTGGTCCATCCAGGGAATTCTGTGCCTACTCCTCATTCACACCAGGTCTTCACTTTACTCCCCATCCCCCAAGCTGCCAAGAGATGTGGGACTTCCTCAAGCCACCACTTCTCTGGTGTGACTTGTATTCCAGTGTGAACAGCGAATGTTATATAATGACTTCCTCAATTTTATCACAGGGCCTTCCCTCCTGCAGTGGTTCCCTCTCTGCTCCGGCGGCTCTATCCCTCCAGGCCATAGGTGGCTGTCTGTAAGGCTATGTTACTGAGGCTGTTATCACCACTAAATCTGCTCCCTCAGAGTGTTTTCCTGCAGTGGGACTTGGAGGCACAGAGCTAGAAGTGCTAATTGTTCCTACACGAGCACACTGCCCAAAGCCAGAAGGGAGATGAAAACATAAAATGAACAGCAAGGCAGGATGATAGATTACATTAAGTTAAGAAGATCCACTCTCTCTGAAAAGCCACAAAGAATTCCCTTGGCTCCACCTGCCTGGACCTCCCTTAGCACACACATTACTAATACTGCAGGCTCCCACATCAAGGACATTGCAAACACACACAGTACTACTGATGACTGTTTCTACATCTCTGGCAACTCCCTTGAACTAACTCTCTTCCTCCTTTATAGGAAATTTTTTGAGAAACCAAGGACCTGTCTCAATGAGAAACATATTTTTAATGAGAACCCAACTTACTACAAGCAAGAATTAAACAAGCACTGACGGCAAGTTTCTAGTTTAGTAGCATCATTAGAAATCACTAATTTCACCACAACTGGGGCTTGGATCAGAAGAAGCAGTCATACCATTAAGAATCTAAGGAATAACTAACTCCCAAGTTAAAAAAAAAAGTGAATTGTTTAATATTATCTTCTGTCCAATTTTATTGAGATACAATTGACATATAACTAACATTATTTAACTTTGTTATAAGTTGGTAACTTTCTAAACAGTATAAACATGAGATAAACCTAATGGAAGGCTTTTATTACTCTCAACAGAAGGAAAAACCTGGGAATAATCTGAGATGCAGGCACTCAATAAAATGTTGGTGAAGAAGTAAAAATTCACTCTTCAAGTTAGTAATAAAATCTTCGCAATGTAGTAGTTAGGCCAAATCATAGTAGCTAACCACATCAGCATTTGACTACAGCAGTGATTCTCAAAATGTGGTTGCCCGGACTAGCCACACCTGCTTCACCTGGTAACTTGTGAGGAATGCAAATTACAGGGCTCCACCTAGAGTTACAGAATCAGAAACACTGGTGGTATCGCCCAGGAACAATGTTTGTTTTAACACATCCTCCAGATCATTCTGATATAGGCTAATCTGAGAATCATTGGTCTATAGTGGTTTTAGTGATCCTAGGACTAAACCATTATAAGCACTAACTGCTAAAAAACAACAAATGATCTCAAATTAAACATGTTTTTTGGGGGGGAAGAGCATGCTACTGGTGGCATACACACACACACATATACACATATCATAACATCAGAGATAGACAAAATACGTTAGAGATATATAAAATTATATTTCTGTATTTAATTTACAATAAATCAGGTTTTTCCAAAGAATAAAAAATTTACTTAGAAAGCCTGAAAACTTCTTTAATGCTTAATAAAACATTATTAAAAAACAAAGAAACACTTCCTCATTTATTGAACACTTACTTTATGTTAGGCACTCTCCTAGTCTTCACAGATATTCTATATAATCCTTAAAATAGTTTCATGATATTCAAATGTTCTCTCCATGTGTTTATGAGCCCTCTTAACTACTTGTCATGAAGGATGGAGAAGTTTAATCTTACTGTTCACAGATCAAGCTTTCACTGAACCAAATTATTCAGTCACCATGAGCAAGGTCACTATACTTTAAATTGGATCAGCACCGATACCCTGCACTTCTCCCTCCCCTGCTTTCCATACCCATGTATCAAGAAGGGACAGAGACCCCTCTGCACCAAAGAATGCTGGTACAAATTATCTACACAATAGAGTAAGTCTCAGACATCAATTGTGGTTCAGGGTTTCCTGGGTAAATAAACACAGACAAATTCAAGAGAAATAATGTCCAATGAAAGAGGTAAAGACCTCCCTAGCTGATTGCTCTGGTCAGCGTATGGAAAGCTTCCTGAAAACAGTCACTTGCTAATCTCACAGAAACAGACAGACAAACAAGAACACAGGAAACAGGCTTTGGGAATTACTCTTTTTTATGTCTTTATTCTGTGTACAGTATGCTATGCATACTATACTAAACTATGTATACTACTTTGTACTATGCATGATTCTAATATTTAATCAACTCTAAGGAGGTTGAAAGAAAGGATGTAAGGAAGGGGGATAAAATGATCACTAAAAGGAAGATACATTATTCTTATTAAAGAGAACTGCCTTCATTTTTTAAAAATATAATTCTCTGAAAAAAGTACTCAATTATTTTTTTGGTTTGATTTATATATATTGCAAAATGGTTGCCACAATATACTCAGCTAACATCCATCTTCCCATACAAATACAATAAAAAGTAAAGAAAAAAAATTATCTTTGTGATGAGAATCATAGGGTTTGCTCTAAACAACTTTCCCTTAACATATAGCAGACTTAGCAATAATTACCATGTCATGCATAACATTCCAAATACTTATTTACAAGTGGCAGTTTATACCTTTTGACCAGGGTCTTCCAATATCCCTACCCTCCCATCCTTTGACTCTGTTTATGACCAGTCTGATCTCCTTTTCTATATATTTTTTGAGATGCCACATATAAGTGAGAAAATATAATATTTCTCTTTCTCAGTCTTATTTCACTTAGCATAATTGCCTTCAAGGTCCATCCATGTTGCCACAAATGATAGGACTTTCTCAGTTTTATGGATGAATAATATTCCATTGTATGTGTGTGTGTGTATGTGTATTCACACATCTATGTACCACAACTCACAACTTTCACTGATGGACACTTAGGTCATATCTATGTATTGGTTATGTAAATAATGCTGCTATGAACATGGGGTGCAGATACCTTTTTGAGTTGTTATTTTTATTTCCTTTGGATTATTACCAGAAATGTAAATGCTGGGTTAAATGGTAGTTCTATTTTTAATTCTTTGAAGATCTTCATACTGTTTTATATACTTGCTTTAACAATGTACAATCCCACCAACAGTGTATCAAGTTCCTTTTTTTCTGCATCCATGCCAGCATTTGCTATCTCTTGTCTTTTTGATGATGACCTTTCTAACAGGCATAAAGTTATACCTCAGTGTGGTTTTCATTTGCATTTCCACAAGGACTAGTGATGTTGACCATCTTCTCAAGTACTTGTTGGTCTTTTGTATATCTTCTTTGGAGAAATGTATATTCAGATCTATTAACCATTTTTTAATTGGGTTATTTGGTTTTGGTTTTGTTTCTGTTTTTTTGCTATTGAGTTGTATGAGTTCTTTATATAGTTTAGAGATTAACACTATCAAATATATGGTTTGCAAGTAAGTTTTGAATTATTCTGTGTACTGTTGTTTCACCTTGTTGGTTTCTTTTGCTGTGCAGAAGCTTTTTAGTTTGATGGAATCCCACCTGTTTATTTTTTAATTTGTTGCTCAAGTTTTACTTTTATGCTTTATGTGTCATATCCAAAAAACCATAACCAAGACCCATGGCAAGGAGATTTATTCCTATGTTTTCTTCCAGGCGTTTCATCATCTGAAAACTTATAATTCTCATAATTATTTTAAGTTATATTTTTGTGAGTGATATAAGATATGAGATTAGTTCCATTCATTTACATGTGAATATCCAATTATCCAAGCACTGTTTATTGAAGATACTGTCTTTTCTCCATTGAGTATTCTTGGATCCCTCATCAAATATTAGTTGACTATATATGTTAGGGCTTATTTCTGAGCTCTTAATTCTGTTCGACTGGTCTGTCCAATTTTATGGCAGTACGATACTGTTTTGATGACTACAGCTTTATTGTATACCTTAAAAACAGAAAGTATGATGCCTCTTCATTTGTTCTTTTTCAGGATTTCTTTGACTACGTAGGGTCTTGAGGTTCCATGCAAATTTTTGAGTGTTTTTCTACTTCTGTAAAAAATACCATTAGATCTTGAAAGGGCTTACACTGAATCCACAGATGGCTTTTGGTAGGATTGATATTTTAACAATATTAATTCTTCCACTCCATGAACTTAAGATACCTTTCCACTTTGTTTTCTTCAGTTTATTTCATCATTATCTTTTGGCTTTCAGAGTATAGGTATTTCACCTCCTTGGTGAATTTATTCCTAAGCATTTTATTGTTTTTGATACCACTGTAAATAGAATAAACTTCTTTTTCAAAAAAGTAATTGTTATTAGTATACAGAAACACTACTGACTTCTATATTTTCATTTTGTATCTTGTGACTTCATTCAATTAATTGGTTAGATATAACAGTTTTCTGGTTTAGTCTTTAAGATGTTTTCTATATAAAATCATGTCATCTGCAAATACAGATGATTTTACATCTTCCTTTCCAATTGATACTTTTTTTTCCTTGCCTAATTGCTCTCACTAGGAATTCAAATACTATATTTGAACATGAGTGGTGAAAGTAGTCACCCTTTTATTTTTCTTGATCTTAGAGAAAAAGTTTTCAACATTTCACCACTGAGTATGATGTTAGCTGTGGTCTTCTCATATATGACCTTTATATGTTGAGATATGTTCCTTCTATGACTGATTTGTTAAAGAGTTTTTACCAAGAATGGATGATGAATTTTGTCAAATGCTTTCTCTGTGTCTATTGAGATGATCATGATTCTTTTCTTTCATTCTTTTAATGTTATGTATTACAATGTGCCTATGTTGAACTATCCTTGCATGTCAGGAATAAAACACACTTAATCATGTAGAGTACGATCCTTTAAATGTACTTCTGAATTTGGTTTGCTGGTAGTTTATTAAGAATTTTTGCATCTATGTTCATCAGAGATATTGGCTTGTAGTTTTCTTTCCTAATAATATCCTTTTCTCATTTTGGTATCAAGATAATAATGGCTACAAAGATAATTTGGGGAGTGTTCCCCTCCTATATGATTTTTTGGAAGAATTTGAGAAGGATGGATGTTAATTCTTCACTGTGATTGCTAAAACTCACCAGGGAAGCCAACTGGTCCAGGGCTTTCATTCTTTGGAAATTTTTTTTTATTACTGGTTCGATCTTCTTACTAGTACTTGGTCTATTCAGATTTCCTATTTCTTCCTGATTAACTGTTGGCAATTTGTATGTATTGAGAATTGTTCCATTTCCTCGAGGTTATTCAGTTATTGGTATATACTTGTTGATGGTAGCCCCTAACAATCTTTTGAATTTCTGGCAATGTCACCATTTTAATTTTTAATTTTGTTGATGTGGGTCCTTCCTCTTTTTGCTTTAGTAAGGCTAGCAAAGGACTTGAAAAGTTTTATCTTAAACAAAGAAAGAACTCCAAGTTTTGTAAAATGTTTTTAAAATTTTTTATTTTTAATATAAGCATAGCTCACCTGCAATATTATATTCACCTCAGATATACAACTTAATGATCCCACAATTACATATATTACAAAATGCTCACAATGATAAGTGTAGTTACCATTTGTCACCATACAAAGTTAGTAAATATTATTGACTATGGTCTCTATGCTGTACTTTTCATCCCTATGGCTTACTCATTTTATACCTGGAAGTATATAACTCTCAATCCCCTTCACCTATTTCACCTATCCACCCACTCCCCTTCCACCTGGAAATTACCAAGTGTTCTCTGTATTTCTGTTTCTGTTCATTTTGCTTGTTTAGATTGCACATATAAATGAAATCACATGATATTTGTCTTCCTCTGTCTGAATATTTCACAAAGTATAGTATCTTCTAGGTCTACCCACGTTGTCATGAATAGCATAATTTCATTCTTTTTTTATGACTAAGTAATATTTCATTGTACATATATCACATTTTCTTTATCTAGTCATCTATCAATAGACACCTAGGTTGATTCCACATCCTGACTACTGTAAATAATGCTACAAAGGGGTACAGATATCTTTTTGAATTGGTATTTTTCTTTTCCTTGGAGATATACCCAGAAGTGGAATTACTAGAATGTATGGTATTTCTATTTTTAATTATTCAAGTAATCTACATACTGTAGTCCACAGTGGCTGCACGGTTTACAGTCCCACCAGTAGTGCACAAGGGTTCTTTTGTTCACATCCTCACTAACACTTATTATTTCTTGTGTTTTGATCCTAGCCATTCTAGTGAGGTGGTACCTCATTGTCATTTTAATTTGCAGTTCCCTGATGGTTAGTGATGTGGAGCATCTTTTCACCTGTCTTTTGGTCATCTGTATGTCTTCTTTGGAAAAATATCTATTCAAGTCTTATGCCAATTATTTAATTGGATAGGTCACTTTTTTTGGTAATGATTTATATGAGTTCTTTATATAGCTTGACTATTAACCCCTTATTGGGTATATATCCTCTCCCATTCAATAGGTTGTCTTTTCCCTTTGTTCATGGTTTTCTTCACTGTGCAAAAGCTTTTCCGTTAGATGTAGTCCCACCTGTTTATTTTCACTCATTTTCCTTGCCTGGGGAGACAGATACAAAAAAGATATTGCTAAAGTTGATATCCAAGAGTTTGCTACCTATGTTTTCTTTCAGGAGTTTTAGGGTTTTGAGTCTTACATTTAGGTCTTTAATCCATTTTCAAGTTTATTTTTGTGTATGGCATAAGAAAGTGGTCCAGTTTTATTCTCTTGTATGCAGCTCTCTAGTTTTCCCAACACCACTTATTGAAGAGCTCTTCTTTTTCCCATTGCCTCCTTTGTGATATACATATGTTGAACATGGAAGTTTGGATTTATTTATGGGCTTTCTATTCAGTTGCATTGGTCTATATGTCTATTTTTATGCTGGTACCATACTATTTTGATTACTATGGATTTGTAGTAGAGTTTGAAATTAGGGAGTGTGAGACTTTTAGCTTTGCTCTTCTTTTTCAAGATTACTTTGTCCATTCAGGATCTTTGGGAGTGCATAAAAATTTTAGGATTATTTCCTCTAGTTCTAGGGAAAACACCATTGGTATTTTGATAGAGACTGCATTGAATCTATAGATTGCTTTGGGCAGTACAGACATTTTAACAATATATTCTTCCAACCCATGAGTGTAGTACATCTTTCCATTTATTTTTGTTGTCCACAAAAATCAGTGATAGCCTTTTATGTATCCTGGACTGAGTAATACAGCCTTCTTGGGTTCATCTTCTTTGGAACTCTTTGCTTCCCAGATCTGGATGTTTGTTTCCATCCACATGTTAGGGAAGTTTTCAGCTACCATTTCTTCACATCAGCTTTCTGTCCTTTTCTCTCTAACTTCTCCTTCTGGTATTTCTAAGACATTTGATGTTAGTATGATTTATTTATTTTTAGATATTTCTTAACCTATGCTTGTTTTTTAAATCTTTTTTTTTCTTTCAGCTACTGAGCTGGTGATTTCCACTAATTTGAGTTGAAGATAACTGATCCATTCTTCTAAATCTGCTGTTAATTCACTTTAGTGTATTTTTCATTTCAGTTATTGTATTCCTCAGCTCTGATTGGTTCTTTTTTGTATTTTCTCTCTGTTGAAGTTCTTACTGAGTTCACTCACTTTTCTCTCAAGTCCAGTGAGCATCTTCATAACCATTACTTTGAAATCTTTACTAGGTAGAGTGCCTAACTCCTTTCATTTAGTCATTCTTCTGAAGTTTTGCCTTGTTCTGTCCTTTTGAACAAATCTCTCTGTCTCCACATTTTGGCTGTCTGTGTATGTTTGTTTCTGTGTATTAGATAGATGGACAGCTATGTCTCTTGGTCTTGAAAGAAGTGGCCTTATATACAAGGCAACATGTGGAACCCTGAAGTGCAATCAATTCCCCATGTCTTAAAGAACCAGGTGCTCCAGGAATTCCTTTGTCTGGGCTGCATATGCCTTCCTATTGTGACTTGGCTACAACCGTGGGCCCACTGGTGGGTAGGTCTGGTCACTGTCGTGTCTGGCTTAGACGCCTGGCTGTAGCTGTTGCAGGTACGTGGATGGGCAGGGCTGGTCATACTGACTGGCTACAACTGCTGTGAATGCCCTGGTGGTCAGGGCTTGCCCCTGACATGACTGGCTAGAGAGGCTCAACTGTAGCTGAAGTAGGCACTTGTAGGCAGAGCTAACTCCCCCAACCCTGGGTCGCGAATCACTTCAAAGGGGCACTGATCCCAGTGAAGGCTGTCCACCAGCTTTGGAGGGGCAGGTGCTGCTTTGGAGGGTCCTTGACAGGTTGGGTGGGTTGGATAAGGATAATCTGCAGGGAAACCCAGGGCCAGGGTGAGCAGTGCTGTCATAGTAGATGGAGAGTGTCAGGATTGGATTCCACAAGCAACCAGCCAGGAGGGCAAGAAAAACAGCACCAGACAGCACTTTCATTACCAGAAAAAGCCCCTGCTGAAACCTACCCCTCTGGCACATGTCCAAAATTAGTCAATAAACACCCTTCACATATAATCCAGGCACTTTTCACACTGCTGACTCCGTGCTGTGTCTTGGACTGAGTGATACAGCATGCAATCCCTTTAAAAGTAGAGTCTCAGCTTCCTAAAGCCTGCTGGTTCTTCCAGAGTGAAGCCCCACTGATTTTTAAAGAGACGATATGAGGGCTCATCTTGTTGGTGCAGGTTCCCAGGGGTGCATTTCCCAGTGTGAGGCTGGGTGCCTTCACTCCTCAGGGAGGACCTTTGTACCTGTGATGTCCCTCCCATGCATGGGTTGTCGGCACAGGGCTTTGGTTCCTGACCATGTCTCTGCCCCTTCTACCCTTCTCAATATGTTTTTTTCTTTACATCTTTACTGTGGAAAATCCGTTCTGCTAGTCTTTGGTTCATTTTCAGAGTGAGTTGTACAATGTATATTTGTTGCCTCAGTATGTGTGTAGGAGGAGGTGAGCTTAGCATCTTTCTACTTGGCCATCTTCCCCAAGTCTTTATATCTCATTCTGATTAATCTCTTCGACTGTTTATCTGAACTCTATTTCATTTACTTCTGCTCTGATCTTTATTATTTCCTTTTTTCTGCTAACTTTGGGCTCAGTTTGTTGTTCTTTTTCTAGTTTTTTAAAGTGTAGAGTTAAATTGTTTAGATGGGATCTTTCTTGCTTCTTAATGTACATGTTTATTGTAATGAACTTTCCTCTTAGAATTGCTTTTGCTGTATCTCATAAGTTCTACTATATTGTATTTCAACTGTTTTTTATCTCAATAAATATTTAATTTCCCATTTAATTTCTTCTCTGATCTATTGGTTGTTCAGGAAAGTGTTCAATTTCCTTGTGCTCATGAATTTTCCAGTTTTCCTCTTGTTAGGATTTCTAGTTTCAAGCTATTGCAGTCAGAGAAGATACTTGGTATAAATTCAATCTCCTTGAATTTTCTAAGACTTGTTTTGTGGAATGGTCTATGCTAAAAAACTTTTCCATGTGTACTTAAGAAGAATGTTCATTCTACCGTTATTGGATAGAATGTTCAGTGTTTTGTCTACTAGGTCCATTTGTTCTATAGTATTGCTCCAACCTGCAGCTTCTTTATTGATTCTCTTTCTGAATGATCTATTCATTGTTGACAGTGGGATATTAAAGCCCTCAACTATTACTGTATTACCGTTTATTTCTTCTTTTAGTTGTTAGTTTTTGTTTTATATTTTTGGTTCTGATGTTGGATACATATTCACGATTATATCTTTTGATGCAGTGATTCCTTTACCATTATACAGTGATCTTATTTGGCTCCTTTTACATTTTTAGTTTAAACTATATTTTGTCTGCTACAACTATAGCTATCCCCGCTTTTTTCTGTTGTTGTCATTACCATTTTCTTTAAACGTCTTTTTGCATCTCATTTTTTTACCCATTCAGCCATTCTATGTCTTTTCATTGGATAATTTAATCCATTTACATTTAAGGTAATTGTTGGTATTTATAGATTTAGTGTTGCCATTTTGTTGATTGTTTTCTGGTTGTTTTTTTAGATCCACTGCTCCTTGTTTTTTATTCAAATGTCTTTTTTTGCCTTTTGATGCCTTTGTATCAGTATGCTTTGACTTGTTTATTGTGTTCTTTTGCAAAATTACTACAGGATTTACCCTTGTGGTTAACATGAGGCTTACATAAAATATCTTAAACTTGTAAAACTGTATCTTAAGTAGACAACAAATTAATTTTAATAGAATTCATAAACATTTTTACTTCTCCCCCCCCGTATTTTAGATTACTGCTGTTACAATGCACATGTTTTTTATCTTGTGAGACTAAAACAGTTACTGTAGTTATGGTGATTTTTACAGCATTCATTTCTTTAAGCTTTTAAACTAGAGCTGAAGATGAATTATACACTACCATTATCATACTGCAGAATCTAATAATGACTATATATTTACCAACCAGTGAGATTTACACTTTTTATGTTTTTATCATGTTAATTAGCATTCTTTTACTTTCACTCAAAGAAGTCTCTTTAGCATTTCTTACAAGGCAGGTCTATTGATAATGTGCTCTCCCAGATTTAGTTTCAAGAAATCCTTATCTCTCCTTATTTCTGAAGGACAACATCACCAGATATGGACTTCTTAGTTAACAGTTATCTTCTTTCAATATTTTGAATACAACCTCCTGTTCTCTCCTGGCCTGCAAAATTCCTGTTGAGAAATCCTCCAACAGTCTTATGGGGCCTCTTTTGTATGCAACTGCTCTCTTTTCCCTTGATGCTCTTATAATTCTCTCTCTGTCTTTGACTTTTGACAATTTAATTGTAATGTGTCTCTATGTAGCCTTATTTGGCTTCCACCTGTTTGGGGTCCTTTGCATCTCATGAATCTGGATGTCCATTTGTCTTCCTAAGTTTGGGAAGTTCAACCATGATTTCTTTAGACACTTTCTATCCCTTTCTCTTAACCTTCTTCAGTGCTCTTGAACTGTTTCTTTTTATTGTGTCTCCTGATTCCTGTATGCTTATTTTACTCTTTTTCATTCTTTTTGGTTTTTGTTCCTCTGAGAGATTTCTAAAGTGCTATCATCCAAGTTACTGATTCTTTCTTCTTCATGGTTGAGTCTACGTTTGAAACTTTGAATATTCAGTTCAGTTATTGTGCATTTAAACACAGTTCAAATTAAACACAGTTCAGTGTATCATGTATATAAAACTTGTTTTGTTTTATGATGGTCACTATGTCTTTGTTAAACTTCTCATTTTGTTTGTGCACTGTGTTACTTATTGTGCTTAGTTGTCTGCCTGTGTTTTCTTGTAATTCACTAAACTTCCTTAAGAGGATTATTCTGAATTATTTGACAGTCCAAGGATTTCCATTTCCTTAGGGTCAGTTATTGGAGCTTTATTAGTTTTCTTTGTTGGTATCATATTTACACGATATTTTGTGATTCTTGATTATTAATAATGGTATGTATGTATGTCAGTAATCAGGTTCCTCTTCAGCACAGAGGTTTGCTTGGCAGAGACTGTTCTTCACCAGCCATATCAGTTTTGGTTTCTGGGTGTTTCTGTTGGTAATATCCTTGGGGAGGTGGGGCCTGCTATTATGTTATATTTTGGGGTGAGGCAACTGTTTGAGCTCTGAGGAATGGTGTGGTTGGGGTACCACTGGCTGAGAATAATTAAGTAAGACTGTTGGCTTGGTTCCCTAGCTAAGAGGCTGTAGGATCGACTCTGCAGTTGCCTGGATTTTCTTGTCAGGCTTCTAAATGGTTAGAACTGAGTACTACATTCAGTAGTATTTGGGGCTATGAATTAGTTCCCCACCCTGGCAGGGTAGCAGGATGGGATCCAGGGCCTGTATAGCTCATTGTCTGGTGACACAAGTCAGGCCAGAGTATGCACTGAATTCTCTAGTCAGGCGAAGCCACTGGTTTTGTTCTGCAGATAGAAAAAGTCACAGACTGTGCTCTCTGTTTATGTGCAACTTTATGTAGGGCTGTTGAATGGGCTATGTAGTTTCCCATGTGCTCTGGTTAAGTTTTGGTTGGACAGGGTGAAGGCTCTATTCAGCAGTCGAGCTGTGAATTAGATTCCCTGCCCAGGCACAGCAGGAGAAAGAGCTCTAAAGTTGGTAAAAATCTTTCATTTGTTGTCTTAACTCAAACCAACCTGACCCCAGTTTCCTGACTGAAGAGAACGACTGGCTTTGTTCTGCAAACTTTTGGCTCTGCTCCCCACCTCGCAGCTTGAGTGCCACTGTGCTGCACAGCTTTGAGGAGTTCTCTCCAGCCCTTCTGGCAGAAGGGGACAAAGACATTCTCCACAGCAAGTGGGGCTAAGTCTCAGCTACTTGCCTGGGCGAGAGTATGTACAGGGGCCACTCCAGGCTCAATTTCCCAAATAGTTCTGGTTACAAAGGGTAAGGGGCTATCTTTAACCTTGATGAATTAATACCATTCCTTGTTCATAGCACAGAGACATGGAATGTCTCATACTGGCTTTACTCTGGAGGTAATCAGCTATGCCTGCCCACCTCTTAGATAAAGTGATGCTGGACCATGAAGGTTCCAGGAGTCTTTGCTAGTCATCCTGGTCAGATGGGGATGAAAGACTCTCTCTCTCCACAATGAGTGAGGCTGTAATTCAGCTCCTTGCCTGGGTATGGGCACTACAGACTCAAAGAACAGCAAAACCATCATTTGAGGATCCAAATCATGCAGAGCTGCACCCCACTGAGTTCCCTGATCAGAGCATACCACTGACTTGGTTCTGAAGATGTGTAAAAACTGGTGTTTTGGATGACTACTTGGGGACCGCAGACAGGTGCTCAGCCTTTCAAGATCCATGTGCTGATTATTGCAAACCCCTGCCCCCTTCTCTGTCATAGTCAGACTCCCAGTGGTTGAGCCTTGCAGATTCCCCTGCGGCCCATGGTGTGAGATCAGAACAGGGGCTCCCACAAAGTGACCCACAATGACTGGGAGCAGCTGGATGTCCCACCTTGGGTTCTCTTTTTCCACTGGAGGAGCCTTAGGGCTGAGAGGAGACTGCTCTGCATGTGGCCATGCTGGCCTAGGAGACAGGCAACACAGTCCATCTGTAGTGCTTTTCTTACCCTTCTAATGTAGTTTCTCTTGGTCTCTGCATTGAAGGTGGTGCTTCAGCTTCACCACCATGTTCTAGGATTCTCTCAGTGGTGTCTTATTCTTGAATACTTGTTAGTTGTTCTTTGGGAGAGTGCAATCAGGAACAACCTATGACCCCATCTTGGTGACATCACTCCCCTCCTCATCAAACTGGATGTTGTTCACTGTCAGAATATCATACCAATTTTCATTTTGTCAGATTTATATTTTTTTGGAGGGTGAATTTTATCGCTCATCTGGTAACTGTTAGCAGTGCTCAATATGGACACATTGGAAGTAGAAGAAGCAGAAATATTCAGTACAGGAAAAAAAGCCTCTTTTCCTAAAAATCTCCCTACTCCTTCAGTAGCCAGTTTCTCAAAACATTCTACCCTGTAATACAGTGGATTACCATACTGCACCCGTCTTCTGTAGTTTACTGCACAATTCCTTCAGGATATCACAATGCTGGCTGGTCTGTGCCATCCAGTTAGTTTATTTGTTCATTCAATCATTATTCATTTATCAGACATGTATTATAAACATAGGCCTAACCTCAAAAATCTCACATTTCAATGATTTTTGGAGCAGAGCAATCATCCAACCTTGGGTCCTTCTCATTTCAGAAGAAATTCAGCTAAAATTCATCTAACTCTCAAGAAAGCCTGAATAGACTCTTTAATGTACCTTGAAGTGCTAGAAGGAATTGACGTCTGGGAGGAATCAAACCAGTATCGTTGCATCATGTTTCTTTCTATTGGCTCCTGGAACTTCAATGAGTTCTACACTGTGTTCTGCTGCAATTACCATGCTGAACTCTTTGCATATGCACTGCCATTTAAGTCCCACAACAATCCTCAAGTGTAGTTATCAAGTGTTCTCAGTTCACAACAGTCCATTTCTTACCTTCTGCTTTATGTTTTTCTGACCAAAATGTAGTCAGCTTTCTCTCCTTCCTACAGACCCCTGAATTCTGCTTACGCCCTAGCCTAAGCAAGCACTAAAAAGCAGACATTGCCCTCTAATCAGTTTCTGGTGGGAATCAGCTGACCCCAGAGAGATGTTTTCCTGCCAGACCCAAATGATCATTTCTCTTTGCCTGTCCAGATTCCACTCCAAAGATTTTGCTTATCTCTATCTTGCCCCTCCTTTACTCTATAAAAGAAAACCTTTTTTTCCTTTTTCCTTTGAGACATCTGCAGATTTCTCATCAGTGTCCTCTCTATTGTAATAGTCTTGTTTTCTAATTAGTCTCTCCCTATGTTAAGTCCAGACTTATTTTTATTTGATAGTAATTATTATTAGACCATTTTACAGATGAAGAAAGTAAGGCTCACAGATGGGGCCTGAGGTCATATCATGGTCATCTGAGGTCACATCATAAATGATACGGATTTAGAGTAAGGGATTATAGAGAGATGTGTCCAAAAAATGGTTGCTAGACAAAGCAAAGACAGGTATTCCCTGCTTCATAATACTGCTGAGGGATAGCTCCAGATATATACCAGCCCAGCCTGATAAAAGTCAGAGGACAGAGTTAAATCTACTATAGCAAATACAGGTAGGTCAATGGGTTTGAGACCGAGAAACAGGTTCCTTGGTGCCTTTCATTATTCATAACAAAATTATTGAGATAGGGGATTTTTCTCTTTGATACTGTGGCTGAAAGAGTTACCAAATTGTCTTGATTTTCTTCTTCTATCTTGGAGAGACAGCTGACATGCCCTCCAATTATATGCATAAATGATTACTGCACACTGGAATGTCACAGGCAATGAAACTTTCCACAAGTAAAGTATAAACTCAAAGCATCACAATAAATAATTACAGTGTTTACCCTTTGTGAGCATTGTAATGTCGCTGATGTCGTATTAACATAGGCCCTTGCAGAGAATGCATATGAAAGACTCTGGAGTATATCAAGAGGGCCTTGTGCAAATGATAGGGTGAAAAGCAGCCCGTGGAGGAAGACAGACGCTCTAGAGGGGGAAAGGGGTGAAAGGAGCAGGGCAGGAGTAAATGTATTCTATAAATTTTGCAAATTTTAAAATAAATGTTTATTCTACTTCAAACACTTTCCTCAAAGTAATGATATTTACAAAGCCTTCATTGTATATTCTTGCAATTCTAAGCATAAAAATCATATGTAAATTCAAAGAAGCCGAGTTTTAATTCACGTGGGTTTTTTTTTTCCATAGATTAAAATAATACTTGAGCTTGTAAAACCAAGGTAGTGCAGGAAATGGTTCTGGACCAGTTGCCTTCAATCAGCATTACCGCAACAAATAATTCAACAAGCACTTCTATGTGCCAGAAACTGTGCCAATGCTAGACAGGATGAGGTCTCAAGGAATTCATATTCGTAATTGTTCTATTTATCTTCTCTACTCTTAATGAGGTAGGGCAGGGACATGGGACAAGCACCATGATTAATTTTTCCTGCATATGGCTAAAAACACTGAGATATAAACAGTATAGTAAGAAGTAAAATGGGGATAAGAAAACAGCGAGTGATAAGAAAATAGGTGATTGAATGTATCAATGCAGACTTTAAGACTGCTATTTAGTGGAGCTGGAATATAGCTGACACACCATGTTCTTTCTGCATATGCTTACTTCTCTTTGGAATACTCCTCTCCTTGCCTTTTTGGTGAATACCCAGACATCTTTCAAGGTCCAGGACAAACCTGTTCTCTTACATGAAGCCTCCCCTGGTTTCCTCTTGCTCCCATCGGATGATACTGTTACGAGTTTCACCCATGGCTGTTTTGTGATTTATCTATTTCCTGGGTCCTCTGCTAAGTTAAAGCCATGTCTATCATGAAAGAGATGCTTTCCTCTCTGTGTCCTCAGCATTTAGAACGCATCTTAATAATAAGTAACACATATTGTTAAACGGAATCCAACAAAGAGATTAGAAGGGAGAAGAGGCAGGCAGGAAGGAAAGATGCGGGTGGGGAGGGAAAGGCAAAGGGAAGAAAGCGAGAGGATAAGGCAAGAAGAAAAGGGAAAGAATGAAGCAATCTTTTTGTCCTCCCTCACATTTAGAAGCAATCTTGTAATTCTCTGCTTTTCTATTTTCACTTTTAAGGATCCTATTCTAACCCCCGTGTTTTTTTCTTTCTACTACAAAAAAAAAAGTGCATCTTTCAATTCACGAAGTTCAAGAACCAAAGGTCTTTTTTGTGTGGGAGGGGTTCTAATAAAAACTCAGAGAAGAGACATCTTTATTCCTTTATTCGGAGCATCATAAACTAAACCCAGAACCTGGCCTTCCACTATAGTGGATTTCAAAGCAGAGGAAGGCAAGCTGGGTTTAATTTCCTCTTCCTCTCAAGTAAGGGATTCTATTGCACTCTTCACAGTAGTGTTCTTCTGAGCCAGCCCCAGCCGCATGGAAACCTATTTGGGACAGGGCCAAGGGGCTGTTCTGTCCATGCGAGAGGATGGCTACACCAGAGAGCAAAGATTAATCAATCCAAGACAACATCTGTCAGGATACTGAGTTTGGCCCTTGTTATCAGCACCTGCACTTCAGGGTCTGTGTAATATTCAATTTGATTATCTCTCATCTGCAAAGAGTAGGCTCCTCTCTCTGTTTAAAAATCACTGGGACTAGTTTACATTCCCACCAGCAGCATAGGAGGGCTTCCCTTTCTCCACAACCTCACCAACATTTGTTGTTGTTTGTCTTTTGGATGTTGCCATCCTAACTGGTGTGAGGTGATATCTCATTGTGGTTTTAATTAGCATTTCTCTGATGATTAACGATGTGGAGCATCTTTTCACGTGCCTGTTGGCCATCTGAATTTCTTTGGAGAAGTGTCTGTTCAGCTCCTCTGCCCACTTTTTAATTGGCTTATTTGCTTTTTGTTTGTTGAGGTGCGTGAGCTCTTTATATATTTTGGATGTCAACCTCTTATCAGATATGTCATTTATGAATATATTCTCCCATACTGTAGGATGTCTTTTTGTTCTACTGATTGTGTCCTTTGCTGTACAGAAGCTTTTTAGTTTGATATAGTTCAACCACTGTGGAAAGTAGTATGGAGGTTCCTCAAAAAACTCAAAATAGAAATATCATTTGACCCAGGAATTCCACTCCTAGGAATTTACCCTAAGAATGCAGTGGCCCAGTTTGAAAAAGACATATGCACCCCTATGTTTATTGCTACACTATTTACAATAGCCAAGAAATGGAAGCAAGCTAAGTGTCCATCAGTAAATGAATGGATAAAGAAGATGTGGTACATATACACAATGGAATATTATTCAGCCATAAAAAGAAAACAAATCCTACCATTTACAACAACATGGATGGAGCTAGAGGGTATTATGCTCAGTGAAATAAGCCAGGTGGAGAAAGACAAGTATCTAATGATTTCACTCATCTGTGGAGTATAAGAACAAAGGGAAAACTGAAGGAACAAACCAGAAGCAGACTCACAGAACCCAAGAATGGACTAACAGTTACTAAAGGGAAAGGTACTGGGGAGGATGGGTGGGAAGGAAGGGACAAGTGGGGGAAAGGGGCATTATGATTAGCACACGTAATGCAGCAGTGGGGGACACGGGAAAGGCAGTATTTACATAGAAGACAAGTAATGATTCTACAGCATCTTACTACGCTGATGGACAGTGACTGTAATGCGGTATGTGGCGGGGGGGACTTGATAATAGGGGGTCTAGTAACCATAATGCTCTTCAAGTGATTGTACATTAATGATACCAAAATAAAAATAAATAAATAAAATAAAATAAAATAATCACTGGGACTAGCTGAAGAGGAATCGATCTGTTGGAAAAAATGCTGACAGGAAAACACAAATCAGAATTAGGACAAGGGGATGAGAAAGGAAGGGAAAGACAGAGTTTGGCTTATATCCTGGCCTCTCTGGGATTTCTTGTCTAATCAACTGGCTTCATTTCTTGTTGCTTTAAGTAATGAGTCTCTTTGTTTTACTTGTCAGTCCTAATTATGATAATGATGAAAAGAGGGCAACACAACTCTTTTCTATTTCTTTAAGATTCCATTAGTTAAAAAAAAAAGTTTTGTTCTTTGTCTCTAGGTACCAGGATTTTGTGGATTTCCTGCTGGCAGAGTCACAACAAAGATCCATAGCACTTCTGTACACTGGAGAGGAAAACATCACATCCCAGAGATACAAGTGACAGGTTTGAGACTAATCACTGTGGCTTTAATACCTAAACTCCCTTAATATAACCCTGATAGAATCTTGAAAAGTTGTGCCATCTTTAGAGCATGTATTTCATAAATCCTTGTTAATTCTCTCTCTCCCCCTCTCACTGGGGCCTGGATTTTCACTTGGTCATTTTCCTGTACAACCACAGTGAAGTCAATGCATTTTTATGCCATTTATGTTTATTTTAAAGTGCTACTCTTTCTTCCATTACACTATAAAACTTCCCAGTCCAATCTTCAGCATTGACCTCACTCATGAAATTTATTCATTTATCTTAGTTGGCTAGTAGAAAGTTCCATAGATATTTTAATGTTATTTCAAACTCAGCAGGTCTAAAAACCCAATTTATCCCCTTTTCCTGAGCATAAAGGCTCCCTTAAAATCTCCATATTATTTTTCTATTTTCTATTATTTGCAAGCTGGAAACTTCAGTGACATCTTTGACTTCCCACTCATCCTTGCCATGTTAAATCAACCAGACTCAAATCCTTGTTGATCATTTCTTCAGGATATATCTTATTAATTTTTACTTATTTCAGCAACACACTCACTACTCTAGCTTATCTGCTTATCAAACACATTCTACTATAATATGCTTCTAGATGATGCCCTTGTTGCCAACCTGTCCTCACCTTCAAACTATCTCATAGGCCGCAACTCTAACAACATGAGTCATCAAATCAATTCCTCCTCCCTGAAAAAAAAAGTAAACTAAATTCAGGCTCCTAAACCTGGTACTCAAAAGACTCACAACTGATCCATTGTACATTTCCAAATATATCTACTCTGACTCTCTTTGCAATCTTATACTTGCCCAGCAATGATTCACCATTTCCTAAAGTCACCTTGAACATTCCCAGTGTGCCCCAATTGCTCATACTCACATGCATACTACTGTTCACCCACACCTATCACCCTCAGTTCCCTGAATTTTCCATACACCTTCAAGTGTCTCTGCCTTTATACATGCTATATCCTCATCCTGAAACATCTATCTTTCTTCTTTCTAACCATTACGGTCTAACTCTTACTTTAATGTGTTGAATATTGGTGTCATCTTTCTAACAGCATTTCCTCTTGTCTCCCATTATGTGCAAGTGACTCATAAATATTCTCCAAAAGCACCTTATGCTTTCTTTATATCTGGTGATGACGAATGGGTGAGTAAAAATAAGTAAATGAGACTATACCCTCTGGAGTTGCCTTTTCTATTCTTCCTACACCTGTAAAAGTTAACCTTACCATTCTTTAAGGATCTTTGTTACGTATCTTTGAAGACTTCCTTGATCATGCCAGATAAGTGATTCCTCTCTTTTTAAATTACTAAATGCTTATTCAATAAATCACTTACTGCTTTTATGTGAACATTATAGTAATTAGATTATTCCCTGTATTTCTGGAAGTTTTGGGGAATAAATTAATGAGATTTCAATATTGGTTTTAGAATTATTAAAATTTCTTTTCTAGAAAATTGATACACTGGGTTTTAGGTCTAGACAGTGATATGAAAAAGTAAGAGAAGAGTAAAATGGTGCAGAGTAGGTCAAGATTCATAATATGAAGACAAGCAAGATCTCAAAGACACTTATTTGGGAAGAAAAGATAAATCTTTAAATAATCTAAAAGAGGCACCAAAAAGAACAAGGCAGACTAGTAGAAATCACATGTGTAAGTTAACAGGGTAGAGACAAACCAAATGAAGGCAAAATGAGCCAAACTGGACCAGAAAAAGGTGGGATAACTTGCTTATTGTCCAACATGAAGACGGATATAACTCTTAGTATTCATCTCCTTGTATTGGCCATTTAAAAAATTGCAGTAAAGCTTTCTGAAGCAGAATTAAACAACCAGTGATATACTTATCATAGTGCCTTTTATTTTTTATTATTTTTTTTAAATATAATTTATTTTATTATCATTAATTTACAATTACATGTGCAATATTACGATTATTAAACTACCCCTTCATCAGGTCCCCCCCACCAACCCCATTACACTCACTGTCCATCAGCGTAGTGAGATGCTATAGAATCACTACTTGTCTTCTCTGAGTTGTACTGCCCTCCCCGTGCCCCCCCAACATTACATCTGCTAATCGTAATGCCCCTTTTTCCCTCTTATCCCTCCCTTCCCGCCCATTTTCCCCAGTCCCTTTCCCTTTGGTAACTATTAGTCCGTTCTTGGGTTCTGTGAGTCTGCTGCTGTTTTGTTCCTTCAGTTTTTTTCTTTGTTCTTATACTCCACATATGAGTGAAATCATTTGATACTTGTCTTTTTCGGCTTGGCTTATTTCACTGAGCATAATACCCTCTAGCTCCATCCATGTTGTTGCAAATGGTAGGATTTGTTTTCTTCTTATGGCTGAATAATATTCCATTGTGTATATGTACCACATCTTCTTTATCCATTCATCTACTGATGGACACTTAGGTTGCTTCCATTTCTTGGCTATTGTAAATAGTGCTGCAATAAACATAGGGGTGCATCTGTCCTTTTCAAATTGGGCTGCTGCATTCTTAGGGTAAATTCCTAGGAGTGGAATTCCTGGGTCAAATGGTATTTCTATTTTGAGTTTTTTGAGGAACCTCCATACTGCTTTCCACAATGGTTGAACTAATTTGCAGTCCCACCAGCAGTGTAGGAGGGTTCCCTTTTCTCCACATCCTCGCCAACATTTGTTGTTGTTTGTGTTTTGGATGTTGGCCATCCTCACTGGTGTGAGGTGATATCTCATTGTGGTTTTAATCTGCATTTCTCTGATGATTAGCGATGTGGAGCATCTTTTCATGTGCCTGTTGGCCATCTGAATTTCTTCTTTGGAGAAGTGTCTATTCATGTCCTCTGCCCATTTCTTCATTGGATTATTTGCTTTCTGTTTGTTAAGGTGCATGAGTTCTTTATATATTTTGGATGTCAACCCTTTATCAGATACGTTTTTTATGAATATATTCTCCCATACTGTAGGATGTCTTTTTGTTCTACTGATGGTGTCCTTTGCTGTACAGAAGCTTTTCAGCTTGATATAGTCCCACTTGTTCATTTTTGCTTTTGTTTCCCTTGCCCGGGGAGATATGTTCATGAAGAAGTTGCTCATGTTTATGTCCAAGAGATTTTTGCCTATGTTTTTTTCTAAGAGTTTTATGGTTTCATGACTTACATTCAGGTCTTTGATCCACCTTGAGTTTACCTTTGTGTATGGGGCTAGACAGTAGTCCAGTTTCATTCTCTTACATGTAGCTGTCCAGTTTTTCCAACACCAGCTGCTGAAGAGGCTGTCATCTCCCCATTGTATATCCAAGGCACTTTTATCAAATATTAATTGACTGTATATGTTTGGGTTAATGTTTGGATTTTCTATTCTGTTCCACTGGTCTGTGGGTCTGTTTTTGTGCCAATACCAAATTGTCTTGATTACTGTGGCTTTGTAGTAGAGCTTGAAGTCAGGGAGTGTAATTCCCCCTGTTTTATTCCTCCTTCTCAGGATTGCTTTGGCTATTCGGGGTCTTTTGTGGTTCCATATGAATTTTAGAATTATTTGTTCCAGTTCATTGAAGAAAGCTGTTGGTAGTTTGATAGGGATTGCATTGAATCTGTAGATTGCTTTAGGTAGTATAGCCATTTTGACAATATTGTTTCTTCCTAGCCAAGAGCATGGGATGCATTTCCATTTGTTAGTGTCCTCTTTAATTTCTCTTAGGAGTGTCTTGTAGTTTTCAGAGTACAGGTCTTTCACTTCCTTCGTTAGGTTTATTCCTAGGTATTTTATTCTTTTTGATGCAATTGTGAATGGAATTGTTTTTCTGATTTCTCTTTCTGTTAGTTCATCATTAGTGTATAGGAAAGCAACAGATTTCTGTGTGTTAATTTTGTATCCTGCAACTTTGCTGAATTCAGATATTAGTTCTAGTAGTTTTGGAATGGAATCTTTAGGGTTTTTTATGTACAGTATCATGTCATCTGCAAATAGTGACAATTTGACTTCTTCTTTACCAATCTGGATGCCTTGTATGTCTTTGTTTTGTCTGATTGCTGTGGCTAGGACCTCCAGTACTATGTTGAATAACAGTGGAGAGAGTGGGCATCCTTGTCTTGTTCCCGATCTTAGATGAAAAGCTTTCAGCGTCTCGCCGTTAAGTATGATGTTAGCTGTGGGTTTGTCATATATAGCCTTTATGATGTTGAGGTACTTGCCCTCTATACCCATTTTGTTGAGAGTTTTAATCAGGAATGGATGCTGAATTTTGTCAAATGCTTTTTCAGCATCTATGGAGATGATCATGTGGTTTTTGTTCTTCTTTTTGTTGATGTGGTGGATGATGTTGATGGATTTTCGAATGTTGTACCATCCTTGCATCCCTGGGATGAATCCCACTTGATCATGGTGTATGATCCTCTTGATGTATTTTTGAATTCGGTTTGCTAATATTTTGTTGAGTATTTTTGCATCTACGTTCATCAGGGATATTGGTCTGTAATTTTCTTTTTTGGTGAGGTCTTTGCCCGGTTTTGGTATTAGAGTGATGCTGGCTTCATAGAATGAGTTTGGAAGTATTCCCTCCTCTTCTATTTTTTGGAAAACTTTAAGGAGAATCGGTGTTATTTCTTCTCTATATGTCTGGTAGAATTCAGAGGTGAATCCATCAGGCCCAGGGGTTTTGTTCTTGGGTAGTTTTTTGATTACCAATTCGATTTCGTCACTGGTGATTGGTCTGTTTAGTTTTTCTGTTTCTTGCTTGGTCAGTCTTGGAAGGTTGTATTTTTCTAAGAAGTTGTCCATTTCTTCTATGTTTTCCAGCTTGTTAGCATATAGATTCTCATAATATTCTCTTATGATTCTTTGTATTTCTGTGGGGTCCGTCGTGATTTTTCCTTTCTCATTTCTGATTGTGTTTATGTGTGTAGATTCTCTTTTTCTCTTAATGAGTCTGGCTAGGGGTTTATCTATTTTGTTTATTTTTTCAAAGAACCAGCTCTTGGTTTCATTGATTTTTTCTATTGTTTTATTCTTCTCAATTTTATTTATTTCTTCTCTGATCTTTATTATGTCCCTCCTTCTGGTGACTTTGGGCCTCATTTGTTCTTCTTTTTCCAATTTCAGTAATTGTGTCTTTAGACTATTCATTTGGGAATGTTCTTCCTTCTTTAAATAGGCCTGGATTGCAATATACTTTCCTCTTAGAACTGCCTTTGCTGCGTCCCACAGAAGTTGTGGCTTTGTGTTGTTGTTGTCATTAGTCTCCATATATTCTTTGATTTCTGTTTTGATTTGGTCGTTAACCCATTGATTAATTAGGAGAGTGTTGTTAAGTCTCCATGTATTTGTGAGCCTTTTTGATTTCTTTCTAAAATTTATTTCTAGTTTTATACCTTGGTGATCTGAGAAGTTGGTTGGTAGGATTTCAATATTTTTGAAATTACTGAGGTTCTTTTTGTGGCCTAGTATGTGGTCTATTCTGGAAAATGTTCCATGTGCACTTGAGAAGAATGTGTATCCTGTTGCTTTTGGGTGTAGAGTTCTGTAGATGTCTGTTAGGTCCATCTGTTCTAGTGTGTTGTTCAGTGCCTCTGTGTCTTTACTTATTTTCTGTCTGGTTGATCTGTCCTCTGGAGTGAGTGGTGTGTTGAAGTCTCCTAAGATGAATGCATTGCTGTCTATTTCCTCCTTTAATTCTGTTAGTATTTGTCTCACATATGCTGGACCTCCTGTGTTGGGTGCATATATATTTATAATGGTTATATCTTCTTGTTGGACTGACCCCTTTATCATTATGTAATGTCCTTCTTTATCTTTTGCTACTTTCTTCGTTTTGAAGTCTATTTTGTCTGATACAAGTACTGCAACACCTGCTTTTTTCTCTTTGTTGTTTGCATGAAATATCTTTTTCCATCCCTTCACTTTTAGTCTGTGTATATCTTTGGATTTGAGGTGAGTTTCTTGTAGGCAGCATATAGATGGGTCTTGCTTTTTTATCCATTCTGTTACTCTGTGTCTTTTGATTGGTGCATTCAGTCCATTTACATTTAGGGTGATTATTGATAGGTATGTACTTATTGCCATTGCTGGCTTTAGATTCGTGGTTACCAAGGGTTCAAGGGTTGCTTCTTTACTATCTAACAATCTAACTTAACTTTCTTGTTAAGTTATTGTAAACACAGTCTGATGTTTCTTTATTTCTCTCCCTTCTTATTCCTCCTCCTCCATTCTTTCTATAATAGGTGTTTTATTCTTTGCCTTTAGTTAGTATTTGGATGGTCTGCTTTCTTTGCTATGATTTTATTTTCTCTGGTGACATCTTTTTAGCCTTAGGTGTGCTTCCATCTAGAGCAGTCCATTTAAGATATCCTGTAGTGGTGGTTTATGAGAGCAAATTCTCTTAACTTTCGTTTATCTGGAAATTGTTTAATCCCTCCATCATATTTAAATGATAATCGTGCTGGATACAATATTCTTGGTTCGAGGCCCTTCTGTTTCATAACGTTAAATATATCATGCCATTCTCTTCTGGCCTGTAAGGTTTCTGTTGAGAAGTCTGATGATAGTCTGATGGGTTTTCCTTTGTAGGTGATCTTTTTCTCTCTCTAGCTGCCTTTAATACCCTGTCTTTATCTTTGATCTTTGCCATCTTAATAATTATGTGTCTTGGTGTTGTCTTCCTTGGGTCCCTTGTGTTGGGAGATCTATGAGCTTCGGTGGACTGCGAGACTACTTCCTTCCCCAGCGAGGGAAAGTTTTCAGCAATTATTTCTTCAAAGACACTTTCTATCCCTTTTTCTCTCTCTTCTTCCTGGTACTCCTATAATGCGAATATTGTTCCGTTTGGATTGGTCACACAGTTCTCTTAATATTCTTTCATTCCTAGAAATCCTTTTATCTCTCTCTGCCTCAGCTGCTCTGTACTCCTGTTCTCTGTTTTCTATTCCATTAACAGTCTCTCGCATCTCATCCATTCTGCTGTTAAGCCCGTCGATCGCTTGTCTGATTTCTGTATTGTCTTTCCTCAGTTCCCTCATTTCCTCCCTCAGCTCTTGCACATTTCTCTGTAGGTCCATCAGCATGGTTATGACTTTTATTCTGAATTCTTTTTCAGGGAGGCTGTGCATTTCCATCCCTTCAGACTCCCTCTCTGGGGTTGTCTGGTTGATTTTGGTCTGAACCATATTCCTCTGTCTTTTCATGGCTGTATAATTTGGTCACTGATAGTTGCCACGTATGTCAGCTGGGCTCTTTAAGACTTTAAAAAGAGAAGAAAAAAAGAGAGAAATAAGAAGAAAAAAAAAAAAAAGAAAGAAAAGAAAAAACAAAAACAAAACAAAAAACAAACAAAACAAAAAAACAAAAAAAAATGCCCACCGGACGTAGATTCTGTGGGAATGCTCTAGGTGGCGCTATTGCCCCACTATTCCACAGCTGTGACTGTGCCGCTCCGCAGGGCCCTTTATCGCTCTGGCAGGGGTGGGAACGAATAGGAGGCTGTTGATCTCAGTGAGAAGTGTTAAGTATGGCTACGCTTCCTCAGTCGCCAGCTAAGGCGTCTGAAACTCCCCAGGACTCCCAGCCTGCTGGGCTGAGTGTGCTGGGGCGATCCGGCTCCTCCGCTGGGCTCCTGTCTCTTTAAGACCGCTGAGGAAAGCGCGCACTTTTTTTTTTTCCTTCCCGGAGCCGGCTGCAAGCCCCCTGGCGCGTTCCCCGCTCAGATCCTGCCCCTCTGTCTCTCCAATCTCCGCTGCACTGCGCAATGTGGGTCAGCGCTCCCCGCGCAGATCACCGGGGCTGGCTACTTCGCGGGGTGCACTTCCACTCCCTCCCGGCTCTGAATCCTCTCCTCCCGCCGGTGCGCTGGGGTGGGGGAGGGCTCGGGTCCCGCCGGGTCGCGGCTCCGTATCTTACCCGCCTCTTGGGGTGCCGAGTCCTCTCGGGTGTAGCTGCACGCTGTGCGCTTTCCTGTGTATTCTCGTCTCTCTTTCAGGAATAGATGTATTTTCTGTGTTTTCGTAGATAAATATAGTGTTGGGAGGAGATTTCTGCCGCCCTCCTCACACCGCCATCTTCCCGGAAGTCCATAGTGCCTTTTATTAAAATAACTCTAATATGCCAGCTTTTTTTACTTAAAAATTCTAGCTTTGCTTTATTTTGCTCTTTAAACAACACCTAAAAGTGTTTTAAAGCACTGTACCTACTCTTGTTGATATGTATTCTAAGACATATGTATCACTTCCAAATTAAAATCTTTTGAGAGAAAAAAATGCTCATATTTCTCTGAGCTTAATTCAGTAGACAGTCAATGAAAGGACCATATCTTGTGCATCTTTTAGAAAACCAGGCAGTAACAGGGAAGAAGTACTAAAAATTACAGAGATTCTACAGCAATGACTGATCCAAGGACAAACTAACAGATTTCAGTCCCTTGGGACATTATCCCCTCCTAAAATAGAGCAATTTAAAAAAATAATAGATTTGCAAAGGTGATAAATCAATTCTATAGGGATAGGATAGTCTTTTCAACAAATGGTTCTCAACCAATTGGATAGCCACACTGAAAAAAAATGAATTTAAAATCCTCCCACCATACACAGAAATGAATGAAAAGTGAATCACAAACCTAAATGTAAGGCTTACAAGTATAATAATTTTAGAAAAAAACAACCAAAACCTCAGAATAAATCTTTGTAACTTTGGGCTAGGTAAAAAGTTCTGAGATCTGTTACCAAAAGCTTGATTCATAAGATTTAAAAAAAACTTGATAATTTGGACTTTATCAAAATTAAAAATTTTTTTACTTCAAATAAAATGAAAAGAGCCACCAACTTTAAGAAAATAAAATATTTGTAAATTAATTTGTCTGATAAAGGACTTGTATCCAAAATGTATAAAATATACTTATAATTCAATAAAATGAATATCCCAATTAAAAGCCAGGAAAATATATGACTACCATGTAATCGAAAAAGATATACAAGTAGCTTGAACAAACACTTGAAGAGATACTCAACATTAAGTACGTACAAATTAAAACCACAGTAAGATGCCACTACACATCCACTTGAGTGGCTATACCAAAAAGACAACCATCAATAAATGTTGGCAAAGATGTGGAGGAACTGGACCTGTCATACATTGCAGTTCAAAATGTAAAATAGTGTAGCTGCACTGAAAAACAGCATAGTGATTTCTTAAAAGCTAAATATAAATTTTCCAAACAATCCTGCAAATCCAATTCTAGGTCTCTAGAGCTGATAAATGAAAATGTATGCTAACACAAAGAATGGTCCACAAATGTTCATAGAAATATTGTTCATAATATAATAGCACTAAAGCGTTCATCAACTGGTGAATGATTAAACATAACGTGGCATATCTATAAAATGAATACTATTCTGTCATGAAAGAGTCAACTCCTGATGCATGCTACAATGTCAATGAATCTCAAAAACATTATGCTAAGTCAGAGAAGTTGAATGAAAAAGACCAAATACTATATAATTCCATTTACATGAAATGTCCATAAACAAACATATAGGGACAGAAGGTAGACTGGTTATTGCCCAGAGTCTGAGGTAGGAATGGGGTTTGACTAAAATGGGGATGAGGGATTATTTATGGGTGATGGAAATGCTATAAAACTACACTGTGGTAATGTCTGCATAGTGTTACTAATAAACATTAAACTGAATATTTAGATGGGTGAATTTTATGATATATGTTACACCTCATTAAAACTGCTGACAATAAATAGTGCTGATAAGCTTGCATAAGCAACTGTTTTGTCTCAGATTTAAAATCATACCTTCAGATGGGCCTTATCTGGAAACTTATCCAAAGTACCCCCTTCACAGTTTCTGTTATCATATCCTGTTGATTTTCAATTATAGCATGACCAGAAGCTATAACTCTTATGTATTACTGGAATACTTGTTTATTGTCTTTGTTCTCAATAGAATGTAAGCCCCATAAGGGAAGGTACTTTATTTCTTTCATTTATCATTTTATTCTCACAACTTAGGACAGTACTTGGCACAAAGACATGTTTAACAGCCATCTGTCAAATATATGAATAAATAAATTAATAGATAAATAGATCAATGACTGAGTAAATGGATGGCCCATATTTTCTAAGCAAATTAGTTTTATGTATTTTTAGGACACACAGAAAATAACCTCCCATTTTAAGAAAGGAAAAAATGCAACAGAAGGGTAGTGGCATTTCCTCATGATCAAGAAAATGGAATCCCTTCCCCAAATCAGGCATCTGAGACTTTTATTCCCAGAGAGGACAAGCTGCTGGAACTCTGCACAGCCAACTTCTACCTCTCCTTTTCTTTAACCATCCCATTAACAAAGTGATTTTCTCTAGGGTCTAGATCCAATTAGGAGCAAGGGCAGCAGAGAGGAGAACACTGAGTGAAGCAATGTTAAAGATGTTTGCACACATTCCTCTGGGGGATAGAGAAGGCTTTATTGGCATCCCTCCCCCTCCGCTACTTTTCTCGCTCCACCCCCCACCTCCTAAACTCTTTTGCAGAAGGCATCAGGACAAAGAAGCACCCAGCATTCAGTGCAGGAAGAGAAAATAAATACACTGGGAATACTCCATGGGCCCTGGCTGAATACAAAGCAGTGATTCAGCAAAGAAGCTGCAGCCTCAATGAGAACAGTGAGACTGCACTGAACACAGCACCAGGAACTAAAGGAGAGAGAGAAGAGAGAAGAGAGGGAGAGAGAAAGAAGGCATCTTAATGTCTTCACCATCTTGCCCTTTTGTGATGTCTCCCACAAAAATGAGTTTAAATTCAACTGCAAGTGAAAGAAGAAATAGAAAAGGGAATGGACTGATAACAATACTGCACAAAGGGTAGAAGAATATAGCAAGATGAAAAAGAAACAGTTTTCTTACAAATTTACGATGAGAATGAACTGAACAGGTAATAGAAATAAATGATTCAACCAGGGGAAATAGAGAAAAATAAGTAATTTACTGGTTAGTTCAGAAAGAATCAGGGAGCTGTGTTACATTCATATCCTGGGGCCAGACTTCAATTACCTTGTTAAAAAATCTGAGCTTTATTTCCAGTGTATGTGGTAGGGATAATGTGCATGTCCTGTGCTTCTTCACTCGGCTCTGGTGAGTACTAATTAGGCAAAGTATGTCACATTTCTTTAGAACTGTAGAGTGCTAGATAAACAGAATGCCTTTTTGAAGTGGCTGTACATTGATGGCGCTGAGTAAACGTTACATCAAACTCAAGCTCTGAGGCTGAGCAAGGAAGAATAGTTTATAGTTCATTGGGGAAAGATTTAAATTTCATTCGAGTGTTTCTAAGGTGGTGACAAAACAGTACTAATTTTCTATAACCCTATCTTCTCCAAGGGACAATTATCTATGGGGGGAAATACTAAAGAAAGCTTTTACTAACAAAACCTGAATGTATTATAGTCAAACAAGTGTCACAGGATGATGTAGAGTTTAGCAGTATGTGGGTAAAAGGTAGAACCCAGATAAGCATGGAGCAGTAATTATAAGGAATATCCCAGGCTTTACACAGAGACTCAGTCTTACACAGAACCACAAAGGTGATACTATGGTTTAAATATCATGTTATTTACCCAATAAAACCTACAAAACCTATCAAGTCAAATGCCCTAATAAGAGTCTTGGAAAGCCATTCTCTTGATTGATGGATCTCTGTATGCAGCAAATAAGGCTGGGTGCCAGGTTAATACTCCACATATTAAGAAAACTTTGGGGAGTGTGCCATTTCATTATAATTTCATTTCTCCTGTATGCAAACTTTCATTTTTCTTGCCTTTCAACTAGATTAAATACTGTAAATCACAGTTTTACTGATAGGAAAAAAAGGTATTTGCATCACTCTTGAAAATGCCATCCCTAAGACTCCAACTTCACTAATGAAAAAAAAGAGTAGAGTTTGCCAAGCCAAATAAATTACCTACTGTGAGGGGTTTGGGCACTTAGATCTGGTGACACTAGATATCTAAGTCATAAAGCTTTTGCCAAATCATCAACTCTGGGTATATGAATATCACCCAAAACCAGGATGAAAATAATTTCAAAATAATTGCTCATCTTTGATATTTTCACTGGCTCTACTGGTTCTACTACCCTGTTTACTTGTGACAAAGGAAAAACAGATGTCCTATTGACACCTCTTACCTTTTTGCCCACATATGATCCATAGAATGGAACATAGCAACAAATATACTCTACTTTGTACCTACCAGTAAACCAAATTACTGAACACCTGCTACTTGTCCAGCTCTGTTCCAATAAATATGTGGATCATAGAAAACAAGCTTCATGGAAATAATGGTGTTCTAGACAGGGATCTGCTTATAACTAGTTGTTTAGCCATAGAAAAGTTAATTCATTTTCAATGGAGCTTTATTTCCTCTTCTTTAAAATGCTGAAAATGTGATTTTGAGTAAATATATCAATACAAGTATTGATGAAGGGGTTACCCAGACCAAGGTACTCACGTGGTCCCCAGCCTTCCTTGATTCTGTAATTTAGGAAGCTTGAATTCTAGTGAAGACACCAAGCAAACACTTAAGCACTAAATTGGTATTGCCTAGAAGTCCCAAAATAAATAAATAAGGAAAAAGAGTAGAGGATGAAGAGGAGGGGCTTAAGGTGACTACATTTAGGTATGTGGAGGAGGAAAATAAACCATATATCCCAAAGGAAAATAAAACATTAATTCAAAAATGGGAAATACGGGCATGGTATATCAGGAAACATTCTTTATAAAAAGACAGGATGATTATTACAGAAAGATGCACTAAGGTGTGATGGTGCTTTAAAATTGAGGCTGACTGGACATAGCTTAGAAGCTGATTATAGTTTATTGAGCAAGGAAAGGAACTAATGAAAAGCTGTGTTTGCAAAATAATCCAAACAGTAGTAAAAATATAGGAAGCTAGACTCTAATTCCGTATGACTTCACTACTCACTGTCAGTACCCAGCTGATATAAAGCAAGGAGTCAATACATGGAAAGACTGAAAAGGATCATAAACTGATAAGGGTCTGGAATAGAGTGACAGCCGTGGGAATAAGGAAGTCCCAGTACTTACAGATGGCTCATTAAATTTACCAAGTATAAAGAAAAATAAAAGCATGATGATGATGATGGTGGTGGTAATAATCATCGTAATCATAAAACTGTAACAGCGCTGCAGCACAGCTGGGAAACACAACTGACATGTGCGCATCTTCTGTGACTGTCCCATGTGTTTTCTCTTCATCCTGAGCCCAGGAGCTGTCATCACCATGCTTCCTAACTCTGAAGCAGCACAGGGCTATCAACAGCATACTAAGGCTGTACCTTGTGGTAAACAAGGATGAGTCTACAGTATGGCAGAGTGTGATTACACTCACTAATCTGCCTGGAGGTGAAGCATGCTAAGAAGTTCGAGAACAAAGATCTACTGGGCTTTTTCTGGTAGCACAATCTGGGATTGGTTTATTCTATTTCCTGTGCCCTCAATTCTTTACTGAAATGCCTGACTTTCTATTTTTTCTTCCTGTCACCACTCAAGTTTCACCACAACCCTTCAGACGTAGATTTTTCATTAGAAATGTCTACAGTATCGCATCTGCCAACAGAAATGTCTGAAGGGCTACCTGAACCACCAGTAAGAGCATGCTACCTCCACAGTTACTTAATTTTTTATGTATACAAGTTTCTTAAGGGACCAGAACATGTATGGATTCTGATTTTTGTAGGGTCTGGAATGTATACAGTGTAGAGTCTCTCTTAAAAATATATATATAAAATGATAATTTAAAACTATGAGACAAAGCTGTGGAGTATTTGGCCCACACAAGTGAAGAACCCCAAAACACAACTTTCACTATAAATCTTCGGTTGGACATTTATTTAATCCCCATAGAATGTCCAGCACCAGGTTGTGCATATTAAGTACCCATGTTACACGCTTTCCCTTGGCAACTTCACCTAAACTGTACTTTACACTAGCCCATATTAGGAGAACAGTTGGTGACCCTAAGTAACTCAGATCTTATTCTGAGCAGCAGGTCCTCAGATTCACTCTTCAGTGGGCAACTCTACCTAAATACCTGAATGCCCGTGAGACTCAATTTAACCAGCTAAATGAATCTTATTTGGAAAATCTGTTCCATTCTATATATACTTTTGTATTTGTTCCCTATCTTTCTCACATCTATATTTCCAATAATACTCTACCTTATTTACTTGTATACTTGCCCTCTTTTTCTATTCCTGGCAGCCTTCTCTTCTCCATTTCCTACCTATATTTTAATGGGACCTATTCTAACCTGGTTTAGAATAGTCTGCAAATTTTCTAAATAAGAGGGTCTATCTATCATAAAACAAATTTTCTTATCTTTTTATAATTGAGGAAATGTACAGTAAAATCAAATAACAAAAAAACTACCATAAATTCAGAACAATTTTAATGCATTGTTCATTATAATATTATAATTATAATATAGACATTATAAGTCTACAGATTTGAAAACAGTAATTAATTTACACAAGACATATAATGCTTACACATAATGCTTAAAATATATATTGAAATAGAACTTTTGCAGTAATTCTCTAGCTGCCCAAAAGACTAGGGCTTGGGAACTGACTGCCTAAACCTTTTCTTTTGGAACTAAGACCACATGAAACTGACACTTTATCCAAAGGAATTAATTTAACTCTGACATATTTAGGACTTTGTTAGATAACTCTTAGGATCCCTTGTCATTATCTTTTAACAAGCTCCATTTTTATTTTAGCATCCACAGATTTCCCATTGGGAAACTGTGACATTCTTGGGAATATGTTCAACTTTACACACAGATAACCCACTTTGGAATGGGGCTGAGTCTTAGTGACATCCTGACGCCCAATCTTTTCTTAATATGTTTGCTTCCAACCTGTCTCTGTCTTTTCATTTCTCCTTTTAAGTCCCCACTTTTGTTTGCTTGAACTTTCTAAGGTCTTTCAAAACCTTCACCCAAAACACCACATTATGTATTTAAGAGTCACCTGGTTTCACGAAACTGTATATCAATGCTTCTTTTACCATAAATATTGCTAGAGAAATGATGAGGTAATTGGCTAACTATCTGTCAGCTCAACAGTAAAAAGACTGGTTTCATACTCTAATAATTGCTGTTGATAAATTTTAACAGCTGAACTTAAGGTAAATTAAAGTCATTTCACAAAAAGAGATAAAGTAAGGAAACATGCATATAAAAATAAGAAAACAAAAATGCTGAAGTTGGTGAAAGAGTTTGGGTTCAGCAAGAGAGGAAATAGGTTTACCTACTGATGAATGCCATTTGTTGGTTGACATATTGAGTGGCAGCAGTTTATCTGAATTGTAAGACTAGACAATCAGACATTCAAGTTATTTTGCTTCATTATTTTTGGATATAAAAGCCACTTGATATGAAAAATACGGGAGTAATATAAACAAAGCACTCAATAAGCAGGTTTACCCACAGGCAAATAAAGTCCATGGCCACTGCTACTCCACTTCCATTCTACTACAGATAATCTCTGATGATACTGCCAGAGTCAGCACAGGGAAAGTTCTCATATCAAATAGCTGGATGGTGACTGAGTCCCAACCAGGACTGGAGAGGTTCAAGGCCTAGGAGATCTAATATTTAGAATAGAAAGACCAACAGGAAGCATGGATTTGGAGTTAGAATCATGTTTTACTCTTTGGAGATTAAACAAGATAACAATTTGAGCCATGTTGACCAGGAGGTTGAGATAGAGTGAAGATTTAAGGGTTAACAGAAGTAAATTCGTTCCATAATTTTCAAATTCAGATGGCAGCAAGATGTGCAGTTAGAGATGAGTATCAGTGGGATGTAGAACCACGCGATGGACTTCAAGCAAACTTATACTGCATGTGTGCTGAAGGAATAGGGGTAGTTAGATGATATAAGAGATGAGGTCACCGTTTGACCTGATCAATCTTACCTATTTCTATGAAGCTGGGTGGTGAATATAAAAGTACCTTCCTGAGACTAGATTAGCCTTGCTATCATTCTATATAGAAAGATGAAAGGCCTAAATCGATCTTCCATTTTAATGAAACACAGTCCCTTTCTCTGGATATGTTTGTGAATTCTCCAGTGGGAAGAAAGTAGTATAAGTATGATTATGAAAACTCACTGAAAACTGATTAGAAAACATATTTCTGAATGAAATTTTCATACATCAAATTATAATGGGATGCCAGCAAACATTGAAAATAAATATATAAATACACACAAAACAAACGAGTAGAAATCCAGAATATCGAATCATAGATTATTAGTGGTAGCAGAGATGAGAAATCATCTGTTTCAACCTTCAACTACAGAAAGAGTTTCTCTTTTTTAAATAACATTTCCTACCAGTGCTTATCTCACCTCTACTTAAATGCTGAAGTAACTAAAAATCACTTCTTTACAAAGGAACCTATTCCACTTGGGAGAACAGCAAATAACATTTATAAAATAAATGCACCTACACAGAGACTTCTAATTGTAGATCCTTATTTCATTCTTATACTAACCTTCTAAAGTGAGAGGGTAAATATTATTATTATCATTTTCATTTTATAAATAAAAGATCTAATGCCCAGCAGAGATAAGTAATTTGTCCATGTTTACAAAGCTGGTAATTGGTAGAGATGCTAGCTGGAGATAGGGCTCCTGGCTCAGCGGATGTTATTTCCATTATGCCGTCATCTATTTGAATGCTCATTTTCAAAATAATTCACCTGACTTGCTTAAATTATGTTCCATTTTAATTACAAACTACCCTAAATTCTTAGTTTTGCTTTACGTTGTGGTTTCTTTCTCTTTTTTTTTTTTTACTTTTTCATACAGAGCTACAATTTGCCTCTCTATAGCTTTCATAGATTTTTACCTTATCTTTGCTACCTTTTATCTTTGTGTCATACACACAGTAGAAGATTTGCTTTCTGTAATTTTATCCAGATATTAAACACAGTCAAAGACAGACTAAGAGAATCCTTTACCACTACCAGTATTTCTTTGGCATGATAATACAATCAACCACAACAGAATGTATCTCATTTGACATAATCTGTTCCTAAGTCTATCAGGAAAAACTTGTCAAAATACACATAACTCAGAATGAATGGCACTTCCCTGATCTACAAGTCTAGAATTTTGTTTGATTTAGTACCTTACAGTTTGTTTCCAGGGAACCCATGTTGGCTCCTAGTGATCACTGCTTCCTTCTCAAAATGTTCTAATACTTAGGCTGTTGTTATTGACTTAATATCATTATTCTCTTTTATTCTTAAGCATGACAATATTGTATGCCACCAAAACAGTGAAACAGTTTCTGATTTCTATAGGATTTCAAATATATTTCCACAATCATGCTTTCAAGTTGTTTTGGTGCCCTGAGTATAATACATATAAGCTGAATTTATAGCTGAACTTATTTAATTACTTTAAACATTTTCTTTACATGAGTTTTTAATATTGAAAAGGTAATAAAAACATAATTATGAGAATTTTACTTGATAAACAAATTAGAATTTAATTAAAATTCTTATTCTTCTCTTGTAGTAGCCAGCCTCTCATCTTCTCAGGGATATTTTTAACAGATCACTAGATCTCATGGTGACTTAGAATGAAAGGAAACAGAAACTTGGTCTAGAACTGAGATCACATATATGAATAACTGACTTTACTTTTTTTAAAAAAGGTTATTTCTCATTCAGCTAATAATACAGTTTTAGTGTCTACCATATAACACAAGTAGAAAAAAAATGTTACAAGATTTTATTTTATTCTTAGGGAAAACATGATAGCCAAGAGGTAACAGAAACAAGAAATATTAAGTCCGATTTCTCCTACAAAATAATTTTAGCGTTTGCATAATGATTAAAATATACTAATCAAAACAAATTAAGAAAGCCATCTTACGATGCTTCTTGTATTTTATACCAGTTCACATCCTTAATAACCTGCAAAATTTGGTTTTCTGCAATAAACTTTCCTGTCATTGGTGCATCAAATTAAGTAGGTTCCTATTAAGGTTTGCTATGATCCAAGCTCACATTCAAACTTTGTATATGTAAATTCTATGTACATATAAAAAGCACATGTACTTTTACTTTTATATAATTATGAATATATGCATTATATATTAAAAATATAAATCTATATTCCAACACATCCATATAAATTAAGTATATTCATGAGACAAACATTTATACATAACAGATTCTATACAAACACATACCCTTGTTTTTAGGAAAACTAGATTTTGAGTTCTGTTTTATATTTACAGAAGGATTAAGTTATTAATTCAAAAAAACTTAATGTTTCCTATACTATCACATTTAAAGATAATATAGGAATTTACTTTTTGTACTTTGAGTATATCATCATCCCACTTATAACATTATGCATTAGTTCTGATACATTCAACCATATTTGAAAACATAATGTCACTTCACCACACCGATCTCTTTGTTTAAGAGGTAAGTAGGAATTATACTCATTTTGGAGTTGGAATTAAGGAAGTTACTTCTGAACTTTATACAGTAGTTTTTGTGGAACTAAGCTTGAATCTCTTGGTATTCAATCTCAAATTTAATCTAGTGATACAGAGTTCAGGCAGTCTCCTTGCTGTGGTGATGCTATTAGATATTAGTTACCATACTAGATATTAGTAGATCCTGTAAGAGTCATAAAAGAGAAAAATAGGGGTCGGTCAAGAAAAACTCATTCACCGGCTAATTAATGATTCAGCAACATAAAATGTTGAAAATCTGCCCATACAATTACATCATGAACATGCAAAAGATGCCAACAATCTTTGGTTATCTCAAGATGAAGATTAGCCACAAATTGGCAACCATATGTGACTCGAACCCCATAAAATAAATACAGCTTG
Source organism: Smutsia gigantea (assembly GCA_032199065.1). Taxonomy (NCBI): domain Eukaryota; kingdom Metazoa; phylum Chordata; class Mammalia; order Pholidota; family Manidae; genus Smutsia; species Smutsia gigantea. The sequence goes on from JAVSCE010013946.1 coordinate 313,904, forward strand.
ATATAGATGTGTTAGAATGAAGCATAACTGAGGAAGCACAGAAATTAGAAATCAGGAAACCAATTACTTTGCCTAGTCAGTGTTTTCACATGTAGACGTTTAGCTATGCATGACTTAGTGCTGGACTGCACCACTTTAATTTTTACCTGTTGTTCCTAGCAAGGTAGTGTGACAAAGAGTAACATGACTAAAGCACAAATTTAGAAAGGATATTATTAACTTCAGGTAATCTCAAAATGTAGAAATTCAATATAGAATGTATCATCAAAAATTATAATGGAATAAATAGTAATGCATTACTGTAGGAGAGGCCAGTCTACATTTTTCCTTAGTTACAAGCTTTTCCTCTGACCTCATATAAATAACGCCCTTGTGCATTATAGCGAGACATTCAGAAGGGAATTTGGGATTATTACCAAGTCCACCGTACCTTCATGTCTGAATTTCTTAGGAGTGAGTAATGAGCTCTACAGTGAAAAACCCAGGAAGGCATGATTGCTCAGTATGAATAATGACTTTGGGTCAAATGAGTGCAAGGGATCAGCACCTGGCCTCACTTCACAAGAAAGTAGAACGGATGAAGAACGTACCTGTTGCACAACAATCCCACCACCTGAAGCAACTCCCAAATCCCCAATTTAGTCCCTGTAAATTCAGAGCCACCACTAGAGGGAGAAAGCCTCAGCAGCTCCGAGAAGGTATATCCCTTCTCTTACAGCGACCTGGGATCCTGAGTTCTTCACAGAAACTGGGCACGCTTCGCTATAGGAGTACTGAGTGACTCCCGCTTTTGTCCAAAGCTAATCTATCAGAAAACATAGCATGCTTTGTCTGGACACCTGTGGCTGAAGCTTTGGGAGACCCCTAAAATGCCATCATTTGCCTTTGTGATTCTCTAGAAGCCATGCTTGAAAGGAGTAGCTGCAAAGGCAAGTATTGAAAGTGTTTCTAGCCAGACCCCAACCCCCCAATCAATGATCAGAAAAGAACCCACCTTTGATTTTACTACTTTACCCTTTCCAACCACACATCTACAATTGATTCCAGAGTGGCTGATTTTGCCATTAACATATCTTGCTTAAATCCCTATTTCCTTCTCATTTATTTACTCTTTTATAAGCCAATTTCTGATCTGCTTGATTTATAGTATGGTTATTCTTCTCTGTTTAATTCTGTGAGTAAATATTTATCTGAGCACCTACAGGAACTAAGCTAAATCCTGGAATGAAAAGGTAAAGTAGATGAGGCACCTGCCTTTGAAGGGCTGATAATATATTTGAGGCAAAACAAGAGTGAATATAATTTTTTAAAGTGTAGCAAATGCTAAATTGACATATGCATGTGATTCAGCAATCCCACTTCAGGATATATATCTGAAGGAAATGAAAGCAATAACTCAAAGAGATATCTGTGCTCTTGTGTTTATAACAACATGATTCACACAATAGCTAAGATATGGAAACAACACAAGGATTAACCAACAGATGAATGGATAAAGAAAACTGAGATACATCTACATCTACATCTTTCTACACACAAAACGGAGTATTATTCGGCAATAAAAAATAAGGAAATCCCACCATTTACAACAACCTGGATGAACCTGGAGGACATTATGCTAAGTGAAAAGAGCTAGAGAAAGGCAAATCTGCATGATCACTTATATGTGGAATCTAAAAAAAGTTGAAGCCATAGAAACAGAGAGTAGAGTGGTAGTTGCCAGGGGCTGGAGGGTGGCAGAAGTGGGGAGATGTTGGTCAAAGGGAACAAAGTTTCAGTTATAAGGTGAATAGATTCTAGAGTTCTAATGTACAGCCTAGTGACTATGGTTGATAATGGTGTTGTAGACTATGGTTAATAAGGTGTTGTATATTTGAAGTTTGCTAGAAAAGTGAATCTTGGGTGTTCTCAACACAGGCATAAAAAAGGTAACTGTGAGGTGATGGATGTGTTAATTAACTTTATTATAGTAATCATTCACAATGTTTATGTATATCAAATCATCATGATGTACACCTTAAGTATGTACAATTTTATTTGTCAACTCTACCTTCAATAAAGCTTGGATGGGGGAGGCAAAGATATGCAGAGAGACTATCAGCAACAATAAAGAGAGATACTTAAGTCAAGTCGGGGAGAATCAGAGATTACTGAATGAGTTAGTACCAAAACTAGCTTGGAGGCTGAAAGAAGCAACAAGAAGTTAATTTAGCAAAGAATTATGGTGGAGAGGGGCAGAGAGGGGAAAGAGGAGGTTCTGGGCAGAGAGACCTTCACGAACAAAGGTAAGAACAAGGACTGTGTGCATATACATGTTCACGTGCTCATGAGCACAGACTATAAGTGGTTCCGAATTAGCGGACACAGTGAGGTAGCAGGTCATGGAGACTTATCCAAGCTAAGGAGCTTTGACTTTACATTGTGGACAATGAGAAGCCTTTGAAGGATTTGGTGACATTTCTAGATTGATATTGGAAAACAATAGGCCTGGGATAGTCGGTGAGCTCAGGTCCATGGCTCTGCCAACTACATGGAGTCTGGAAGGTCTAAGCAGACTGAATACATAATCCAACAAAATTAACTAAGGCAGGGAGAAACAACCACTGTCAATTCTTACTTCATTTCAAACCTTTGTCTCCATCTTTTCCATAACTAGTTGGACCAGATTTTATGAACCTCAACTTATAAAGAATTTTAAAAAGATGGAGCTTAGTGCTCTGAAATGCATTTTCATGTCACCCCTTTGTTACAATAGCTTTGATACAGTGCTTCACTTCTATACTTGACCGTGTTACTTATCTTATTCATAGGTCTGGGTTATCACTCCCTTATTTCTTACTTAAGTCGACCCTTGTCCCAAGGCCTCCATTCCTTCTCTGCACTTCAGCCTTGTGACTAAATCTCTACTACAAGCTCACAGAACTCCCTGTGACGTCTGCCTTCCTCCCTGGATGGCTCCAAGAGAGTTTACAACCTGCTATTTTCCCCTTACTGTGCTCTGCCCTTTCCTTGGTATAACAGGTTGGACGTCCCTTAGCTCCACTGCTCACCTGTTAATAAAGCTTCATGAGACATTATTCTACATGACACCCCAGAAACCCCACATGGCCCTGAAGTAGGGCTTCTCATACAGCATCTCCACTGGTCTAGATCTGTGTCCATTTCCTTCCAGTGTACCACCATCCACCCCATTGTTAGCTTAAAGTAAATTTTGTAAAAATTAGGGAAAAAATATTCCACATTCCTCCAAGAATTTTAACTACAATCTACAATGACTACAATGTGTAGAGCACCCCTTGAAGTTGTGCAAACAGGGTATCTTAAGAGTGGCAACTAGGATGAGACTTAAGGAGGCAGAAGTTCATAAGTAACAATAAGAAGGTAGTGGGGCTAGGAACCCAAGTGAAGTGCTGAGGGAAAAGGCTAAGAATTCAAATGAGACTTCTGAGCAAAGGCAGATTACCAGGAACAGGAAGGAAAGACATTTTTTTTTAAAGGTTGTATAGGTTCTGCCAATACAAGAATGGCTTTGAGACTATGATATGATGAAGGCTGCAAGTAAAGACAGAAAACCCACTTGATTAAGACAGATTGTAGGCATGTGAAAGCTAAAGCATTTCCTGAGAAAGTCCTCCTTGACCAGCACTGGCTGGGTGACCCTCCACGATTAGGTGTCACTTTGATTTGCAAGGATGAGAGAGGGAAGAGAAGAGAGAAAGGAGTGGGGAGAGGAGAGAGGACAGTAGAGAAAGGCAGAAAAAGGGAAAAGAGGAAAGGAGGCAAGGAGAGGAGAGGAGGATGGGGAGGGGAGAGAAAGGAGAGGAAGAGGGGAGAGACATTTTTAGTATAATTTGGAGTTAAAAAATAAATAAAACCCAGCATACCATGGGATAACATGAAAACTGAGAAGGTAATTCACAGCGGTACTATGGCATAAAAGGCCCTGAATGAGAATTAGGAAGCATGAATTATAGTTGTCAAATGGTCACTCAAATCTTTAGACAACCAACTAAATTTTTCTCTTCTCACCTACATCACTTTGAGATGGTTAACTGCCTAATTCCAAGGTCTTTCCCCCACTAAATTCCTACAAGTTTATCTTATAGTGATTAACAAAATCTGAAGCAAAGTGTTTTCTTGTGGGAAGGTTAATCACTCATTAACTTGAGATTATGTTTCAATTATAGGTGACTACAAAAAAGTGTTGACTCACTCACCCTGCACTTCTGATAAGAAACTCAACTATATTCGAGGATACATGTGACTTTAAAGAATTTGAAATGAAATAATGCAAATATCTTAGAGCAAATGATCAGCCTTGACCATAGAAGTAAAAAAAAGCTAATTTTACTAAATTTTCTGATTTTCTAGAAGTTATTTCCTACTGTGAATATAATGATGATCATCTTTAAAAGCTTATATTTTATACCACTTCATATTTTACAAAACACTTGGGCATGTAATATCTCATCTGATCATAAAAATAGCTTGTGTAGTAAGACAAGTAATTGTCAGATATCCTCATTTAATAGGTCAGACTATTTAAAGTTATTTAGATCTTGGTCTTCTGACTACTTGTTGAAAATTCTGAACTTACATCCTTGATGAAAAGTCTTTATCTATGACACAAAGACTTGTCTATAAGTTTCAGCTAAAGACTGATCACCATGTAAAGTTGAGATGAATTCTACAAACACAAACTATTATCCTATAAATCATATATTTGTGCATATAACAACAGAAGTGCACACATTACACCAGTTATTAAATAAGTTAAGATTGAAGACATTTTTCTTGCCTACATATTGCCTCTTTTTTCTCTTAGAGATAACGTTTAAAAATATATTAACTGTTGTGTGTCTTGCCTAATATAAATGAGAGCGAACCTACAAGAAATAAGCTTAAAAATCAAGCTGTAATGCTCTTTCAACAGATATTACATCAGTCGGATCCCTATTAAGATAAAATCACTCCATTCTCCATGACATTATAGTTATGAGATCGTGTAGTAAAGAAATGATCTATGATGATCTTTTTGTCTCTTCCAATTGAATCTGTTCAACTTTGTTGTTGACATATTCCCCAAACCATACAAATGATTCTAATTTTTCACTTCATATCTATCAAGTGCTGCCCTAAAAATGGTTTGTAATAGAGATTCTTTGACAAGTAAAGCAGCAGTTCTCAAATCTGTGTACATATCAGAATCACTTTTTAAAAGTGCGTATGTCAGAACCTAGCCCAAACTAATTAACTCAGAATTTTGGAGAGTGGAGAATATGTAGCTTCGGTACTTTTTTAAAAGGTCCCCAGTTTATTGTAACGTGAAGCCATGGTTGTGACCTGACTAAAGCAGGCTTCTTCAACTCGAATGTGTTTTTAAGAAAAGAAGCTTTTGGGGATCTTGTGAAAATGCAAATTCTGATTTAGTAGGTCTGGTACACACCCTGAAATTTGGGATTTTAACAAGCAACCATGTGATACTTAAGGTGCACATTTGCAGCACACAGTGCAGTAACAAGAGTCAGTGGTTCTGAAAGCGTGGCCTGGTTCTGCAGCATCAGCAGCTTCTGAAACTATTAGAAATGCACATCTCAGACCCACCAGAGACCTACTGAATCAGAAACTCTCAGTGAAGGCAGAGGCCAGGTAACCTGTGTTGGAATAAGCCCTCCAGATAATTCTGACATACCTTCAAGTTTGAGAAACACCAGTCTAAATAAAAAGAGCTCACTAAAGTCTGAACAGCTGATTGCATGTGTTGGAAAACCACAGATACTTAATGCTTATGTAGCAGTTTATAATTCAACAAAATTTCCCACTTTACTTCTTCTGAGCTTCTTAAAACAACCTCACAGAGGGACTAAAATAAGATAGCTTCAGCATTTTACAAATGAAACTGAAGCTCCAAATATTTAAGGGATTTACTCACAATCACACAGCATGTAAGGATAGATCCAAAATTAGAGCCAGCCCTGATCTTCTGAGTCTTACAAACTAACAGGCAGGACATTCACAGAACAGGGCAAACGGCCATCAGCCATAAGTGACATCCTTAAGGAGAGGGCTCTTAAGGTCCAGGTGATGACAGTGAGGGGGAACAGTATGTATTCAGGCAACCTATCAGGGGAGTCAGAGACATTTGTACTTGGAGCTCTCCGAGATGACAGAAAAATGTGCTAATCCTCTTTTGGGGGCCTGAATTTGCTTTTACGTGGCACCAGCTTCGAAAAACATAAATGTTTAATCCTCACCAACTGATTGAGTGGATGAGTCAGTCACCTTTAGTTGTTTGCTCCACAGTCCTACAAATGCTTCATTCAAAGTCTACACAGAACAGAAACATCACCTTAACATGTGGTGTGTCTGCGTGTGTATGTGTGTACACTTGTGTGCTTTGTACTTACAGAAACACAAATTCTCACAATTTGCATTTGTCACATGAGACTTGTCTGCTGTGTTCCTCAGGCCATAAATGAGAACAAGTGCATAAACATCCTTTAAAAAATGTATGTCATATGCCATATTCCTAAGCAATATATAGTATCCTATACTTCATTATAAACCAAATAGATCAGATAAAGGCTTTAATGGGCAATGAAGGATCCTTAAAGTACCAGAAATAACCAATAAATTTTGGTTACCTTTAGTGATTTAGCTACAGAAAAAGAAAACTCCATAATCATCAAAAACGCTCCCTATAGACCCATGCCCACAAAATTTGTTTTCAAATAGTAAATTATAAGTGGTAGAAAAATCACATAGTGTGTCAGGAGTTTGAGTTTTGATGCTTGCTTTGTGAATGCAGGTGCTCCAGATGCCTTATAGAAGAGAAACCATTATTCCCTTGAAATCTGCACAAAATTTTGATGTCTTACTATCAAATAATCACATTTGTTATGTTGTTTCTTCTTTTTTTCCTAGTGTAGAAACAAATAAGGAAATAAAGACCTAGAATTTTGAAATGTTAAGAAAGTAATTACCTTAAAAACTTAACTTAGTTCCTTATACCCAACACTGATTAGGTATGTTTACATTTAAACAGGAAAATGTTATCACCATAAAAAGTATTATAATATCTTACAAATGTCAAATAGGGTTAAAATTGTGAAATAAATTAGACTGCAATACCACAAATGTATTTAAAATCACAATAATGTAAACCTTCTGATTTCATCATAAAGCCATTTATGCCTTATGTCCACACACACATGTATAGGTAATTTTTACTAAGTTAACTTATAAACAGATACACTGGGATCAATTATTTTATAATTGTATTTCCAGACATATACTACAGGGAAAATACAGTCAGTGGGACTGCTAAAATGAAATTTCACAAGTTGGATTGGAACACTATTTCCACTTTTCCCTCGATTTATCAAGAGAGCTACATGGTTTCAACCTGCTGAGATGCACCAAGAGGTGAATGTCTATGGGAGCCTGTGTACAAGAGGAGAGGATTTGAAGAACCAGTGCTAAAAACTCACCCAGTAATTGATGAACTTCTACACTTCTGGGGGGTGGCAGTGAGGCAGATGGCTCTGTTCAGAAAAAAAACACCTACAAATTCTACAACAGTAAAGTCTGTGGATAAGTATGTCTCACACTTTGCTGTGCATTTACAGAAATATAAATATACATTTATACACTCCCACACAAATAAATGCAGATGCTGGCTCAGGAGGATGAGGAAGGGGCCCGAAGTGGTCCTACTGCTGTCACTAGTCTGTGGATCATACCCAGATTCTTTGCCTTTGAGATGGAAGGTGGTGTGTTTTCCTTAAGCTCTTAAAGGACCTCACTAAGATCTAGACTATCATCTGGCCAACAACATGTTGGATTGATATACATGAGAGTATTTCTCTTCCCATTTAGCTTTGTCACCTTTATCCCTTTTTCCCCCAAATGACAGAAATCACAGAGCAAGATCCCAAGACTAGTAGTATAAGCTCTCCTACCAAGATGCACATTTGCATCAAAGATCAAAGTTAAACAAAAGGAGTACCAATTCCCAAAAGAAACATTTGTTTAGTGGAACTAAGGCAGTGAAGGTAAAGATTTTGGTGACAGTCAGCCAAACTCCTGCCACTGGAGCACCGGCGTTACAAGCCTTCCTTGTCTCCCATTGCCATGTCAGATCATTCAGGGCCACAGACTCATTGAAGGAGGGTTTTTTCTTTCCCTTTGCCATTTCACTTTCTCAGTGCCAAACATGTACTGTGGCTTGCAATGAATCAAGTTCTCCTTCCTCTCTTCCCCTAGAAGCTCATGCTCCCAGCAAAATGTCACAAATAAAGTGGCAGCGAGCCTTTCCCAGGCTGGACTTGTAAACAGAAAGCAAGAGTGCCATTCTTCACCAGGAAACTGACCCACAAAGATTACTGGACTCAGCTGAAGAGACTGAGAAGGTCAGCTAAGAAAACAAAGGGAACTCTCTCCATAGTTACTTCTGATAGAGTTCCATCAACCCAGAAATAAAGCCTTGTCCAAGGCAAAGGAAATAAAAAAAGAGGGCACGTTAGGTGAGGTCTGGGAAGCAATGGACTCACACAGGTGACTTCTTGGCATGCTCTGTTTGTCTATCTTCTCTTTTCCAGGGAACAACTGCTGCTATTATTTATTCTCCTTTCTCACAATCTCATTCCCACACTGTTATGTCTACTAAAGTGCAATGCTTTAAAACACGCCACTTCTTTGGAGCTGTAGACACACAAAAGCACATACGTATCATATATAGATATTTATATAGTAAGACTGCCTCTCATAGAGACTTCTATACATATACTGTATGAAAATACCAGAATACCTTTTTCCTTCTGAATTAACGTTTAGATGTTTATCTAACTCTTTGGTAACCATAGCTTAAGACACAGGTGATACTAACACAGAAATTTCGTATACATTTAAATAAAAAGTTACACATCCAGGGTATTTGCTTTTCCCATGTTCAGCCATAATCAATGAAAACAAATCTCTCTAAGGTTAGCATTTACATAAGAGGGCTTCACTAGTAAAGGGTTAATGATGTTAGAAAGTATGGATGTTAGCAGCTGAGATGGCATGCTTATGTGTTTGCGAAAACATTTTCTGCCTCATGTCCAAATCCCTTTGCAAACAGAAAAATTACTCTATAAATCTTATTACTTCATGTGGATAAATCAAACGTGCAGGTTTACAGGGCTGGAGAGCGGGAAGGGAAACTCTGCTCTGGATAGTAGGATCTTTGGGGATCCATCATCACCCAATGCTCAGGAAATAAAGAAAGGAATACTTACACGTTAGGATTTTCTTGGTTTTCACAACCTGCCACCATACACACACACACACAACCCACCATGCGCAACACACACACACATATTGCTCTCTAACAAGGCTAGAGATCCCAAAGCAGGACACTGTGACAGCCAACCAAATTTATTTCTGAGAAAAGGAAAGAAAACTTTGCTGCTGTAGGCAGCTCTGCTACAGAACTGCTCCCTGATGCCCCAGGGTTTATGCACTATCAGCTCCTTGCACACCGATTAGAGGTTTATTTCCTACTGTATACTGTTTTTATTGTCATAACCAGCAATATTAGCTAGATAGACAGACTGACACTGGGTCATTTTATTTGGATGGAATGAGATTTTAAATGATCTCCAAAGAAAACATTTTCTTTCCTAATTTCTTTTTTCTTTTTCTTTTTTTGTTAGTATCTGATAAAATGTAAGGAAGGCTAGAAAAAAGGACAAGGGGTATGTACAGTGGGTAGGGAGAGGGAAGAGAAAAAAAAGGTAAAGAAGCTTAGAATTTTTTTATAAATAGAATTATGTCTAGGTTCCATTTGAGTTTATCCTGCTCACTGTCCCTTATAGGGGTCAAACTCCCAAGGACTTGGAATTCTTTCTTTCCAAAATTCAATCCCAAACTGTATTTCCGAGCTTGGTGGAGCTGCACAGAGATAAGACTTTGAGGTCAATAATCAATTTGAAATATCCATTTTCTGCCAGATTAATTCTTTCCTAACCTCTGTGCTTAATATTCCTACTCTTAAATATCAGCAATTTGGCGAGTTCCTTCTCTTTTTCTTCTCTTCGTTCTTGTGTTGATTTCTACCCACGTTCCAGAAAAGGCTCAGTAACCAAACAAAGTTTTAAGATGGATTTATTGCCCCCCACTCCCCGTGTCAATTAGTAGATCCTTACAGAAAGTCTCCTGTCTGAACTGCTGTGGGGCAGAGTGACAGCCTTGACGTACGTATTCATACACACACACACACACTCACTCACTCACTCACACATAGACACAGGGCACCGGAGAATGCAGTACTATGTAGGGCTCTCTCAGAGCCATAATTCAACAACTCTTCTTTCCCAATTAAGAAACCCCAACAAAACTCTGAAGTGCAAAGTATCTACAGTGACAAAAACAAGAATACTGTCCAAATGACCCTAAAACTGCAGGCGAAGTTAGGCTTTCTTGGTAAGAGAAACAAGGTCCGAAGAACAAACAACATTTACCCAATCCTGCTGGCCCTAACAGGGACCAGAATTCCCTTGACATGTGTTGGCAGAGACCTTGGCCGGTCAGTAAAAGACACACACACACACATACCACAAGCCTGCAGCATCACGGGCTGTTCGAGGGTGCACACAGGCACACACACACACATTCACACTCAGGCACAGGAAAAAAGTTGCCCCAAAGCCCTACCTGAGGATGGCCGTGTCCCCCTGCCTCACGGTGATGTTATCCGTGCCTCGGTTAAAATCCACGCTGCGAACAGGCAGTCCTGTGGGAAGAAGGCAGAGCAATCTCAGTAGGACCAGCGGCAACTGTTTCCGATCGGGCTGAACTCTGGCGACCATGGTGGCCACGCCGAGGTGCAGGTCCGCGGTCGTCTGGACGGTGTGCGCGCGCGGCTCCCGCCGAAGGGGCTTTACACGCAGAGGGCTTGCATCAACAGCACAGGCGGAGGCGCCCGCCAGTTTGCGGTCCTTCCCACTTTGCCTCTCTTTCCCTCGCTCAGTCTCTTTTCCCTCTAAGACTTAACAGAGCCCTCACAAAACCCAAGCATGGGGGCGAGGGGAGTCAAAGGAACACAATTTACAACGGAAGAGAGTACAGACATAAAACCCTCCAGAAAAGGTGAAGGGAAGGCTGCAAAAGGAAGGTGTTCTCCTCTGGTCTGCCTGGGGCTGGATGCTCTTTGCCAGTGTCTGCGCTGAGCTCCTTCCCTCCGTAACCCACTTTCCAAGGCGGGCGGGCTGGCGAGGGAGCCCGAACCCAGCCCGCCAGGGAGTGTAAAGAAACGCACACAGCAGTGGCACAGCCCAGAGCCTCTCCCCCTCCTCCCTTCCTGTCTCTCTCCGGTCCCTCCTCCTCTCAGCTCGCACCGCCCCCGCCCCCTCGGGTTTCAACAGCCCCTCCACGTCATCCCCACCGCCCTCCCCTCGGCCTGGCCCCTAGCTTTGCACAACTGCCCCTCCAGCAGCAGCCGGCCTCGAGGAAAGCCTGATGCGCCCGGAGGTTGTCAGGACAACGGCTCCATCTGAGGCCTGGCTGATTTCCTTATGAAGAGGGAAGGGAGCTTGGAGGTTCTGTGCAAGAAAAAGCGGGGAGAGGGACTCACGCTATAAAAGAACAGGAGAAAGGGTCCAGGGAAGAAGAGGGAAAAGGAGATGAGAAGGAGAGGCAAGGCAGAGAGAAGGCAAAGCTTGACAGATGAATGGAGTGAAACAGAGAAGGATGTGGGGAGGGGGTAACTGTGGGGGGTCCAGTGCTGAAAGATGGGATGAGAATGTAAAATAGAGAAGAAACTAGACAGTGGAGTCTAAGATTAAAAGAAAAGTTGATTTCAAGACTAAGAATTCCTGTCAACTGGCTTTGTCTACTCAGATCTTGTTCGTTCATTCTTTCTGCACTTTCTTTTACAGGATTAAAAAGGTTTATTTTCTCCCCTTCCTTTATCCCCTCCCCCCTTGGAGCCCCCTTATGAAAGATGGATTGGAGACAATGCCGGTATTGAGTGGTCTGGGATGTGAATGCTTGGTTTGTCTTCTCCAAGTGCCAGCCTCAGCAGCTGATCCCTGATCCCTCAATCAACCTCACTCTCCAGGAAACCCTCACTCACTCCCACACAGGAGGAATGGTATTAAAGAATATTCTTTAAACATCACATTGCTGTGCTACCCAAGTTTCTACTGGCATTTACTTCTCAAAATGTTCAAATACAAGGAAGGAGATTTGTCTATCAGAGAGCAAGTCATTTACAGGGTGACACTGAGGCTGCACACAGCACTCCAGTGAAGGGCAGATAGGTCACCCTCATCTGTCATTCCTTCTACTCCATGAGTCAAGCCAAGTGATAAGGACCACAAGGGTCTAGTGCTGCTAGTCACTCATGTGAGAGCCCCAACTATTAGCCCTCAGCACTGATGCTGAGATTAACAGGTGGGGTGGGACCAGCCAAGGACTTCTTTTGCTCTTTTTAATTTTTTTTAATATAAATAGTTAAGACATTCACAGGGTGCAAAAATCAAGTTGTACAGGGTGCTGTAGGGTGAACTGTAGTTGTCTTTTTCTATTCCTGACTTTAGGCAACCCATTTATCCTGTTAGGGGGCAACACATATTTCCAGTTTCTTATATCTTTTCCTAAGTATGTATATACAAGTGAATACACACACATATACAAACACACATGCATATTATGCCCATCTCTCTTATTTACACAAATGATTAGCCAAAACATTTACAAAATAATAATAGAATATGCTTACTTACTATGCTGACACCTGTCTTGTGTTTTCCAGAATATTCAAGGAATTTATCTGCTGCATTTTATCAGCTTAAAAGGCAGATACATTCTTACAGATTGTGTGAGAGAGACCTTTTGTTTTTTAATAAAAGAATTTGAAGAATTGTAACCTGAACTGTCATATACTTAAGACTGGTATAGTTCAATCACTTGTGTTTGTACTGTGCATTAAATTGATATAAATCGGGCTGTTCTATGTTACGGTGATAAGCAGTCCCCAGATATTAAGCTAGTGATGTTCTATCACTACTCTGTAACTCATCTGTTTAAAACATGGAACCTGTTTTGCCCCAGGGAAAAAAAAATAGTTAGTTGAACTACACAACCCATAATCCTGTGGTTCCCAATATTAATGGGAAAATGAGCTCCGAGTGCCAAAAGGAGACACAAGGATTACATAACCCCCTGCCAAAATTGCGGGAAAAAGAGCATCCACCTCACCCACCGCTGCCAACAAGCTTGTCAGTCTCCGGCAAGCTTCTTAAGTGTTTAGAGATGAAGGGCTGGATTAGACAAAGGCTTAGATATAACATTTTTGGGTGGGTGGTGCTTCTCTAATGTCAGGAAGAAGAAAAGACACAAATGACTGGTACTACTAGAGCATCTGCTTCCTTTGGTGATGCTCGGTTAGTATGTGACCTGCCCAACATTAGGCCTTCCCTTAAGGGGAAGGATCATGTATATCAAGAGTATGAGCATCATCTTTATCAGTGGACAACATTTTGAAAGCAAGAGGTTTTTCTGGGGCAAGGAGGATGTATGGTGGAGTAATAGCATATTTGTACAAGATGCTGATATATGGTTGTTGACTAATGCCTATACAACTATTCTCAAATTATCAATAGGGCTTGCCTGGTCCTAGGGTGAAGCATAATGTTTAACATACCAAATTACAAAATAATTCCCACCAAAGTAGTAGAAATGTGGAATCTGTAGCAAATCAATCAGATCTGGAGTTTGTCTCTACTATCACTCTGAGAAAAGGGTGTATCAAGTTAATCAGGATTGTAATCAAATTGTAATAGACATGCATCTCCTACCTAAGAGGAAAAAATCATAAGTACATATTTCGAAAGAATAAAACATGATACAATGCAATTAAAGGGTATTTTTTAATACATTCACTAAGCAAAGTCCATTTCATGGCATCTTTGTTAAATTAAGTTGACTTACTGTGTGCACTGTAAGTAAAACACACACAGAAGAACTACAGTTAAAATTTTTCTAATTTAGACTGTTTGATAATCCAGACTGGATTTCTGAACAATTTCAAAATCATGAAGTTTATTATGTAAATTTCTTTTAGTATTTGCATTCATGTTGGCGCTTGAAATACAACCTTCTAACCAATTCTTAGCCCAGAAGGACCACTCTGTAATTGATGAATATAAGAATATAAGAATGATCGAATGTTCAAGCTCAATCATGTGGCCTATCTCACGCTTGGCAAAATTAATAAATCTTTGTGGGTATACTATCAAATTCTGTTTCAACTTCATGTTCTCTCAGAGTTTCTCTTCTTTTCACTCCTTCATGGGGTCTTTCTGGTTTTTTCTCCTCCATGATATTTCACTGAGATCAATGAGTTCTAATAAATCCATAGTCAATATATTAAGTAACTTATTTCATTCTAATGGTCACTTCCCCAAATCTATTCCAATATTAACTCCACTGCTTGTTTACCTAAGAAGTGTAGAGAAGGAAAAAAATAGATGAGTTACTGAAATTTATATAAGCTATTTTTCTGCAAACCACTATATACCTTCTTCCACAAGGGCTTGCAAAAATGAACATACTTTTGGGTTATTTGTGAGGCAAGTGTGGCTGTTAGCCATGTGAAACAGCCATCATCACCCAAGTAAGATGATCTTAACTACGACTTTAAAATAACATACTGCCTTTCTAAAAGAGGCTTTAGAAGATTCTGGCACTCTCCAGGGACAAATGCTGCAGGAAAAACAAAAACTGGCTAACATCTGAGCACCCTAAAAAGCACAGAAGCTTTATTCTTCTCGTTAGCTTTGTAAGGTAATAGGCTCACAGGAAATCCAGATGCAGCCTGAAAAGTACAACTAATTTAGCTCCATTGCTTGCATTTTAGGCTAAACATGTCTGTAATATTATTAATATACCACTCCACATGTCTACAGTTCTACAGTCTCAATCATAATAACGCCATGCCTGTACTTTACTTCCATAAGTGGAATTAGCATTTCCATATGAACTAGAAATGCAGAATTGTTAATACTTCTCCTTAGAGTTCCTGCTATGACATTCTCAATGATCTCATCATAATTTAGCAATAGTCGAGTATTTCCATGTATGCTTATAAGCATGGCACTACCTCATGTTAATTTCCTTTGGAATTTGGCTCCTTTGAATACAGTAGCTTCATTCACATGTGTCTCACTGCCTAACAAGATCAATCAGCTAAAATATTGTTTAAATGCTTACTATAGAATCCTCAGTGATGTGAAGCACTCAGTCCATACTCCACACAATTAAAATTGTTCTTTCATGGTTTGCTTTTAGTACATGCCTTTGTGGTCCACTGTTATCATACTCTTCTTCTGCTCCTTTGCACACTCATTCCCTTTTGGTAGATATCAGTGTTTGGCTCTCTCCAAGTGTTCACAAGGTCATTGAGATTCTTGAACAGCCTCTTGGGTCTTCCCACACTAGAAAACTTTCTCTCCCTTGTATGCTTTATTATTTCACAGCACCCACTAGCCCTGAACCTTCCCTTTTCTAGATTGCCCACTCTGCCACTCTGTACAAGGGGATGGTAAATGCCAAAGACTGCTGCAGATGCACTGCTGCTGCTCCTTTTAATCCATCCTTCATGGGAAGAGCATTTCATCACGTGGAATTATGGCACGAGCAGCCTCTTCAGTAGAGCAACTTATTATAAAAGCAGATAATCAGGAAATTATACCCTCTATTTGTGGTTGCTGTAGTGACTTGGATTCCTACCACCAGAAAATAGGCCAAGGAGAAATGTGGAAGTGGGGAGGCAGGTGAGCAATTCTATACTCTGACATGCCCAGTAGGTCTATGATTCATTTGTTCACTCAGTACACTTTTATTGATATGGTAGTGAATCAGGACAGCCATGACTCTGTTCTCATGGAATTGACATCCTTGATGCAGAAATAGATACTAAACAAGTAAGTATATATTAAGGTTATTTTAGAGAATAAGTGCCATGGGGAGAAATATGTATGGCACTTAGAAAATGGCCTGGAGGTGTGGTGTAGAAAACATATCCTGAAATCTAAAAAGTCAGTCCTGCAAGTCTACAAGATGATTTTTCCAGATAAAAGAAATGGCATGTGCAAAGGCCCTGAAGTAGGAATGGGTATGTCGACACCAGGAACCAAAGAACAGTAAACCCAGTATGTAGTTTGTGTGTGAGCTGTGAGAAGTATTTGGAAAAAGCAAATGAAATAAGAAATTAAAGAAGGGTTATAATGAAGAGATTCCAAGGTAAGTAATTTAGATTTTCTTCCATTGACTTGAATGGTCAGTAAAAGATTTTAAGCAAGTGACTGGCATGATCTGATTTCCATTTTAGAAAGATTTCTCTGAGTAAACTCTGGAGAATGACTTGTAGAAGGAAAATAGTGGCAGCAAGGAGACAAATAGAAGGTGATCTTAATCATCGACAACTGGCTTGGACTGGAGGATCGCACTGGACATGGAGGGAAGACTGAATTAACTAGACATGCTCATGATGGGAAGACCCTCCACTCATAAGCCAAGTTCTATCACAAGTGATCGACTTTTCCACACACCAACATTTCCCCTCATTGTACAAGTTCAATTCTGGTGTTGCCTTGCAGGAAGCTACGACTTACGGAATAAGAACTGACAGAATGCCCAAGAATGTCATTTATACCAGTTGATCAGGAACCCAAAACAAGACAAAACAAAAAAGCAAAACTGTGTCTCAGTTTGTGCTTGCCTTCAGTTATAAACTTTGCTTTGCTTACCATTAAAATGGTTATTACATGTTAATTAAATGTCCGTATAAGAAGGTGTTTTGTTACAGATTAACAAGTGCTTAACAAAATAAGTAGATGCTACTTAATTGCCAAATTTACTAAATTCTTTTTACATATCTATATTTATTTAGCAAGCAATAGCTATCCTGCTAAATCTAAATGGAACGCCTAGCTAAATATCTTGAGGCTATAAATCATGTAAATAGCTCTAATACGTTTTCTTAAGAGTTTACTGACAAAATTGAGTGACAGGGCAAGTCTAGAGTTAGGTCATTATATTTTTCAAAGTGTCCCAGAAGTTTGCCTGTGTAAAAGTATCTTCCTTTCCTATCTGTAAATCACATTCTCAGCTCTCTCTGTCTTTAGTAATGAATGTAGGAGCTCTGCCTACATAAGAGAAAGAAGACTCACAAGTGTGTTTTGTCAGTCGTTTTGCCATGTGTAAAATAATTCATTAAAATGATAAATATTTTTGAGTCCTAGCATATGACAGTCACTGTTCCAAGCTCTGGGGAAACAAAATGTATAAAACTGATAACTTGTCTCATGCAATCTAACAAAAGGTATGCCATTCAAAACCCCTCCTAGAGATGGCCAAACATCATCTTTGTACAATTATGAGGCCTTTCAAACCTGCTCTCCATCATAAAGCAGAACCAAAATTAAGTAACAGATATATCCAGCCCTCTGTGGTGCTGAATAGCATTGCAAGGTAATAAAATTCAGAGTTATTATACTCAGGAATCCAGGAACTCACCCAGGAACAAGATGGAGAAATAAGGTGAACACACATGAAGATGAATAAGATTGTCCATTAAGTAGCCAAGGACTAACATAGGGTAGCAGAATCAAAACACAATGGTAGTTCAGATAAGGCAATCAAGAAAGATGTTTCTTGGAGAAAATATGCTCTAAGTAACCCTTGGAAGATGCGTAAGAGGAGAATGGAGGAAGGCAGTCTGTTACACAAAAGATCTAAAAGATGGTCACAAGAACCCGTCTGAAACAAAGCATGGAAGTGGAGGAAGACTTACCAGACTAATAAGGGGTGGAGAGAAAGAAGGCTGGAGAGAGAAGCTACGTAATGAGCACTATGAATGCAGATTCACACTTACCTCATCATCTCATATTCAGGAGGCTACTTTAGATTGTGGAGGACTGAGGTGAGATACTGACATCTTAGGGGGATTATTTTAGCAATGGGAAATTAGAAGTTAGAATGAAGATGAAGTAGAGAACTAGTTAGAAGACTAGTAAAGCTGTTGGTGACATGATGAGAAGGATAAACATTATTGATCATATACACTATTGCTTTCTAATAATGATGAATAAACTCCTTCCCTCTAGGACTTTACATCAGTGCAGAAGGTAAATTGTGGGAAAGAATGTGGCAAAAGATGGGGAAACGTTAGAATGGAAAATGACTTTGGGCCGTTAAGGGTCTTGACAAACATGCTAATGAGCCTGGGTTTATTGTGTATGCAAAGGGGAGCCGTTAAAAGCTTGGAGTAACGTGTGACATCATCAGACTTGTGTTTTAAGAAGATAACTAAGTGGCAATGGAATGGAAGATGGATTGGGACAAATCAGGGAAGAGCAGTTTCTGAAAAAGAACAGGCAAGAGATGATAAAAGCAGGTCACAGGGCAATGACAGTGAAAAGCAAAAAGAGGCAAACTTTTAAAGGAAGTGCAGAGGGACTAACAAGTCTTGTCAGGAAATTTTATATGGAAGTTGAGGGAACAGAAAGGACAAAGGATTCCTCCACTACATCATCACCATCATCATTATTATTTGCTCTCAGTCCCGGCTGCTGATAAAATGGGAAAGTTGAGTTAAGAAGCTTGTTTAGGAGGCAATTTGGAAATTCTACATTTAGAATTCTGGATTTGTTCCTAAATTGGTCCTCAAATAGCCTATACCTCCAGGTAGACATGCTTAGGAAGTTATCACAGCAATATGACATTCTTCATAGGAGGGCTGTCATCTCTGAGTTCTGTAATTAACCAAGATCAGAAAGCAAGATTTTCCCCCCCATTTTTCCTTGTGTTTTCTCCTTCTATCATTTGTTTTTGTAACTTCAAAATGTAAATGTAGAATTGAGACAACTGACATATATGTCAATAATATGAATCTCATTTTCATTCAAAAAAATGCACGGCATGTAGCAATTAACTAATTCTGTTTCAAAAGGAAATATTATCTGAACTTGTCTCCCTCTGCTGGTTGTACACTGAGGTATCATGGGCCTTTTAAAACTAGAGTAATAGCAGAAATAGAAACATCAATAATAATTTGTTATGTACAGTGTGGGATTTTGCAGTTCACAATGCAAAGTGATACACATAATCTTCTATTTTATCTTCACTGAAACCCTGTGAAATAAACAGTGTGTTTTATCTTACTTCTCAGAAGATACTTGGAGTCTCCAAGCTATCAAGCTCTATTAATTTATAGAAAAAAGAGGAAGCATATATAATTAAAAGACCTGTTTAATGTTAAAGCTAGAAAAGACCCAGATCTTCCTGCTCAATCCCCACCCCCATTTTACCTGGAAATTTAAGTGTTTTACAGTTACTTAGGATTATTGGGATTAATATTCAGAGAACACAACTCTCAAAACAGTGCCCTTTCTACTGTATGGTGCTGCCTGCCTAAGAATATCAGGATGTTAATCCTTCACACCAAAGCTCAAACATGTACACAGGTAGGCTGTGTTGTAGATTAGAAATGCCTATTTCTCTAAGGCTAGATCTGCATTTTATTAGAACAATCTTTAGCTATGTTAAATTTACAGGCAAATAAGAAACTAAAATGTGAGGAATGTATATTAGTTGGACAAAAAGATAATGAGGCAAAGACTAATCCCCAATTACCTGTTTGAACAGACCGGTGGTCTGTCCAGTCTGGGGCTCTTGAATCATAGGAAAGGCCTGAGATTATTTTTAGGGATGTCAGCAGAGAAACTGGAGTGGAATTCCTTACCCTCTAACTGCCTGGGGTACTCTTTTTTTCTTCCCTGTATGTCTATCAGACAATCTACTACAGCTCTCTAGTTATTCACCTGACATCCTACTCTCCAAACTTATCTCCATTCTCAAAGGGCATTTCCATTCTCTCTTGGCAGAAAAAAAAAGTTGAGTAAAATAATTTATTCTTGTGTGGTAAATAAGTGACTGGTAAATTCCAACCTCTGAATGATATGACTATTACAAAAGGGGAGTTCCCTAAACCCAGTAAATTGCTAAGAGGCAAAATATGTAGAGAACTTTTTTTTTTAATGGGAGAGTCTTATAGTAACTCTTGTTTCTTACTGGCAAGAGATAAAGACCTTTGGGTCAACAACTGTGAAAGTACCTTAAGATATCTAAAATTAAAATAAAAAAGAATCTACATGATCTCTAATATCCCCTCACAAAGAAGAAAACTTAGGTTTGACCATCAACTCAACACACTGTGCCTATTAAAGTTTTTATACAGGTGACAGATGTTGGTCAGGGACAGAGAAATAATAAAACAGTAAAATTGAAATTTTAAGTAATACATAAATACAGATATGAACAAATATAGGTAATACAGACAATTACAAAAATATAAACAATTTCCAACAACTTGGTAATATTACCAATACCCATATGCAACAATAGTGTATCAGTTAAAATTTTCATATAGCTTTTTTTTGGTAACAAAATAAAAATTAGAGTCTCTCTTCTTCAATGGTATTCTCTTTTTCTATTGCAAGAAAGCATGACAGAATACGGATCTTAGAAAAGAATCAGATTGGTAAGTGGCTTTACTAGTCCTTGGTGATGTTAAGAAACAATGAGAATGAGCTGATACAAGGAACAGTCACAGTTTGGGGAAAAACAGGCTATAGATAGAGATTTAATCTAGGAAGTATCTAGCTTGGATATATGGACTAGACATTTAGGGGAAGCAGTTGGGTAGAGAAAATGATCGGCTCATGTGAAGATTTGGACTGTAATGGCCCTAAGTGAACAGAGGGAGAGTTAGCCAACACAGGCAGTAAGAGACAGAGACATAAGGAAGTAAATGAAAAAAGTAACGTGATCAATTTCTTAGAATATTTTTATTCATCAGTAGTGAGACAGTCTCACGCTGGTATCTGTTTTAATGCACACAGCAACTTAGGAAAATGATTTTTCTTGGGACAAAAGTGACCACTTTGCCATTAAGGAACAATACTATGTGACAATTTGCAACTTTGTTCCACTCCTACCAATTTGGTTTACATGGTTTTTGGTTTTTGATATTATTAGCAATAATGTTTGGTCATTTAATTAAATGACAAGAATTTACTGATCATTCTACTGTGTAGAAAGGTGCTCTAAATGATCTGTGGGAAACAGTCAGTACAGTCTCTACAATAAGGTCCCTCTTAATAAGAAATTTTCAACTTTGTTAGGAAAAGAAAATCAGTAATTGGTTAACAATTCAAAAACAGTCTACAATTAAGTCTGAAATTTTTAGAAAAGTGCCATAAATGCAAATAAATTCAAACATGTGGAAATCACTTCAACCTTGTAGGTGTCAGTCAGGACACTAGGCACTAAGGCCACAAAGAAGCATGGGGAAAGAGTTCTGCTCTCACAGTGTGCACAGCCTAGAAAGAGGTGCAAAGAGCTGGGCAATGACAATAATTATGAATGGTGCAAGTACCCACACAGTACTGTGTCCACACAAAGGAGGACTTCTGATCCAGACTGGATGGAAGGTTTTCTGAAGCTCTTCTGAAAACTGAGCGGTGTCCTAAAAGATGATTTATCAAAAGGTAGGACTTCGGGATGGGCTCCTTAAGGGTATGCAGTTTGTTAACAATTGGAAATGAGGTGAGGTAAAGTCCAAGAGGACCAACAAGAGGGATAAATGCTGAGTTGGAAGCCAACATCATAGAGCAAAGCAATGGGGCAGGGAAGAAGATGCTTCCAACCACAGAGGACCATGCTGGGGAGTAGTAGGAAACTCAGTTCGATAAGGAGGGTATAGATTCATTGCAAAGACTGAAAGGAAGAAATCTAAATTTAATGCATTAGTAAACAAGAAGTGTTTTATTTTCTTGGACAAGTTCTTGAAAGTGGCATTCAGTGTAGCACTTGTATAAAATGAAGGAGGACCCAGCTAGGATATTGTCTCACTAACTCAGGCTTAAAAGGTAATGGCTTTACAGAAAAGGTGGAGAAGAAGGATTTACATAAGAGATATAAAGAAGAGTAAAAAAGAATCGGTGACTAATTGGATATATGAAATGGATGAAAAGAAGATACCTAAGAAGAATCCTGTGAATCCCCCCAGGTTTCTGGAGAATAGGATCATTACTGATAGAGATGAGGGAGTTGAAAAAGCGGAGTGTACTGGTGATGGGGGTGAGGCAAGAGGAGCAGGGGCAAGAGGGTGGGAGACTAATCCCTCCTATGCGTCAGGCCTGCCCTTTGTTTAGCTACTGCCACTGGAGGGAGCGTGCTTGTTACTGGATTTGGCTGCATCAGCTCAGTCACAGATACTTTAATGCATGATGAAGAAAAGAAAAAATTCAAAAGAAACCACATGATCTTTTCAGTATTAATGCTTATATTCACAATTACATATAAATAAAATAGCATTAATTATTCCCTAATGTCCACTCTTTAAAAATGTGGCACACACTTTGGAATATTGTTAAAATACCCACAATATCTTGGCTAAAGTAGACCTTCTCACTAAAGGTTGACTATCCTAAATATTTGTTTAGTATAACTCTAGATTTTTTTTAAAACTAATTCTCACTAGATCTCATCGTCAGACTCAAAGAATCCAAAAAATTCCAGGCTATGCTCAAGGAATTTAATTGTTCATAACAATACCTTGAGTTTGTTATACCTTTCTTTATTCTAATCTAACTAGGAACAGGTCATTTTTTTTGGCACATTTCTAAATGCATTTTGAATATCAAGTAAAGTTACAAAATAGTTTTCCTAATGATAAAAAAGTAATGAGCTTTATGTTGGGAATGTTAGTTTGTTTAAATATTAAAGAAGAAATTTACAAAAGACGGTTGTAAATGTGGAGCAGGCTTTATGGAAGGATCCAGTAGCGAAATACAGACTGAGGAGTCATAAGGATAAAGGCGAGAGTTGAAGAGTGTGTGTGTGTGTGTGTGTGTGTGTGTGTGTGTGTGTGTGTGTGTGTGTGTGTGTGTGTGTGTGTGTGTGTGTGTGTGTGTAAGAGATTGAGAAAATAACAGAGTCTAAGAACTGACATTGGGCAGGATTTGCCATGTTGAAGCAACACAATAAGAAGCAGCAAGGGAAATTGTTCCTGGAAAGCAGAATGTCCAGAATGAATCTCCTTTCATCTGTAGAGTACCAAGTCCCTTCTCACTCACTTGTCTTCACTTGGCTCCCTATTGCACTCCAGGGAGCTCTTTGGAAGAAAAGATATTATTAATGTCAGGGATTAAGGTAATAAACATAAAAACAATAATAGATACTCAAGACCTTTAAATAGAAAGCCAAGGCTGCCTGTATTCATCACTAAGTGGTTTGGATCAATATCAAAGGATAAAGAGAATCTAGGGTAAAATTAGGAGACCCCTATGTATGCAATGAAGCGGCAAAGGTCCTAAAGGAAAGGGGTGCTCTCCTCTACAAATGTGCCCCTCTTTTTATCCAAAGATCCATTAGACCTGCTGCTAATTCAACAGATGTCTGAAGAGGTCCATCAACAGATCAACAGAGAGACAAGTGCTACCTGGGCAATAGGACTTCCATGTTCCCAGAAATTCTAACACCACAGGTACTAACTAACTTCATCAACAGCATAGGCTGGACCTTTATGAAGGGAATGGTTTAAATACATATTTGATGTTTTTGCTAATAAGAGACTGAATGGAACCTATTCCCTAAAATGCCATTTTACAATTGTTACTACAATTTGCAAATACACCTTGAGATTCTGATGTTATCCAAGCATTTCTGAAATGAAAAAAAAATTACCTTTGATAACTCACACTAAATTATCATTTTTCCAAAGAAACATTTTAAATCCAATCTAAAAAGATATAGAACATCACACACCCTCACACACATAAGACACACATGCAAAAATATGCCCACCACAAATATGAAAAAAAAAGTTGGTGACTTATTAACCAGTTAGTTATTTGCCTAGCAACTCACTTTATTAGTTCATCTGAAACCTAACTATGTAATTGGCAGAGTTTAAGTGTCAAGCTTGCTTCTTAGCTGTGCCCATGTTGCTTCCAGATGGAGCAAAGGAGGTAGCAGAGAACTGAAGACTGAAACCTTAAGCCTCAAATCTTAGAGAGATGTTTGTGGAAGGAAGGGTAATGTATCTGATGTTATTTTTGGTATTATACATAGTTTCTGTGCTCAAGTTTTTGTATTTGACAAATGCAAATCCTACAGATATGAGTGGAAGATTTGATACATCTCACTGTATTTTCAGCCATTCAATCCTGTCTTTGGGGCTATGTACTCTTTATCATCTCCACTTGCCTAGGCAGAGGCCAGAGTGTTATAATATACTGTATGTCAATGTCCTGACACTGAGTAGTGCCTTTCCTTATCTGAAATTTAATTAAAAAGTATCCTTTTTTAAAATAAAAATGTCAAATTTATACTCTAAGATTTCTGTATCACCTAATAGCCAAGAAATGTAGAGCAAAGAAATACTTATATTACAATTATGTTTCCTATTATTCCCCAATTATTTTTCAACAGATGGGGCCCAAGGCATCACATAATCTAGCCCTTTCATTTTACAAATGGAATAACTGAGATAGAGACTTTAAAGGTCTTGCTCAAGGTCAAACAATAGATCCTAGCATAGCCAGGATGAGAAAGCATTTCCACTTATTCTTAGGAGAGAACTAATTGAAATATGCTGTACAGGCAAAGAAGAACATATTTGAGTGTGTGCACAAGCATGTGTGTGTGTGTGTTCTCTATTTAGTCTGTTTTCTTGCGTAAAATATCCCTACCCTCTTCCCCAACTCCTTGTCTCCAACTTTTCTTTATGCAGCAAATTCTTACTCCATCAAGTTCCAGTTCAAACACTATCTCTTCCTGCCTTCCATGCTGTATCAGCCTGTGCCCACTGCTTTAACCTCCTAGAAAGCACATGACTCATTGTGTAGCATAACTGTCAAACACATCAAAGTTCTTTGCATATAATACTTCTGTCTACTTCATTGGAGTAGATTATGAACTCCTGCCACTCATCCCAAACTCCCCAAGTATATGAACCATAGGAATCATTACTTAAATGTGAGATGCCTAGTGCAGTGCTGGTGATGGTGATGCTCCATAGGGGTTTGTAGAAATGGCTCGATTTCATTTAGATAGATTGAGCAAAAACTTATTTTTTAGGGTAATCGATCTAAGAACTTATATCCTTACTATAAGCAACACATTGAACTTCATTTTATTTCCTCTGGAATGTTTAAAAAGTGTAAGGACCTAACTTTAATATTTATTTTGTGGATGTAAGGGGTAAGCCAAGTGTTGTTTCTCAAAAACAATACTGGTCTATACCCACATATTTGATAACCAAGATGAAATGGACCACATCCTTGAAAGACAGAAGCACCAATGGCACCTACATTTCCCACTGTCTTACTCTGAAGAAACAATCCCTGTAGGTCTCATGACCTATTGAAATCTTCTGCTGTCTCCCAGTGTGAAAATGATACTTCTTATCCATTAATAGCTAATGTGTTAAAGTCATAAGAGACAACCTAAAATTTCAGGCCATCTTAAGTGGGTGATTCTTCAGTTAATGATCTGCTCACTAGCCTGAAGATTTGCTACTGGGGAATATCTGAACTATTACATATATTCCTATAAGACAAAAAACAGATTATTTAGAGAAGGCTACAATTTTGGAATGTGTGAATAAGACCTTTGAGGGCATAACAAAGAGGAGCCAGCCATCTAGTTCAGTTGAGTCTCCAATGACATACTGTGGAAGATCATTTAACTTAAGCTATGTATCCAGACTGCCCCAGGCTGAAACATGACAGATTTTGATCACTTGGGAGATGGGTGCTGGAATGGGGGTGGTCACTCACAGTGTTTGCCCTGTTTTAGCATGTACCATCTCTGTCTTTGCCCACTGTCTCTGTTTCCACTTTTCTCCTACTCCTCTGATTAATATTTAGTTGAGTTCTCATTCCTAAAAGTTTCCTTCCTTTTAACCCTTCATCTTTTTTAGGACTGTCTCATTTTTCTCCATTAACCTCACCCTTTACCCCATGTCTCACAATGGATAATAAAAAAAAAGGAGTTGAAAGTTTAAAAGTTGTCAAATACATATTCTGAAAACCTTTTCTGTTTTGCTGTTGGCTGTGCCTAATTCCCCATTTAGTTCTCAGTTACCAAGGACTCTTGACTAGAAGTGTTTGAAAATGAAAACAGTGAACTAACCTGAATATTTACTTTTAACAAAAGGAACAAAAAAGGAACCAAATAGCATACTAAGTGCTGGAAGAAAACTGTGAGAAAGTCAAAATCTTTGTCTCCCAAAATATCATACTTTAGTGGTAAAGACAGACACAGACACAAACTGCTTTTTGCTTATGTGTAACCTTACAGTGAATTTCAACTTTTTGTTCTGTAAGTCTTGGGTTCCTGGAAATTCAAGAATTCTCACTCCTCATTTTGGTATATTAAGTGAGACAAAGAATGGAATATTAAATAGGAATACTAAATTGGGAACATAAGGTAATCCTTCTAGGCCTTTATTAAAACTGGCACAGATTTTGAAGACTTGAGACTTTAGCGAGGAAGAGAAGATCTGGAGAGGCTCTAAAGCAGAGCCCCCAAAATGATTAAAGCAGTTGGAAAAATTAGCAGATGCCCATCAGTTTGGAGCCAAGCAGATATTGTTACTGGATCAAATTAGAATCTGCCCAAAGGCCTTAGGAAAATAGTCAAGTAAAGTTAATGTTTTAAAACCATGAATGATACCACAACTTCATTTTCCTGACTCTGCTAATTAGCATCAGGCAGTTTAATCCTTTCCCAGTCCTCTTCTAGAAATTTAGTCTTCCTTCATTCCTGACACCACCTAAGCAGAGGCAGTTGTGATTGGTGGTCTTTACTACCATTCCTTCACACTCCAGACTCAGTGGCCCATCCGTACATTCTAGCCTTCCATAAGGTCCTCTCCCCTCCCAGCTTTGTCCTCCCAGAAGTACTATTGGCCATCCAGTCCTAAAATCCAGCATATCAAGGGCAGAACCCAAATAATCAGGAAGTATCTAAATGCTCTGCACTTTCTGTCAAGACTGAGGTTTTTCATGCTATTGTGTGTATATATTTATTATAATATTACCATAACATATACAGTTATATATATATTATGCATATTAATATACATCATAATACATGTTACAGTATAAAATGTACAGTGTAATATATATATTCCTAAAATAATATAGCATATATTATAGGAATATTATTATAATATTATTAATTATAATAGTAAGTCATATTCCTATAATATTATACAATGTGTGTGTATATAAAACTTGTAGGTGTCAGCTACTTCTCAGATGCTGGAGATAAAAGGATGAATTAGATATACTCCTACTCCTATTAGAAGAACAGGAAATATCACCCAAATTAACACTTTAGCACACTAGAAATTTGAGATGACGGGACAGGCATTTGCAAAAGGAAGAATGAAGGCACAAAGGTAGCACTGATTAAGTTCACTCAAGGTTTCTGAAGAGGGCAAGTAATTTCAAGAAAAGCTTTATGATTAAAGGGATGCTGGAGCTAAATATTTTCAAAAATTGAGAAGAAGAAGGAGTGGAAAGAAGTCACACATTGTTTTTCTCAGTTGCTACTGCAAGCTGTTTAGAATGTCTAGAAGAAGGCTATTAGTAAAAGTGCTAAAGAGATATACAGAATTCAAATCCTAAATATTCTTACCAGCCACCAAATAGGAACAAAGTGATAAGGGCAGAGGACAACATATACTTCCTCTGCAATGTATATACATATACACACTGCCTTATCACACACACTCCATACCTCATTTTCTCGGATTAGAGAGATATGATATCACTTATTTGTCTAAATTAAACACTCATTTTAGGGTCTGGCTCATAACTGACCATAAGCAAGACTTGAAATAATGAAAAATAGAGTTCAAATTCTTCCTTCTGTTTTCGCTCAAAACATTTAAGCCTAATACCTGTTCTTTTATTTTCCTGCAACTCTTCCTACCACACACATGCACACAAGCAGAGACATATACACAAAAACACTTACATGGAGATTTAGGAAGTCAAAGGGAGACCAAAAAAAGGGAGGCCAGAAAAAAACTGGGAGGAGACTGGAAGTGAGGTCTTCAACTGATCTTACAGGAAGAAGCTGAAACATATTAGAATTCCAATTTGATGGTGGCATAGGAAGATCCTGAACTCACATCCTCCCAAGGACCTACCAAATCTACAGCTTCATATGGATTACCACCTCTGAAAAAAGATCTGAAAACTAGATGAACTTCTGCTTCTCCATAAAAAAAGGATAAAAGGACTACATCGTAACAGGAAGAAGAGGAAGAGACAGAATCTTACCAAAAACCCCATTCCTGGTACAAAAACAGAAAATAGAGAGGGATTTCACCATCCAGGACTTCTCCTGGAGGTGTGAGGGGTAGGTACTCTACATCATGCACCCAAGCCTCTGGGAAATGCTCTGGAGAGAAAAGCCCCCAAAATGTCTGCCTTAGAAAATCAACAGACTGATGCCCAAGGGACCAGAGTGCTACAGAAAACTGAGACTCCCCTTTTAAAGGGCTATTGTGCAGCCTCACTCGTCCCAAGACCCAATGAAAGAGCAACAGTTTGAAAAGCACCTACTATATAGGAAGAAATTAATTTGCTAATCAAAAATCATATGCTAGAGGGACAGGGGACAGTTGAAACTCTACCCAGAGAAAAAAGTGCTGGCAGATGCCATTTTTGAACTCTTCACCTACCCAGCCAAATGCAGCACCCTTCTATCACCTTGCTAAGACAGGTGGGGGCAAGGGGTTGGGGCATTAGCCCCCTGCCTTGCTAAAGCCAAAGAATATGGGTAGTTGCAGTATGCTCCCATTTCCTGGTGGGGGCAGGCAAGCATGAGTAGTCATGACATTCTCCTGCTCCTAGCGTAAAGATGGCAGGTGCACACAGACAAGGCACTCTCCTACTGACCTGCTGAAGTCTGTAGGATCATGCAACCAAGATACTTTCCTGCTGTCTTTCTGAAACCAGTGATCATGCCACAACTGCTACACTACCCAGCTGCCTAGCTAAAGCCAGCAGGCATGAATAATCCACATAAAGGATGCCCCTTGATCACCTGCTCCTGGTGGCTAATGGAGCTGCACTCCTGAGCTCCATGGGACAGTAACAATCGGAAAGACAGTTCTTGGCAGGGCACTACCCCCAAGGCACTGCATAGACAGCAGACTGAAACAAATTTGTGTTCCTGTGAAAAATGCCTATTAACTTAGCCTAGATGTTTAGCCTGAGTAAAAGATTTCAGGTTTCCTACACATGAAGAAACTAGAGAGACACTCCATGGAAGATAAGTAGGTAGAGACCATTCTTGTGAAACAATTTGGCGTCACTACAGCTCAGTGAGACCTCCCAGAAAGGTACTTATCCACTTGCTAGGAGCCCCAGTTTTTGTAGATATTGCCAAGGGGACACCTCCAGATCTCCTGGTCTTCAGATCAGCAGGGATTATAATTGAAGCCCCACAGGACTGAACATATTGCATACTTTAAAACTCACTGCCTGAGGGTCTGACTTTCAATCAGCCTGAAACTGGGTGCTAATTTCAAAATGTATTCAAATTTAAATTGCTATCAACTTAAAATAGACTGTTATATACATGGGATGATACATGTAAACCTCACAGTTATCATAAAGCAGAAAATTATAGTTAATGCACAAGCCATCAAACCACAAGGGGAAAGAGAAAAAACAGAAGGAAAGAATGGAAAACTATAGAAACAGCCAGAACACAATTAACAAACTGGCAATAAGTAATAAATACAATTGGGCTAAATTCTCCAATCCAAAGGTACAGAGTGGATGGACAGATTTAAAACAAAACAAAACAAAAACATCTATACACTGTCTGGAAGAGATTCACTTCAGAAAGGTCATATAAAGACTGCAAGTGAAGGGATGGGAAAAGATATTCCATGCAAACTGAAACAAAAAGAAAGCTAAAGTAGGTACAGCTAAAGCAGGTATACTCATTTCATCCAAAATAAATTTTAAATCAGACTACAATAAAAGACAAAGAGAGTACTACATAATAATAAAGGGGTCAATCCAGTAAGAAGATATGACATTTTATAAATATATATGCAACCAACATTGTGCATCTAAGTATATAAAACAAATATTAACAACCTAAAAAGGAGAAATGGACAGCAATACAATGATAGTAAGAGACCTTAACATTCCACTTACATCAATGGATAGATCATCCAGAAAGAAAACCAATAAAGAACCATCAGCCCTAAATAAGACATTAGGCCAGCTGGACGTAATAACCACATACAAAACATTCCATCCAAAAGTGACAGAAAACACATTTTTGACAACTGCACATGGAAAATATCTCAGGACAGATCACAGTTAGGCCACAAAACAAGTTTCAATAAATTCAAGAAGACTGAAATCACATCAAGCATCTTTTCTGACCACAATGTTATGATACTGAAAATCAATTACAAGAAGAAGACTGGGGAAAAAATACAAGTACATAGAGATTAAATAACAAATTACTGAATAACTACTGGGTCATAGGAGAAACCAAAGAATAAACCAAAAAATAATTAGAGACAAATGAAAACAGAAATATAACATACCAAAATCTATGGGATATAGCCAAAGCAGTTCTGAGAGGGATGTTTATAGCAATGCAGGCCTACCTCAAGAAAGAAGAGAAATCTCAAATAGGCAATTTAACTTTACACCTAAAGGAACTAGAAAAGGAGAGCAAACAAAACACAAAGTTAGTAGAAAAAAGAAATTAAATAATAAAGATCACAGCAGAAATAGACTAAACAAGACAATAGGAAAGGTCAGTGAAACTAAAACTGTTTCTTTGAAAAGCTAAACAAAACTGACAGACCTTTAGCTACATTCATCATGAAAAAATTTAGAAGACTCAAACAAATAAAATCCAAAATGAAAGAGAAGTTAAAATTGATACCACGGAAATTCAAAGGATCATAAGAGACTGCTATGAACAATTATGAGCCAAAAAATGGGACAACCTAGAAGGTATGTATAAATTCCTAGAAACTTACAATCTTCCAACACAGAATCATGAAGAAATATAAAATGTGAATAGATGAATTACTAGTAAAGAGATTGAACCAGTAGTAAAAAAACTTTCCAACAATCAAAAATTCATTACTAGATGGCATCACTGGTGAATTCTATGAAACATTTAAATAGGAGTTAATACCTTTCCTTCTCAAACTTGTCCAAAAAAAACTGAAGAGGAGGGAGCACTTCTGAACATATTTTATGGGGTATGTATTAACCTAATACCAAAGTCACTGAAGGACACATACAAGGAAAAGAGAAAATTATAAGCCAATATCCCTGATGAACATAGATGCAAAAATCCTCAACAAAATATTAGCAATCTGAATTTAGCAATACATTAAAAGGATCATACACCATGATCAAGTGGGATTTATTCCAGGGACACAAAAATGGTTTAACAACCTCAAAGCAATTAACATCATATGTGACATTAACAGATCATATGATCAAAATCATTTGATCTCAATAGATGCAGGAAAAGCACTTAATTAAATTTGATAACCATTTATAATAAAACTTAAGAAATTAGGCATAGAAGGAACATATCTCAATATAATTAAGGCCATATATGAAAAATACATAGCTAATATCATACTCAACAGTGAGAAGCTGAAAGTTTTTTCTCTAAGATCAGGAATAAGACAAGGATGACCACTTTCCCCACTCTTATTCAATAGAAGTCTTAGCCACAGCAATTGGGCAAAAAAATAAAATAAAATAAAAATAAAAAACAAACAAATTGGAAAGGAAAACGTAAAACTCAATTTGCAATGACATACTATATATAGAAAACCCTAAAGACCTTACCAAAAAAATATTAGAATAATTGATTTCAGTAAAGTGGCAGGATACAAAATTAATATACCAAAAATCTGTTATTTTCCTATACACTAATAATGAAGTAGCAGAAAGAAAAATGAAGAAAATTATCCCATTTACAATTGAATCAAAAATAATAAAATACCTAAGAACAAATTTAATCAAGGAGGTGAAAGAACTATACACTGATAATTATAAGAAATTGGTGAAAGAAACTGAGGATGACATAACTAAATGGAAATACATTCTGTGCTCATAATTGGAAGCATGAATATTGTTAAAATGCCCATACTACCCAAAACAATCTACATATTCAATGAAATCCCTGTCAAAATTCCAACAGCATTATTCACAGAACTAGAATAATTCTAAAATGTATATGGAACCACAAAAGACCCCAGAAATGACATTGAGAGAAAGAACAATGACAGAAGAATCATGCTGCCTGATTTCAAACTATACCAGAAAGCTATAGTAATCAAAATGTATGTTACTGGTGTAAAAACAGACACATAGGTTCAGTGGAAAAGAACAGAAAGCCCAGGAATAAATCAACAAATGTATGGTCAATTAATTAATGATAAGGGAGTCAAGGAAACACAATGGGGTAAGGATAGTCTCTTCAATAAATGGTATTGGGAAAAATGGACAGCTCCATGCCAAAGAGTGAAACTGGGCCACTGTCATACACAATATTCAAAAATTAACTCAAAAAGGACTAAGGACTTGAATGTAAGACCTGAAATCATAAACCCCTTAACAGAAAACATAGGCAGTAAGCTCTTGCACATCAATCTTAGTGATGTCCTTTGTGGATCTGATTCCAAAGGAAAGGGAAACAAAAGAAAGAAAGAAACAGGACTACATCAAACTAAAACCTTCAGCACAGTGAAGGATACCATCATCAAAAGGAAAAGGCAACTTATTTAATGAGAAGATATTTGTAGATCATATATTCAATAAGGTGTCAATATCTAAAATATATTAAAGCTCATACAACTCAATAGCAAAAAACAATCAGATTAAAAAGTAGGCAGAGGACCTAAATAGACCTTTTTTTTCCAGACACACAGATGGCTAACAGGCACATGAAATGATGCTCAGCATCTAATAATCAGGAAAATACAAATAAAAATCAAAATTAGACATTACCTTATACCTGTCAGAATGCTATTATGTAAAAAACAGGAAATAACAAGGGTTGGCAAGGATGTGGAGAAAAAGGAGCCCTGCTGCAGTGTTGGTGGGAATGTAAATCATTGCAGCCACTATGGAAAACAGTTTGGAGGTTCCACAAAAACACTGAAAGTACAACTATACCATATGATCCAGCAACTCCACTACTGGGTATCTATCCAAAGAAAATGAAGACACTAATTAGAAAAGATATGTACACCCCTTTATTCATTGCAGCATTATTTACAATAGCCAAGATATGGAAACAGCCTTGGCATCTACCAATGTCTGAATGGATAAACACACACACACACACACACACACACACACACACGGAATACTACTCAGAAACAAAAAAGAATGAAATCTTGCTATTTGTGACAGCATCAATGGGCCTAGAGGGTATTATGCTAAATGAAATTATTCAGACAAAGACAAAAACCACATGATTTCAGTTATATGTGAAATCTAAAACAATACAACAAACAAGAAATGAAAACAAAACCCAGACTCATGAATATAGAGAACAGATTGGTGAATGTCAGAGGGGAGAAGGATTGGAGTGGGGCAAAATGGGTCAGGGGAATCAAGAATTACCCATTTTCACTTATAGAATAAATAAGTCATGGGGATATAATCCACATGTACACCGTGGGTAATATAGTCAATAATATTTTACTAATTTTATATGGTTACATATGGTAACTAGACTAGTGTAGTGCTTGTTTTGCAATGTGTAGAAACATTCTAATCACTGTTGCATACCTGAAACTAATATAATATTGTATGTCAATTATACCTTTAAAAAAGTGAGAATGTCAGTTCCTCTTTCCCATCATTTGCCCCTTCAGATATTAGCCATAAAATAAGCTGACTTTCCACAATCATCAGGCATACCAAGTGAGACTTCAGCTAAATGTCTCATTTATGATCCTTAGTGAGAGAGAGCCTCTGATCTGAAAACAACAAATTTGGTATTATAGAAAGTTGAAATATTTGTATTAATAGAATTCTACAGTTCAAAATACATGCAATACCTTTTGAGGTTAAAAAATATTTCAACCTCAAGTTTCATAGCCTTGTTACTGCATCAACAATATACAGACAAGAGTTGTCAGAAGACTACTGTATTAATGTGTTTTCTCACCCAAAGCTGCATTTCTCCATTTCTTCTATCAACTGTGTATCCCATCTGACAGTGCACTGGAAGAATTCAAACTTAGAAATTGAAATTCCAGCCTTAAAGAAAAGTTGAAAATATTCAGGATTTCCCAAAAGCTTTTAAAACACAAAATAATAGCAATCCTATTCTGAAACTTAGGAAAGAGTTGTGCTTTTTTGCATAAACCACTGTTGATTAAACTTCTGCAAAAATCTTTGGTAGACAATAATGACTTAATTGGAAAGGCAGGCAGCTCCTTCCCTACCTACCCTTTACTCTTGGTTATAAAAGATTGAATGAACGTGGTGATATTTTTGTGCAGTTGCCTCGTTAGGAGTGGGCCACTGCATTAAATAATTCTCTATAGAAACTTCACTGAATTATTGGGCAGAAGGGGAAAGAAGGGAACAAAGTAGGCTGAGTGAACAAAAACTGGGTAAGATTATATCCTCGACAAACTTTTGTGGGCATATGTTGGGGAGTTTCACCCCTCAGGGTCACAGACATCATCAGATTTCATTAGATATCAATGAATATGCAGAGTTTGGTCTTCTGATCCAGGTAATTTTCATGGAGAATTTTCCTGGCTCCTCTTTCTACTCTACTTACATAAATGTTTCTTGGGATAGTATTGCTTTGGGGGACATTGCTTCCCAATGAACTCATTTTTCTTTTATGTGGTGAATTTTCTTTTATGGTGAATGCTGTTTCTAGATGTTTATTTTCAGACCAGTTAGTCAATAATAAGCTTAGTCAACAGTCAGCTATATTTTCCATCTGAGTCAATCTTTAACATCCATTTTAATTCCATTCTCAATAAAATTAAAACTTCTCTATAAGTATTTGAATCTCAAAAGCAAGAATACTGTTAGAAAAAACATTAGATGCCATCCAGTTCCATGGTTTCGAACTATGATCCTCCAAAATCTTGTATTTTTAACCCGGTGACCCAAGGCCACAGTGAGGAATGGGAACAAAGAAATGTCAAGAAACGTTTCAACAAAAGCATTAAGACTTTAAGCTGCTTTTATACAGTGAGGTTGCACTTTCAATTTCATTTGATAAAAAATCTTTTTGTTAGTGGATAAGAAATTCTAGTCTGGAAGAAATCCAGTAACTTGATTCAGATCACTCAGTTAGTGACAGAGCCAAGATTAGAACCAGGTCTCCAGAGTCTTCATCTGCTAAGTATCATTTCTGCCACTTTTTCTAATTCCTCTTCTCATCCTGTTTGTATCCACTTACTCTCTTTTAAAAATGTTCCCATTCTCCTTTCTTTCAGCACTACATAGTTGTGTCTAGAGCAGTCTTATTTTAGTTTATGTATTTTATTCATCCTTTTCTCATCAATTCTGAGCATCAATCTACTTCCAAATGACAGGAGAGATCATTATCACTAGTGATATTATTTTCTTCCACATTGACAACGTTTTATTTAGAGACAGCTTTTATAGATTTTCACATTAAGTATATTGGTATCACCTCATATATCCTTATGAAGTACACAGAGTGGGGTACAATAACCAAGACCCAGAAATGAGAAATGACTTGCGAAATGGTTCACAGCTATTTATAGGACAGGCAAGGCTAGAGTCCTGTTTCCCAGTCTCTGTTCTTTCCACTTGACCACTCCAAGTAAAGGGAAAGGTGGGGGAGGGTGGGATGTGCTAAATTCTCACCTGCATGGGAGATCAGTCTGCTTTCCCTTGACATTTCAAATGGCTTGGTTCCTTATTAAATCAGTCATGCATACACTTACAAATTACTCCTTCACCTTGTCAGCCTCACCACCAACCTACCAGAGCAAA
This sequence comes from Smutsia gigantea, assembly GCA_032199065.1. Lineage (NCBI taxonomy): Eukaryota > Metazoa > Chordata > Mammalia > Pholidota > Manidae > Smutsia > Smutsia gigantea. The sequence continues at coordinate 350,044 of JAVSCE010013946.1, forward strand.
TCCAAAAGGCCTTAAGTTCCTTCATAAACTTTATTTCTAGGCAATAAAACATTTCTAGGCAAACCTTTCATCTAGGCATTCTTTGCAACCTTTGTATGTTGGTGTTTTCAACACAATTGATCTTCTTTTGAAGTCTCATTAGTCCTACATTTTCTCTTGCACTGGATTTTTACCCGCATAGTCCCCCCGACCCATGCCAGAATATTTCATTTTGGGAACCAAAAGCATAATACACTACCTAGGACCTTGACCTTATTTTTGCCCCTTTGTGGAGATTAAATCCCTATCTGAACCTTCAACCTAGAAAGGATAGGAGATTGGAAGATGGATTAGCAGGAGTCAGACATGAAGTACTTTTCACAGAAAGTAACAATGGCAGAAGAAGGCCAATTCCCTAGCTCTGGTCTATGCATAACTCAAAGGTCACATGTATATACATCCAGTTAGATATATAAAATATACAGACATATAGATACATATAAAATAAATCTCATGCAGCTTCTGGACCATTATCCCCTCCATAATATTGGCAGAAATGAGAGAACTCTCCAAGGTAGAATGAATAATATATTCCCACCACTGGAATAATTTTCTCTAAAGATTTGTAAAGAACCATATTCATTCCCATGATCCTCCAGCTGATGGGAGGTACATAAATGGTAGTGATACTAATAAATCCTGATCTAAAACTCATGCTTTTTGCCCTACAATAGGCAATTAGGAGGTTAAAGGTATAGTTTGAATATCTGCTGAAGGGTAAGGAAATTCACTGTAGTATGAGGAATTCAATTTTCTATTGAAAACTACTATCTTTTAGAAGTCATGGTAAAAGCCATTTCTGGGTCACTCACGGCAAAATGATTATGATCACATTTCTCTATTGCTTGATTAGGTAATTGCTCACTCATGCCCTGTAACCATTCGCGTCTTTGAGCTGTCATCTCATACCTGATACCATTTGTGGTGAGCTTTCCTGTATCTAGTTTGGAAAACCAGTTGAAGACAGAAGGTGGTTTTCTTTCTCTACTATAAAAAGAGTTTTGGGTCACGGGTGGCTGCCTTCTCACTGTGCTTTTAAAAGAGAGAAAATGCCTTCAGTTTGCTGGGAGCAAAAATATGTTCTTTTTCATCTGAAGCCATTCCTTGAATCTCACTAAGTATTACTGAGCATCCCACAAGTAGCTTATCGTCTCATCTATTTACAATAGCAAACTGAATGTACTAGGAAAACCTCTTCAGACTGCTGGACCCTCGCAGCTGAGGATGCTTTGGGGAATAAAATATCTAAAAGCAGGTGGCCTGGGTAGACCAGCTGTGTGGCTATACATAGGAACTGCCACTTATCAAGTTAGGGCAGCTTGTTTCCATAGCTCGTCGTGAGTTGGACACAATTCTATTTCCTTTAGACACTCTGGGCTGCAGCAGGAAAAGCAGGCATTTCATCATGTCCTATGCCTCCTTCATCATGTGATTTTATGCGGTACTAGGACAGGGCAGTTTCATGTGTAGGAGTGAAAAATTGTAGTCCCAGGAGATACTGGACAACTGACCCAGAGTCCATATGTCAGTAGTCTCCTTCTCCCTTAGGGCAAGGTCAGTTACCATGGTAACTGGCAGCCAAGGCTTATTAGTGCTAGTTAGTGTTTAAAAGGTGATTTATAAGCATATAAATAACTGGCAGCTCATTAACAGGTGGGGCTCCTGAACTCAGCTGCCTTTGGCAATTATCTACAGGATTCCAGAGTTGCGCTCCTGTCCTTTGCAGCTGCCTGCCTGGGGGGCTCCCGAGTATCAACCTTGAAAACAATCTATCAGTGGAGTGGGTGGAGTAGACCTTGTGACCAATGTTGGTTGCTTGCCTAGCAGAATGCACAGGCACAGATGGGAGTACAGGTTGCCCACTTCCAATTTTTCCTTCAACTGTATCCTGAAAAACCCTTGTTCTTGGCAAATTCATTAGGAATAGAGCCAGACTTACATATAAATTGTTGTTTATAGTGGAAGAGCCCCTTATCTAAAAATTCCTCCCTAAACCAGCAGTCACAGAACTTTAAAGTGCATCACAATAGATACAGTATTTTCAGCTGTGTACATGTGCGTGTGTGTATGTGTGTGTGTGTGTGTGTGAGAGAGAGACACACACACACACACACACACACACACAGAGACACAGAGAGAGGGAAAGAGTGTTAGTTGTGTGTAGTTTGGTGTAGGGTTAGAGGAGAATGAGGCTGAGAGAGACATGGAGTGGTTCGGTACTCACAACAGTAGTAAACACAAAACCTTGCTGCTGATCATATTTTTAATAGCTGGAGAGAACCAAGACAGCCTTAGAAAACCTCAAAAGCAAAGCTGAGAATGTCAGTGACTGCAAGAGTTTGTGGATGAGAGTCACAGTTTTTGCAGATGGTAATTTTGACAGGCTAGACATAACTTAGATGATTCTAGGGATTCAATTATTTTTTTTTATTTGTAAAGACCTTTTTAAATAGCTAATATTTTTCTATAGTTTTGGACACTTGAGTAATTATTATTAAGAAAATATACTCATGAAGAAATATCATGTATCATCTCTATAAGAAATCTATAAGAAATACTATATTGATTATTGTCATTACTGTCATTTTGGCTTGAGGTAGGTGAGAAAGGAGAGGAAAAATGGGAAGATAATTGGGAGATACCATGATGTACATAAGAAGTAAGATGACAGACTTTGGGGAGGGTAAGACTAGAAGCTAAAAAGATGTTCCATCTGGTTTCTGCTGCTATTTTTTTTCATTTACAGAGAATCTCAGTAGCCTAAAACCAGGCACAGTCATCCAGTATTGTCTGAGGAATGGCATAAAGGAAAGTATCAACTGTGTATTGTCCCATAGGGAATTCCATCAACTGCAGGAGGTATACAGACCAGCAATGATGTATATGCATCTTAGTGCCAGAGGGGTTGATTACCCTTTCAATTATTTTAATGTATGTAATAACATATTTTTCCTCCCCCACTCAACTTAGCACCTAACTTCACCAATGAAGCACCTAACTTACCGACAACTTGAAAGTGTTATTCAAGTTGATTAAACACTATTTATGGAAATATCTTTTGTTTTAGTAACTGGTGGTCATTTTTCATTCTACCATCTACAAACTGGGGAGTAATTATCTTGATCCTCTATCCTGCTGAGATCTTTTTTTTAACACATTCTATGCTTTCTGAAGAAAAACTCGATTCCAAATAAAAAATAGAAATAAAAAGCACTCATATATAAGTTTCACTATGTTTCAAGCATCATTTTACTGCTTTAATTATAATTTCTCATTTAATTGTCAAAAAATTTTAAAAATTAGGCATTGCTATTATCCCCTTTTTACATGTGAGGAAATAGATATGGTTAAGGAATTTGCTGAAGACTATAGCAAGGAATCACAATGTAAGTTGGTCACAGGATTGGTTGTACAGCATAGAGAATATAGCCAATGATTCTGTAACATCTTACTGTGTTGATAGATAGTAACCTCACTAGAGGACTTAATAATATGGGTAACTGTTGAACCACTGTGTTGTACCTTTGAGACCAATATAAGATTGTGTATCAATGATACCTTAATAAAGAAAAAAAAGAATAAAGCAAGGAACAAATCAGAAATAGATCTGGAAATTGAAAACTTAAATGAGGAGAGACTGCCCTCCTTTCCCCTCCATTCCATCAATAAACATATTGAGTGATGGTTGCATGTCCAATTATGAAGTAGGAAGTTATAAGAGAGTGTAACTCTCACCATAACAAGCAAAACAAATCATGTGAAGTACAAAATAAGTTTTTCTGAACACCTCAGAAAAGTGACATTGAAAGAATGTTTAAATAAATTCCAGTGATGAACACTAGGCAGGAAAAAAGACATACAAAGCTCCTCTCCTCCCTTGCTGACTACCAGGAAAAGAAAAATTTCTCCATAGACAGGAAACCAGCAGAATTAAATTTTAAGGCCTATGTGTGGGCTGCCAAGAAAGATTTGAATTCTGAGTCCCTAGTCACAGAGTAAATCTGCATTTCATTCACTAACTCTATTGCCTGGGTCTTTACTGGGTATTCAGGGGCAGTTTTCCACAGACATGAAGGCAGGAGAGTAGAGCAGAAAGGAATTGATTTCAACTCAGGATTTCAGCTTCTAAAAGTTGAGGACAGACAGGAATTCTGAGAGGGGCTGCTCTGAGGCAATCTGGGAGGAGGCAGATATTCCTAGGCATGGAAAGTTCTTGGTAGGACTAGAAGAGAGCAAAGAAATCTCCCCAGAAACACAAAAAGCTTCCTGGAAGTGCTATAAAAGTGGAGATCTTCACATTTTAAAAAGCCAGAACTTGGGCTGAGATCTATGGATCTCACTACTGCTCAGACCCCAAGTCTACAGGAGATAGATTCTAATTCCATTTTCAAAACATTTAAAGCCTGTGTTCAAACTAAAGCTGTAACAAAACCCAAAACACATTTCAACCAGAGATAGATTTATTTAGCTCTCCACTCTAGATGTTTTCTAAAAATAAATACTATTTATACCCATTCCTACTGTTTTCCTACTGTTTTGTTTCAGTGCCATAAAATTTACATGACACACAAAGAAGCAAAAAATGTACATCATGGCAAAGAGAGAAGATAAGAAGAGAGGCAGACAGAGATGGCCCAGATGTTGGAATTATCAGCCAGACACTTAATAAAATAAGAAAAAATTTAAAGGATCTGGTAGAAAAAGTACGCAACATGAGTAAAGAGATACAGGGAATTGAAGCAGACATTAGTACTATATTAAATAAAAATCTGTTGAAAATTCTAGGAAAAAATGCAGTATCATAAATGAAGACTTCATTAGACTGACTTAGCAAGACTGGAATCAGAAAAGAAAAAAGTAAGTATGCTTGAAGACAAGTCAGTAATGCTCCAGGTGTGGCGTGCTAGTTCAGGGAGAATGTGGTACCTCCACTGTGAAGCAGCAGCTGAGAAGAATTCAGCACTTACCATGGCTGATAGAAAAGTCAAGGAAGGGGTCAAGATTGAGAACAGTGATCATATCAATTTGAAGGTGATGAGGCTGGATGGCTCTGTGGTGCCATTTGGTTACTATGCTCAATGAATAAGCCAGGGAGAGAAAGACAAATTCCATATGATTTCACTTATATGTGGAATCTAAAAACAAAACAAAACAAAATGAACAAAACAGCAGCAAACTTAGAGACATTTGCACCCTTTTAATTTAATCTGTAAGTATATACTTAGACTTGGTTTGCAGTGACCCTTGATTCAAGGTATTAAAGTACACCCAACTTCTCTCTAGGATGCCAACCACTACTACTGTCTTCTGATTGACATATTTCTTGTTTAAGGAATGGTTTCTCAGCATTCTAAAAATACATTCCCCCAGTAATTCCCTAAGTGGCAATAAGAAAATAACTGGTAGAAAAGAAAGGACAAGGATGCTCGCTGTTCTGTTCCTTTTGTGGTTCTATGCTTGTTTTTGCCTTTCATTCTCTCATTCATGTATTTACTGATTGATTGATTCATTCATTTATTTAAAAATATTTAGCACTTATTATGAGCTAGGGAGCATGCTGGATGCAAACTACCTAATCCTCATGTTGGAGGAGTTCACAATCAAAAACACTATCACAAACTGTTTGGGCACAACGAACTTAACTGCCTTTGCCAACAAAAAAATTAGACTTTGTCCTACACTGTTCAAATAGGTGCTTTGAAAGTAGATTTTTAAAATATTTGAAGGTAAAAAACTTACATTTTTAGTGGTGAGGTATTCTACTAAATAGTATTTGATGTATGTGTATGTGAATGTATGTGTGTATATATATGTGTATGTTTGTATTTTTAACCTTACATTTCTTTTGGTATCTATATTTCTATAGAGATATTTTCAAACAACCTCTGATATAAACTGCATTCTAAAACAGTCTTTAAAGTACACAAAAGATGATAGCTTTAGCCTTTTTAAATAATATATTGCATGACACTTTTAAAGAACATATTTTAAATGTCTTCACTGTGTTCTTAAAAAAAACCAAATTACAAATTATGCCCACCCACCCCACCACACACACACTCCTTCAATGAGAAGAAATTAACAGTATTTTTAGTTTAACTCATGTAAGAAATGATTATTTTATTGTTACAATAGTAACAGCCATTCCTATTTATTCCTCAATGAGTTTTTATTATATATGAAGTTTCTTTAAGGTAACAATCCATTTGATTAATACTAATCTAAAATCTAATTACTAGTTTTACTTATACCTTCTTGCCGAAAAAAAATCTAAAGAAAACAGAACTTAAAGAACTTGATTTATTAAGTATTGAAATTAAAATATCAAAGAAGAAAATGAAATTTGATAGAAAAGACACAACAGCTTCCCAAAAGGATCTTTAATAATGAAAAACAATTACTTTTAAATCATGAATTGTAGTAAAAAGTAATGGAAAGCTCTCTCAGGGACATGAGTTTTTTCCTTACTTAGATGTGTCTTTGGAAAATTTCCATCTCCTTGTCTTCATCTTCCTCTTGGCATTTTACCAATTCTGAATTTCTCCTTTTCTCCCTTCTCTTCTGCTACTGACAAGTTTTAAGTAACTGCTGCACAGCCCATCTGTATCCTTTAAGAAGGATTCAAATACAGCATTTTAAAGAGCCCCTTTGCCTCTTAGGAAAAAGAGAGTATGGTGCACTCATTTGGAAACTGACAAAAAAGGACCATTTATTTACTTTCCTGTAATTATAAACAGTCCTCCAATCTTTTCATTATTAACTAAACATAAAATTATTTTTAATTATAACAATCTCATTTTCCCATAAAGGCCCATGCTATCTCATCTTGCATTCATCTGAGACTTCGGTCCTATCTCATCTCATAGATTCCTCTGCCTTTGTCATTTTTCCTGTGTCATCCTGTGGAGATTCCCTTTGTCCTTTATCATTTTTCCATGGTGTACTTATCTACTTATGCTATGTACTCCTTTCTCCTAATCCTCTTCTTATACCCATTATTTTTCAATATTATTAGCCTGCTTTCTTTTGACACACAGGCTTAAAAGCCCCTGCCTATTTCTGTCTGTGTTGCCAACTTTTCATGTCCCTGTCATAGCGAAACCTTCAATCTCTGACAGCAAATGTCAAAATCTCTCAAACTGCACTGTAGACCAGCTTCGGCTAAATTTAATAGTCTTGGGCAACTCTGATGAAAACAGTTGGTACCAGTGAGAGTAAGTGGCATTGATGCTGTCCAAATCCAAGATACTTGCTATTCCAAAATACAGGCTTGACTTTGAATTCCATGTTAAAACCAGATCGGCAGCCCTTAATATTCTGACCAGCAATTTTAATGACTGTCTATAGGTGAATGGGGGATAGGCTTGAGTCAGCTCTCCTAGAAGTTTAAGTATTTTCAATAGTTCTATAGCAAATAGAGCTGGGATATAAACTGGAAAAGGTTAGAATTTAAAAAACAGTTAAAATGCTACTTAGTCCTGTTCTCTACCAATTACCGACACTTGTGACTTTTACTTTCTAATCTTGATATACTTACCTTGGCAACAAAGCTCTCATTCTTTCCTCTGTTCTTTAAGCTATTGGCATTTAAAAATATTCTTTCTCTTTCTTTTTAATTACTAGTAAATATTGAATGTATTTCCTTTTGGAATAGGGGTCACAGCAGATTTGTACAATTTAGCTACAAAAACCTCAAAACAATCTTTTAAAATGGTTTCTGAACCTTGGCTCAATAAAATGGTTTTCTTCTTAACCTTTAAAAATAGTTTGAAATGTAAAAGGACAAAGTGATTCTTAAACACAGTCATAGTGACATCCACCCAAAGCTAAAAATATCTCATTGGTTTAACAGGACAAATTTGTAGCCCCTATAATGTCCTAATGTTATTGTGAATGCCCTATGATGGGTTATGTGGGCAAAGCAATGTGTTTGGAGAATTACATGGTAACTCAAAGAGACACTGATAAGCTAAATTTTGTATTTTTGTTACAGACATAGGAAGGAAACATTTAATACATCTGATTTGATCCAGAAAACTGTCTTAATGACATTTGGAAGGATTTAACAACATTTTCCTGGGTTCCAGCTCTACTATTCAGCCACACTTCATCCTGTATGGTTAGGCTGTGCCTTTGCAGATATAGTCATAGTGCCTACTGCATCCAGTTCATGATTACAATGCAAAAAAAAAAAGAAACAATTTTGTAAAGTACTCCTTTCTAAATAACAGTGATGAGAAATTCTCTCTTCTGAGCTGTGAAGCAATTGTATAAATGGAGGCTATCTGACTTGACTCCCCTAGGATCTGTTCTGTTTTCATCTTCCAAATTCCTACCATGATTTAGAGGTTACCAGATGTTGCACAAAGTAACATAAGTATTAGAATGTAGGATTCAGTGGTTGCAGGCTAAATCAGAAGGGGTCATAATAGAGCACTGGAAGGATAATGAGGCAGTGCTATGGGTTGAAATATGTCCCCACAAAATTTGTATGCTGAAGTCCTAATTCCCAGAACCTCTGATGTGACATTGCTTGTGAATAGGGTCACTGTAGATACAATTAGTTAAGATGGAGTCATTAGGGTGGGCCCTAATCCAATATGACCAGTATCCTTATAAAAGAGGGGGATCTGGAGCAGACACACAGGGAGAACGCCATGCGAAGATGAAGGCAGTGACTGAGGTGAGGCAGAATCTGCAAGCCAAAGAATACCAATGATTTCCAGCAAACCCTTAGAAGCTATAGAGACCCATAGGATAGATTCTCCCTCAGAGCTGTTAGAAGGAACCAACCATGCTCACACCTTGATCTGGGACTTCTGTCCTTCAGAACTCTGACTATCGTTTAAGCCACCCAGATTCTGGTACTTTGTTATAACAGCCCTAGCAAACTAAGAGCAGCCAACTTGGGGAGATGGCTTGTAGGATGTCAGAGGACAGCTTGATGTAAAAGCCAAACAAATGGCAGGTGCCAAGGCAGAGATCCAGCTATGATGACTGACCTTTCTTCTCTGTGGCAGAGGGAAGATTAGATTCCAATTACCCAGAAATCAAGGAGTTGCAAGGTGGTAGCAAAGGCTCAGACACTGGATAGTTTAAGTTATGTGGAGAAATATCAAAAGAAGGCAGCAAAGGCATCTAACGCCTGTGAGAGTGCTCAGTAAGGCAGCAAAGCAGGGCTCTGACTCTGAGGTTTCACACTGGAAAATGTCAGGGAAGAGTTAAATACAGATCAAACCATTTTTTTTTGTTGTTGTTTTAAAGCTTCTCTGGCAACTGTGCGCAAAACACGTTGAAGTATAAAGAGATTAGGTGCAGAAAGTAGGCAACCTTGAGTTTATTACTCAACTCCAACTTCCTCATCTGCAAAACGGAACCAAGCATATCATCATCTCGTTGGATTTCTGTGAGAATTAAATGAGATAATCCATGCACAGTGCGTGATTTAGTAAGCTCTAGGATAAATGTCAGAGCTGAGTCAGATATGCACACAACTCAGATTCACATATACCTTCGAATTAAACGTGGACAGTAACATTTCTTTGTTCCTTCCTGACTGTCAGCTCCTTGAAAGCAGTACATGTCGCTCAGGTTTGACTTTATCCCAGACAACAGTTAGCCAGTTAGTACCTATGATGACAAATAGGCATCTGAGGCATGGGTAAATTACAAACGATATGGAAAGAAAGGTTGCATAATGATATCCCCTTGCCATTCCCCAGCCCCAACCTCTGCCAACTTGCCAACGCCAGCCTGAGCTCCAGACTGAATCCATCACAAGGGAGTCAAAACATGCTTGTAAATTTGTGCCTGATTTTCTCTAATGAAGTCTTGCTTTTCCTCAATTTCTGGGGGAACATGAAGCACTGAATGACATGACTCAGAGGACAGATAGTATCTCTTTAATATCTCTCCACCACTGACCTATTTCACTACTGTACATTTCTCAGAATAAGAATCTATGCGAAGACTAGGGGAAAAATACCTGAGAGGTTGCCCCCTCCTGGGAATGTTTCAGCTTTTTAAGATTCTAGGTCATCCCTCTCCCTGATATTTGGAGTTCATTCCCACTGAGAGTGCAATCTGTTCATACAGCTTTTTAAAAAAAGAACAAACCACAATTATTGTTTATCCACGGCCTAATAGAAGCCACATTCAAAAATAAAGCCTCATGTAGAGTTTCTTTTTAAATTTCATCAAGTAGAAAGAGCAAGGTGCATCAATTTAAGGTAATTCAATTAATTTTGAATTAAATACTTGAGACACCTCCCACCAAAGGTATTGTTTACCTGTTTACAAATGGCCAAACAGAAAACCGAATATTGTTGCTGATGTTTGTCTGGGATGGGTAAGTTCGTTTAGGGACTGAGAGGTATCCTGTGTGGATAGGGAGACTGACCAGAAGCATTCCTGGCCTCTGGTGACTTAGTAGCTTCCTGTAACACAGAATGTTGCTCCTGGAAATTACCAGAAGGGAATTTCATTGTGAACCACATTCAAGTGTCAAGGAACCTCCTCTTGATAAGCAGATCAGGAAACAGGAAAAGGAAAAGAGGAATCGAGATTCCTTAGGATTAGATGCAAATTTCTTTTGCAGAGAGAAAAGAGAATGTCTTCATGTGAGCTGAGGTATTAACCATGGGTAGGTCCTGAGACAAGAAATTCTTTCCCTAAATTAGGCTGTTTTACAGGCATTTCAAGTCATAATCCCAAGCAAGTTTTTATGGCTCTCAATTTAGCCACACTTCTGTAGCAAATGTGCAAGTTTCTCCAAGCTGTGGCCTCAATGAAAGGTGCACAATTTAAAAAATTTGTTAGAATGAAGCAGCTTCAGAATATGGCTTCAGGGCTATCCACAAAACCCTCTTCTCTAGTTAGTTTTCTTTCCGAATTTCTTTCTGACTATAGTATCTGGATATGTGGGTGTCTTTGCATGCAGGTGTTTCTGTATCCATGTCTCTTATCTGTGGGGTTTTATACACGGTGTGTGTTTGCATACATGTGAGGGTAGGCACTGTTTTATGAGAATATCATTGGTTCTTTCTGGAGAGAATTTCCTATGAGGATATTCCTTTTTTCTAAACTGCTATGTGACAACAGACTATTCCTGATAACTGTCTGCATCTTCCACTTAAAAAAAAAAAAAGAACTCCCTGTTACCCCATCACAAGGGAATATCAAAAGAATTTAGAAATTTATATTAATTATGACTCCACCTGTCAGATTTTTATTTCTTTCTTTCTTTTAACATTTCAAACAGTTACCACTCCAGCCATTTCGATTTTTGCAGGGCCTAGATTTCTTTTAAAGAAAGGAGACTTAAGTGCAGTTAACAAAACATGTATCAATCAGCATGTGCAAATGCACACAAATGGGAAAGCTAGTTTGCAACTCCACAGCAATTGCTGTGATCATCTGTATATCCCCACTGCTGTGCGATAGTGGGAGTAAAAGCACTTTTCTTCTGCATAGAAAGCTGTACAGATAAGCTAGGCAGTTTTCCATTCAAATAGAAAGGTTAACTTACTGAAAAATAAATAGTTCAAATAAGATGGGAAATGGCAACTGGATCAAACTGGAAAAGTCACTGCTTCATAAGAGCCTGTATTTCTTACAACCACAAAGAGATCTTGAGAAAAAAAGTAGCTCAAGGTGGATGAACACTAAAACACACCCACGGCGGTAGGATTCTCAGGAGGTGAAAGGGGACTGGTCAAGCACATTTATATATAAATGATTCCAAGGGACCCTAGGTATGAAAGATCCTGCAAAAAAAGGCAGCGAAGAAAGTTTTAAAATAGAAAATGACAACAGAACCTTGATTACTCCTTCCGCATGACGTCTGCGCTGTCCATAGGCGTCTACTACGTGCAGCTGGAGAGCAACAGGGCAGCCAAACCAAGTTTCCGGAAGAACTCTGCAATGAAGCTGCCCTCCGAGGAGAGGATGATCCGGGAGTTCTCCCAGCTGGGCTTCATTGGGAAGATGTTCAAGTCGCTGGGCCGGAGCCTAATTATGACGCTCATCCTCATGTTCTAGCAGGAGAAGCCCGTCAACTGGCTCCTGTGGCATCCTCTGTGGGTGAAGGTCTGCAACCCCAAGAACGACGTGAAGCACGGGGACCGGCAGAAGACTAACTTGAAGATCACGTTGAGCCGCTGCTTTTTCGGCACATGGGCCCTCCTTGCTGGTGGGCAAGATCCAGCACTGGAAGCCAAGTATTGTAGGAAGCAGCAGTTGAAGGAGCACGGGAACCCGCCGGCCTAGGCGAGCATGGGCCTCAGCAGCGCCAGCTCTTCACCGGAGAAGGCCTGCCAGCGTGAGCATTTCCAGCCAGCACCACGCGGCCGGCCTGATCAGTCTGCGCGGCCCCAGCCACTGTGCCTGTGCACGTCGTCCCCAGCTGCAACTCTGAGCACCCGGAGGGCAAGCTGTCCACACCGCAGGGGACTGCTGGTGTTTGACAACCCCCAGCTCTCTATATAGCACGATAATAGCTTATTGCTTAAAGGTGTGGAAGCGGTAGCCTAGCAACAGGCCAGTTACACCATCAGGTGGTTAAAGTTCAGTGCGGATCCTGGCCATAGGAACCCCAACTTCCCCACAGTGGCTTAGCCACGCGGGTGCCCTGGGAGCCCTGAGGGCCACCTCCAGATTGGCTCTATTGACAAGGGCGAGGTGGCCGGCCTTGCCGTTGGCGGAAGTGCTGCTTACAGCAGTGTGCTGCGGTTCAGTCTGAGTGAGGCCTTCCTGGGGAGGCCCACAAATTGCTGGACGGGGCTCCTCGCCGGCCCTGAAGCCCGGGAGACCTGGATGTCGTGGCAGCCAACCCCACTCAGACACTGGCCGGGATCTCCAGGGAGCTGGTGGGGCCCCATCGCACATGCCTGCTGCAGATGACCCCACTCAAGCCTCACGCTGCAGCCCTGAGCTGGCCGTGGTGGAAGAGCCTTGCGGAAGCCAGCTGTCTCCCTGGAGGCTAGTGCATGTGCTACTTGATGCGATGCGTTTTTTTAATCTTGGATACATTTGATTTCCACCTAAGTCCACATATAATTTTGTAAGAGCATGACTTGTAATAAGAGGTTAATGAAGGAAAAAAAAAATGTTTCCTAGTGGTAAAACAGAGTATAGATCTGTTGAGCCCATCTAGGTTCAAAGTCTTGCTTATGTCCCTGGGTGAGCCCAGGATGATGTCTTTTCCTGGTCTGTGTACTAACTGAAGGAGAAGAGTTGAATTTAAAATCAGAGGTCACATCGCATTAAATCTAAGATTTTCCACAATTATCCTGACTCTCTTTTCCTAATTTCCATCTATTCCTGGTGACTTCTCAAATCATTTAAGAAGATAAGGAGAGGAAGACAAGGAAACTAAGGTTGAGGGTTTTTTTATTTTCCTTTTTCTTAAGTTTGAAGTTTGAGAAGGCAGAATCTATGCCTTCTTTTTAAAAATTTTTTTATTAAAATATACTTGATATGCACTATTATATGGGCTTCAAGTGTACAACACAGTGATTCAACAATTACATACATTATGAAATGCTTACCATAAATGTAGTTACCAACTGTCACCAAATTATTACAGTATTATGGACTATATTTTCTATGCTATACTTTTCATCCCTGTGGCTTACTTATGATTGGAAGTTTATACATCTTTATCCCCTTCATTTATTTTGTCCATCCTTAAACCTTCCTTCCCTATGGCAAACTTCAGTCTGCTTTCCCTGTTTTTAATTTATTTCTGTTTGTTCATTTGTTTTATTTTTTTTAGATTCCATATATAGGTGAATTAATACGGAATTTCTCTTTGTCTGACTTATTTCACTTAGCATAATACCTTCTAGGTCCATCCAAGTTACAAATGACAAGATTTCATTCTTTCTTATATCTGAATAATAATCCATTGTGTCTCTGTACCATATTTTCTTTATCCATTTATCTGTCAATGGACACTTGGGTTGCTTCCACATCTTGGCTATTGCAAATAGCAATAAACATAGCAGTGCATGTGTCTTTTCAAATTACTGATTTTGTTTTCTTTGAGTAAATTCTCAGAAGTGGAGTTACTGGGTCATATGGTATTCCTATTTTAATTTTTTGAGGGCCCTCCATGCTGATTTTCATATTGGCTGCACCAGTTTACTTTGCCAGTGGCAGTCCGCAAGGGTTCCCTTTTCTCCACATCTTCGCCAAACTTTTATTTCTTATGTTTTTAATACTAGCCATTCTGACTGGTGTAAGGTGATATCTCATTGTGGTTTTGATTTATATTAATGATGTGGAGCACCTTTTCATGTGTCAGTTGGCCATTTGTATGTCTTAATTTGGAAAAATGTCTATTTAGATCCTCTGCCCAATTTTAATGGGATTATTTGGGTTTTTGTCGTGTTGAGTTGTATAATTTATTTATATATTTTGGATATTAGCCTCTTGTTGGATATATCATTTGCAAATATCTTCTCATACAGTAGATATTTGCCTTTTCATTTTGTTGATGGTTTCCTTTGTTGTGCAGAAGCTTTGTAGTTTGATGTAGCCCTGCTTGTTTATTTTTGCTTTTTGTTTTCCTTCATGGGGAGACATCCAGGAAAAAAAGTAACTAATGGTGGTGTTCAAGAGTTTACTGCCTATGTTTTCCTTTAGGAGTTTATGATTTCAGGCCTTATATGTAGGTCTTTAATCTACCTAAAGTTTATTTTTATATATGGTAGAAGACAGTGCTCCAGTTTCCTTTTTTTTTTTGCAAGTAGGTGTCCAGCTTTCCCAGCTTCACTTTCTTGAAGAGACTAGTCTTTCCCCATTATATATTCTTGCCTCCTTTGTCATATATTAATTGACCACATAAGTGTGGGTTTATTTCTGGACTTTTAACTCTGCTCCACTGTGTCTATTTTTGTGCCAGTATCATACTGCTTTAATTATTATAGATTTGTTGTATAATTTGAAGTCAGGGAGTGTGAAACCCCCAGTTTTGTTCTTTTTCAAGATTTCTTTGGCTGTTTGGGGTCTTTTGTGGTTCCATTCAAATTCTAGGATTATTTTCTCTAGATCTAGGAAAAATGTCATTGGTATGCTTTAAATAAGGGATTTGCATTATATACTTGTAAATGTTTTATTTGCTGTAGTATACAAATGCTCAAATGCTATATGCATATAGCTTCAAACGCTATAGGATTCCAGTATTTCAGGGACAAAGTTCATCCTTATACTGAATTTATTTAGTCAGAAAGGTGTGTATGTGTGTCTGCAGGTATGTCTTTTCTCTTTCGTAAAGAGATTGTAGAGGAGGTCAAGAAGATAAGGAAACTTTTAATTGTTGCATTCAGCCAAGCAGTTCAGCAACAGAACATTAATTTTTACTTTAATAATGTAATTTTAATTGAATACTTTGCTGGTGCTACACTAAATTGAGTCTGTTATTTAAAACTGCATTAAGAAATATCACCCCACTTCTACAACTAATGCCACCCACACTCCCAAATAACATGTTATCCATTTGGGAACAGGCAGAATTTAAATTACTCTTCCTCAAGGGATTCTTCAGCAAAATGGTCTAAGTACCGATAGAGTAGCAAGTTACTGTTTTACAGTAACAAAAATACAATTGAAATATGGCTTCTCTTCATACACTGTGGCATTAATCTCTCACTGTCCACTGAATTCTAATATGTTTTCTCCTCTAGTAATAGGAGTTTAACTAGGCACCTCCCCTTGTAGCTACGTGTAGTGTATGGCTATGTCTTGCCAATAGATATGAGCAAATGTGATATGGGTCACTGTCAGACTAAGGCTATTATGAAATGTGATGTGTCTCCTCTGTGATTGTTTTTTACTATTTCTCTGGCTGCATATTTATTCTGACATGGCTCTATGGGATTGGTGGTACAACAAGATGGCAGGAACCTGGTTCCTTAATGACCACTTGAAGTAGAAATTTTTCTGCTCACCTGAATACCTATTCAGCCATGCCTTTTGTGTTAAACTATTGAGATTCATGTGTCTGCTGTAACAGTCTAACTGACTCTTCCTATTACATATACGCCTTGAGTTAGATTATATTTCTTAGAAAGTATAGAAAGCAGAAAATAGCCATTGGTGGACTGACTATTCTCTCTGACATTTTCAAGAGGGGCCAACTTTGTATAGGAAGTGCATAGTAGAAGCCAAACATTCTGGTAGTGACTGGAAGTCTGAGACTTTGAAAATAAGAATATTTTCATGCATATAACCCCATTTTAAAAATGGTAAGTATTGTGACCCCCCCCCAAAAAAAGCTGAAGAAAAATCAGTGTAACAGAGTTTGGTAAATAGCAAATTAGTCAATAAATAAATGAATGAAAGAGTAGGATGGAAGAATGCGTAGATCTAGAAAATGAGGAAGTCTAGGATTTAGGTGAAGATGCAAGAGGACCAACTCTTTTCTCAACTTAGAAGTAAAAATGATGTAATAATGGTGCATCTTCCCATGGGATAGCAAGAAGGGTATGGAATTTAACATCAAACAGATGGAAACTGGCATTTGTTGAACAAGCGCAATATGTCATGCTCTGTGCTACATTTTTCCACATACAGTCTTGTAATTTCATATGCATGGTTTCAAAAAAAACCCTGCAAGGGAAAACTATGCTATCAACTTTTTACAGCAAGAGACTTTTGAGAGTCAGTTTCACCATGCATGGATTATATTGCAGTTATGTGGCTAAGCCAGACTTAGAGTTAAATATTTCTAATTTTAAGACCTACATTACCCAAATTTTACTCTTATGGGAAATGGTAGTAATCTCTGGACCTTACTTACCTATAAAGTAAAATTAGTATCTATGATGTTAACATAATAATACATACGTGTTTATATGTGTTAAAATTCAAAGTGCTTATTGTCAATACATTCAGTAAATCTTAATGTAATAATTCACAAGTATCAGGTCTCCTATGTTTCCTATTTCGGATCACATTTTGGATTAGGCCATACTATTTGGATTTCAGGAGAAGCAGAGGGAGTAGAAAATAAGGACAGTGAGTCTGTACTCTAGGCACCCTGGCCTTGCTGGATTTCCAGAATTCAGTTGCTATACTCTTTCCAAGTTCTGTTCTTTTCCAATCTAACTCCATTTTTAGATTTTCTATATTCTTCAATCTCATCTTTTTATCAAAATGTTTCTCTGATTTTTGTCATTACCTTGTAGCCATGTTCAAAAATTAGGTAAAATCAGCTATTCAGTCAAATTAAACCACACTAGTTGGGTGATATTGTATTAATGTTCAGTGTCTTTCTAGAGGCAGTGTCTTAAGCTAAAGAGTCATTAAGGAGATGTTTCAGGTGGAGACTGTGATGGTGGCTGTAATTAAGTATAGTTAGTATGTATTGAGCACCTAACATTTACCAAGCCCTGCAGTGTTTTAAAAGCATAATCCACTGTAATGTAAATAGTAAACGTGAGGTGGTGCTACTGAGGAAGGAACTGGGGGGATCAAGGAGCTTGCCCAAGGTCACATATTTTGTAGAGAGTAGTGGTAAGTTTTCAACTGGTCTACCCAAACCATGCTCTTAATCACCATGTTTTACTGTATATTCTGTGGGTAAATTAAAAATAATTTTTTAGGTGTTGGGATTAAAAATAGGCCTTTCATATACTTTGAGCATAGACAGACATTCGTTATGGGTGGGAAAGGGGAGGAGGACTTGGCTACATAATCTTAAATCCAATGAATGAACCCTAAGTAGTAATAAAATGTTGGTACTAAAGGGTCTGAATATAAGAACATCTGTGGAATTCATTAAGATGTCCAAAAGGACAACAACAAAAAATGTTTATGTTGTTCCCTTACTGTAACTAAAGACAACAAATTTTCAAAATGCAGGTGCCAAAATGTGGGGGTAATACTATCTTCTGAGCATGCCACCTTGTGGTTACTTATTGTTAAACATAGAAACTTGGCCTCTGCTTTCTAAAGGAAGAAAGAAGCCCTAGGGTACCAAGGACAAAGAAATGTACTTTTCAAGCATCTGCATGTACAGATTGTTTGCAGCAGGGAGCACATGTGAGTCAACTTTTGAAAATAAAAACAAACCAAATATTTTGCACATTGTGATTTGATTTGCATAAAAGGTATTGATGCCTTATGACCTCTCAGAATATGTATGGAATGGAAATATAATATTGAAATTAAAAGAGTAAATAAAAGCAGTCCTCAAAAGGATAGGGCAAAGGACTATTAACCTCTGGGCTAGAAATGACAAAAATAAAACTTTCCATATTCTTACAGCTGCTTTGATAGGCAATAAGTGAAGGTTGTGACTGTAGTGGGAAGGGAACAATATTTTAAAATTGTTAGGAATAACAATGCATTTTTATTATTGGTTCAGTTTCATATAATGACATTTTTCCTTTCCCTCCACAAAAGTGGCTAATATTTATTTTAAAACATAAGCATATTAAAGTTTGGTCAGTAATTCCAGGATTCTCTGTTTTATGAACTCCCCTTTCTTGACATGAAAAATTCTGTCTCTCATTATTCCTCTAGGATTTTGAGTCTAGGTATAAAATGGTTTTGATATTGTACATATATGGATGAAAGGTCAGACAGTCATACTAGTAGAGATAATAATTAAGGACAGGACAGATTCAGCAAGTATAACATGGAGAAGTATTAAGAACTGGTAACCTGAGCCAAAAAAGGCCTAATGATTAAATGGTCAAAAAAATGTTAATTTCTGCTTTGTAAATTAAGAAGGTTATAGGGGCTTTTCAGATAAGACTCTGAAACATAGTGGTTGGAAAGATAAACCAACTATTGTAAATATACAGGGATTCCTCTCACTAACTTATGGGTAAGCAGAGAGCTGGTACTGGAAAATAAAGACGGATAAGGTCTAAGGCCAGGCAAAGCACAAACTTCTACCTAACCTGGAATGAAAGTGATAACACTGGAATCTCTGCATGCAGATAAATATGTAACATAGGCTGGGAGAGAACCTGAACACACCTGAACCCTTGGGGCTCTTTGAGTGTCCCAGTGAACTGTGTATTTCTCTACATTAAATTCTTTGTATTTGAGGTGAGGGAAATCAACAACTTCCTAAGCCAAGCCCAGCAGAGTCCATTTTTAACTAATCTTCAGATCAGCAATCTTTATTCTTTAAATCTTCTGATTGCTCTTGTTTTGTTTTTTATTTAAACCTGTTTATTCAAGTAAAACCTAAACAAATTCATGTAAATGCTAAGAAAACTTTATGTTCCACACACTATGTAGGATATGTAGGAGGATCAACAGGCCCGTAACAGTCAGATGTGGTGGCGTCAGCGGAAAGGAAGGGAGAGAGTGCCCGAAGAATGAAGGAAGGGACGTGTCTGAACATTTCTAAAATTTACTGAAGACAGCTAGAAGTCACCCAAAAGAAGGGCAAAGAATCAGTTGGATAAAGCATGCCAGGGCAGAAGCATTACATGGCTGAGAGCAAGACCCCATGGAAAAGAAGAAACCCCCTTTTTTTTTGCAGTTAAAAGCTAGGCACAGTAGACTGGTACTTTATATTATCTGTAAAATGTGTTGGAAATCAACTGACTGTGTTTAAGATGGGGGAAAAAATGGATAAGGCTCCAAGGGTAGGTTAGGTTCATTAAGACTGTAAAGTTGGGATTCATAGACAAACTTCAGCTAGAACTGTGCTGTTTTTATTGAAGAACTAATGTATGGAAAACAAAGCAGATTTGGAAACTACTCAGTGAAAACTAACACTCCTGTAACAAAAACAGATCCATAAACTCTCACTAATTAAAATTGATAGTCAAATCACCACCCATCATAATATGTAGTAGGTAATAAATATTAACTAAACACAGTTGGTTACTGAAAAGAAGTAAGTCTTTATTTTCCTCAACACTGTTAAGGACTAAATGTGTGTGACCTCCTCAAACCATATGTTGAAATCCTAAACCCCAGTGTGATGGTATTGAGAATTGGGACCCTAGTGAGGTAATCAGGTCATCAGTGTCCAGCCCTCATAGATGGGATTAGTGCCCCTGTAAAAGGGGCCCCAGAAAGCTCTCTGGCCCTCTTCCTGCCATGTGAGGATACAAGGAAAAGCCACTAGTGTGCAGCCCAGAAGAGAGCTCTTCACCAGAACCCAACCATGCAGTCACACTAATGTCGGAACTTCCAGCCTCTAGAACTGTGAGGAATAAATTTCTGTTGTGGAGAAGCCACCCCATCTATGTTATTTTGCTATAGCAGTTTAATGGACTAAGACATTAACAGAAAAAAATTTAGTAGTATAGGCAAATTTATTAGAATCCAAAATTATACAAGTGTGCATATATATGATACATATGCATGTATGTGTATTATCTGCCTATAATATGTATTTGTATGTACATGGTGATATTAAATTCAACAAACATATCAAAAAGCATTTTAAAAATTAGAAAAATTAGTTTTTTTTGGCAAAACATTTGTTTTAAGTGAAAACATCCCTATCATTCTTCCTTATTTCAGAGTTCTCTTGCCACATTTTCTCCACCGCTCCTCACCCTTGCCAGCACATTTAAGTGGTTAGAAAATGGAAAAAAATGAGAGTTCTTACAGTCACTTAACTTGAACCAACTTAAAAAAAAATTTTTTTTCATATCTTTCACTTCTCTTACCGTCTCTCCATTGTGCTGGCCTAATCTTACTAGCTATGTTTGTTACTGTTCTGTTAATTTGCCAGCCAGTCCTCTGCGTGGAATCTCTTTGCCCTCTACCCTTTCCCTGCCAAAAGCTACCAAATTAATCTGTGAAATTAAATACCTTGCTTACAAATCTTCCATTAGCTTTCATAGCCTCTGGAAGACCAAACGGCTAAGCATGCCATATAAGATTCTCCCTAATCTGGCCCTACTTTGTAATTTTCTCAGTTTTATTTCTTACCTCACCTGTACCCATTCCCTACATACACACTGACTCATTTTTAATACACTTTCACTTTTGCCACATTTTCTTAATACAGTTGGTTCCAATAATATATATTCATGTTCCCCAAGTTCATGTTCTTGCTCATGCCATTCCCTTTGCCTGGAATGCAAGTTTTCTATTCCTTACATCTGTATCTTAAATTTGCACACTTTAAAACACAGTTTAAAGGCTATCTCTTTCAGGTCTAACTCCTGTCCTTACAGCTAGAAATGATTTCTTTCTTTCAGGTTGTTTGAAATTTATAAATTATACTTTTCAAATAATGATTATCACATGTTGCCTTGTACCACTATTCTTAATACATTTCTTTTTATTTTTTCAACTTGGTTTACAAGCTGCTTGAGAGTAGTGACTTTCATTTCTCATGTTTGACCTTGGCAAATTACATATGAGAGATATTTAACAGACATTTAATGAATGGATGAATGGAACCTTATAATCTTCAATTGTGCCTAAGTCAGGGTGTCTGACACGTGGTAGTTATTGAGAATTTAAGAGAAAGATGGAAGTGAATTGAGTGGGAGATTCTCCAGAAAACTAAAATCTGTTCATTTCTCTAATGTAAAAGTAAGAACTTTGGGAACAGTGCATAAAGCCAGTGTTTCCATGGGGTGACTAAAACTGTTGTATGTAAGTATGCCATCTATTTCTCATGTTGCTCTATTGATCTAACTTTGGATGTCCATGAAAGGTACATTGTATCACTCATAACAGTGCAGTGAAATATGTTAGACTGGTGACTAAATAGAATTTTATTCTACTACTCTGTAGTAGGTGTTTATTATAATTTCAAATATATTTTATATTCTTTTTCTTTTGTATTGAGCCCCTGCATAGGGATCAGTGTGTTTTTGTTTTTTATAATATAAACTGTAATCCCTATGCTATACTACTTTCATTCCTATGACTAATTTATTTTACAGTTGGAAGTTTGTACTTCTTTATCCCCTTCATCTGTTTCACCCTACCTCCATGTTGGTAACCATCAGTCCTTTTTCTGTGTTTGTGAGTCTATTTCTGTTTTGTTTACTTTTATTCATTTATTTTTTTAGATTCTACATGTAAGTGAAATCATGTGGTATTTCTTGTTCTCTAACTTATTTCACTTAGCCTAATACCCACTATGTTTTTGCAGATGGCAAGACTTCACTCCTTTTTGTGGCTGTGTAATATTCTACTGTGTATATATACCTCATTTTCTTTATCCATTTGTCTATCAATGGACACTTAGGTTGCTTCCATATTTTGCCTATTGTAATTAATAATGCTGCAGTAAACATAGCAGGGCGTATATATTTTTGAATTACTGATTTTGTTCTCCTTGGGTAAATTCCCAGAAGTGGAATTACTGAATTGTGTGGTATTTTTATTTTTTAGTTTTTTGAAGACCCTTCCTTACTGCTTTCCATAGTGTCTACCCTAACTTACATTCCCACCAACAATGCACAAGGTTCCCTTGTCCATACATCCTCACCAACAGTGTTTCTTGTCTTACTGATATTGTCCATTCTGACTGGTGTGAGGTGATATCTCATTGTGGATCATCTTTTTATGTGGCTGTTGGCCATCTGTATTTCTTCTTTGGAAAATGTCTATACAGGTCCTCTGCCCATTTTTGGATTGGATTATTTGTTTCTTTTTGTGGTGAGTTTTATGAGTTCTTTATATATTTTGGATATTAGCCCCTTGTTGGTCATATCATTTGAAAATATCTTCTCAAACTCAGTAGGTTGCTTTTTCATTTTGTTGATGGTTTCCTTTGCTGTACAGAAGCTTTTTTAGTTTTACATAGTCCTACTTGTTTATTTTATTTGTTTCCTTTGCCTGGGGAGACATTTCTGGAAAAAAGTTACTGATTCAAGAGTTTACTACCTATGTTTTCATTTAGGAGTTATATGGTTTCAGATCTTTTATTTAGATCTTTGATCCATTTCCATATTTGTAGATCAGTCAATGTGATATACCACATTAACAAAACAAAGGATAAAGACCATGTGATTATCTTAGTAGATATTGAAAAAGCATTTGACAAAATACAACATCCATTGATGACAAAAAGTCTCAACAAAATTGGTATAGAGGAAACATACCTCAAAATAATAAAGGCCATGTATGACAAACCCACAGCTAACATCATACTCAGTGATGAAATACTATAAGCTTTTCCTCTAACATCAGGAACAAGACAAGGAGGCCCACTCTCACCACTTTTATTCAACAGAGTACTGGAGGTCCTAGCCATGGCAATCAGACAAGATCAAAAGATAAAAGGCATCCGAAGTGGCAAGGAAGAATTAAAACTGTCACTCTTTGCAGATGACATGATACTATATATAGAAAACCCTAAATTCTCCACCAAAAAACTAAAGAACTAGTAACTGAATTCAGCAAAGTTGCAGGATACAAAATCAATATACATTTCAAGTTTATTTTTGTGTATGGTGTAAGACAGTAGTCCAGTTTCATTCTTTTGCATGTAGCACCATGGTTTAAAGAGACTTTCCTTTCTGCATTATATATTCTTGCCTTCTTTTTTTTTAATATAATTTATTTTATTATCATTAATCTACAATTACATGTGCAATATTACGGTTATTAAACTACCCCTTCATCAGGTCCCCCCCACCAACCCCCTTACAGTCACTGTTCATCAGCGTAGTGAGATGTTATAGAATCACTACTTGTCTTCTCTGAGTTGTACTGCCCTCCCCGTGCCCCCCCAACATTATATCTGCCAATCGTAATGCCCCTTTTTCCCTCTTATCCCTCCCTTCCCACCCATTTTCCCTAGTCCCTTTCCCTTTGGTAACTATTAGTCCGTTCTTGGGTTCTCTGAGTCTGCTGCTGTTTTGTTCCTTCAGTATTTTTTCTTTGTTCTTATACTCCACATATGAGTGAAATCATTTGATACTTGTTTTTTTCGGCTTGGCTTATTTCACTGAGCATAATACCCTCTAGCTCCATCCATGTTGTTGCAAATGGTAGGATTTGTTTTCTTCTTATGGCTGAATAATATTCCATTGTGTATATGTACCACCTCTTCTTTATCCATTCATCTACTGATGGACACTTAGGTTGCTTCCATTTCTTGGCTATTGTAAATAGTGCTGCAATAAACATAGGGGTGCATCTGTCCTTTTCAAATTGGGCTGCTGCATTCTTAGGGTAAATTCCTAGGAGTGGAATTCCTGGGTCAAATGGTATTTCTATTTTGAGTTTTTTGAGGAACCTCCATACTGCTTTCCACAATGGTTGAACTAATTTGCAGTCCCACCAGCAGTGTAGGAGGGTTCCCTTTTCTCCACATCCTCGCCAACATTTGTTGTTGTTTGTGTTTTGGATGTTGGCCATCCTCACTGGTGTGAGGTGATATCTCATTGTGGTTTTAATCTGCATTTCTCTGATGATTAGCGATGGAGCATCTTTTCATGTGCCTGTTGGCCATCTGAATTTCTTCTTTGGAGAAGTGTCTATTCATGTCCTCTGCCCATTTCTTCATTGGATTATTTGCTTTCTGTTTGTTAAGGTGCATGAGTTCTTTATATATTTTGGATGTCAACCCTTTATCAGATACGTTTTTATGAATATATTCTCCCATACTGTAGGATGTCTTTTTGTTCTACTGATGGTGTCCTTTGCTGTACAGAAGCTTTTCAGCTTGATATAGTCCCACTTGTTCATTTTTGCTTTTGTTTCCCTTGCCCGGGGAGATATGTTCATGAAGAAGTTGCTCATGTTTATGTCCAAGAGATTTTTGCCTATGTTTTTTTCTAAGAGTTTTATGGTTTCATGACTTACATTCAGTCTTTGATCCACCTTGAGTTTACCTTTGTGTATGGGGCTAGACAGTAGTCCAGTTTCATTCTCTTACATGTAGCTGTCCAGTTTTTCCAACACCAGCTGCTGAAGAGGCTGTCATCTCCCCATTGAATATCCAAGGCCCTTTTATCAAATATTAATTGACTGTATATGTTTGGGTTAATCTTTGGATTTTCTGTTCTTGTCCACTGGTCTGTGGGTCTGTTTTTGTGCCAATACCAAATTGTCTTGATTACTGTGGCTTTGTAGTAGAGCTTGAAGTCAGGGAGTATAATTCCCCCTGTTTTATTCCTCCTTCTCAGGATTGATTTGGCTATTCGGGGTCTTTTGTGGTTCCATATGAATTTTAGAATTATTTGTTCCAGTTCATTGAAGAAAGCTGTTGGTAGTTTGATGGGGATTGCATTGAATCTGTAGATTGCTTTAGGTAGTACAGCCATTTTGACAATATTTATTCTTCCTAGCCAAGAGCATGGGATGCATTTCCATTTGTTAGTGTCCTCTTTAATTTCTCTTAGGAGTGTCTTGTAGTTTTCAGAGTACAGGTCTTTCACTTCCTTCGTTAGGTTTATTCCTAGGTATTTTATTCTTTTTGATGCAATTGTGAATGGAATTGTTTTTCTGATTTCTCTTTCTGTTAGTTCATCATTAGTGTATAGGAAAGCAACAGATTTCTGTGTGTTAATTTTGTATCCTGCAACTTTGCTGAATTCAGATATTAGTTCTAGTAGTTTTGGAATGGAATCTTTAGGGTTTTTTATGTACAGTATCATGTCATCTGCAAATAGTGACAATTTGACTTCTTCTTTACCAATCTGGATGCCTTGTATGTCTTTGTTTTGTCTGATTGCTGTGGCTAGGACCTCCAGTACTATGTTGAATAACAGTGGAGAGAGTGGGCATCCCTGTCTTGTTCCCGATCTTAGATGAAAAGCTTTCAGCATCTCGCCGTTAAGTATGATGTTAGCTGTGGGTTTGTCATATATAGCCTTTATGATGTTGCGGTACTTGCCGTCTATACCCATTTTGTTGAGAGTTTTAATCAGGAATATTCTTGCCTTCTTTAACATAAATTAATTGACCATAAAAGTGTGATTTGTTTCTGGGCTTTCAAACTGTTCCACTGATCTATGTGTCTGCTTTCATGCCAGCATAATACTGTTTTTATTTCTATAGCTTTGTATTATAGTTTGAAATCAGGGAATGTAGTATTTCCAGCCTTGTTCTTTTTCAATAGCTTTAGCTATTTGGGGTCTTCTGTAGTTCCACACAAATTTTAGGATTATTTGCTCTTGTTCTATGAAAAATACCATTGGTGGTTTGATGGGATACATTGAATCCATGGATTGCTCTGGGTAGTATGGCCAATTGGATAATATTAATTCTTGCTCTCCATGTGTATGGAGTATCTTTTCATTTATTTGTGTTTTCCTTAATTTCTTCCTCAGTGTCTTATAGTTTTCAGAATACAGGTCTTTAATCTCTTGGTTAGAATTATTCCTAGATATTTTATTCTATTTGATGAAATTGTAAATGACATTGTTTTCTTAATTTCTCTTTGTTAGTTTTTTTATTTGTTATAGAAATGCAACATATTTCTGTATGTTGATTTCATATCATACAGCTTTACTAAATTAATTTATCAGTTCTAATAGTATTTTGGTGGAGTCTTTAGGGTTTGTTGTATATAGTATCTTATCATCTATAAATAGTTACAGTTTTACTTCTTCCTTACCAATTTGAATGTCTTTTATTTATTTTTCTTGTTTGATTGTTGGGGCTAGGACTTTCAGTACTATGTTGAATAAACATAGTCACAGTGGGAATCCTTGTATAATTCTTGATCTCAGAGGAAAAGCTTTCAGCTTTTCACAATTATGATGTTAGCTGTGGGTTTGTCATATATGGCCTTTATTATGTTGAAGTATCTTCCTTCTATACCCATTTTGTTTTGAATTTTTATTATGACTAGATGTTGAATTTTGTCAGATGCTTTCTCAGCATCTATTGAGATGATCATGTTTATCCTTCCCTTTTGTTAATGTGATGTATTACACTGACTGATTTGTAGATGTTGAACCATTTCTTGCATTCCTGGAATAAATTCCTGATCATAGTGAATGACCCTTTTAATGTATTTTTGAATTAAGCTGGCTAATATTTTGTTAAGGGTTTTGACTCTGTGTTCATCAGGGATATTAGTCAGCTATTGTCTTCTTTTATTTTGTGTCTTTTTATGATTTTCCTATTAGGGTGATGCTGTCCTTCAATGATTTTTGAAGCATTACTTCTTGTATTTTTTGGAAGAGTTTGAGAATAATAGGCATTAATATTTCACATTCTTATATTTTTATTGCTACATAGTGATTTTACCTAAAAATTTACCTAAAATTCTTCTATAAGATGAATTTAAGATTGCTTGATTTCTCTAAATGTGTATTACCAAGGATTACAAAAATCTATGATTAATTAATTTTTCTTACAATTAAACAGGCAAGGGGATAACAGTTGTATAAAAGGGAATGAATGAGTGTTCAACAACACTTCAGAGGTCTTAAAATGACACTTTTAATTTTTGTTATTCAGTTTCTAAGAAAAATTTAATGTCCTGCAAAATTTCTATCAATCAGCTCAACATGTATTTCAATATTTCTGAGTTAGTGAAATTAGTTTATTACTAAGGGAATTAGTAGGAATTGTTATGTTAGCTGCATTCATTCAAGAAACTTATAGTCCTCTATTTGGGACATTTGTAAATATGTCTCCCTAATTATTGTAATAAATTTTGATTTCTCATTTACCATATACTAGATTCAGCAAGACTTCTTTATTGTAGATGGCTATTGCGTTTTGAGAAAAAATCATTCCTCAGCTTATCATTATGGTCTGATTATCTAGTGACAGGTCAAGTTGAAACTAGCTTGATGTTAATAATGATTGATATAGTGGAAGTGGCCAATATTGTACTCTATTTCTAGGTCTTTTTCTGATAGAAAATGTTTATTTAAAATAGTTAATAAAAGTGAGAATTCTAGAGAGCAATTAAGAGAAAAAACATTTCTGAAGTCTAAGAGAACTGCAGGACAAATTGCTCACAGATGTAGATTGATGTTTTTTATCTCTTTTACTCAAATGGAATTAAATATGAAAGGATAAACATCACTGTATCAAGGAAGAGTAAGTATGACATGGAAGAATAAAGTGGCTGCGAGTTGAAGAGAGGAATAAAATAGAAAATGATAGCACATAGTAATAACAGTGAAGTCTTGAATGATGACCTATTAAAGTGTCCTGCTAGGGATTAAAAATAGAGACGGTTGGCAG
Organism: Smutsia gigantea; assembly: GCA_032199065.1. Taxonomy (NCBI): domain Eukaryota; kingdom Metazoa; phylum Chordata; class Mammalia; order Pholidota; family Manidae; genus Smutsia; species Smutsia gigantea. The sequence goes on from JAVSCE010013946.1 coordinate 378,184, forward strand.
GGTAATTGAGGAGATCAATGCATTAAAAATTAACTCAAGAATATATGTTTTTCATCTTATGTACAATTCCCTTTCTTTCATTCACACACACACACACACACACACACACATACACACACACAACACCCCACAAATAACTTGTTTAAATGCTAGGGCAGGAATAGAGAAGATAAAGGAAAAAGCAACTATAGGTAAATGGCATCTTCATGTAAATGAAGATAAATTCAATTATTAATTTTTTTTTAAGATATGTTAGCTGACTCTGTATAATAATGTTGGATTCAAGAGAGAATACTATTCTACATATATAATGGCCTCTAAAAGTTTGGTTAATACTTCAGATTCTTCTCTATTTGAAAGATCAATAATAACATTTAAAAATTAATTGAAGTACAGTTGATAAAATAATAGTTTCAGATATATAACATAGTGACTCTCACCCCAATTATAGTCACCATCTGTCACCATCCCTAGTTATTACAGTATTATTTACTATATTCCCCATGCTGTACCATTCATCCCCATGACTTACTATTTTGTAACTGGAAGTTTACACCTCCTAATCCCCTTTACCTATTTCATTTATCCCCCACCCTTATCCATCAAATACTGTGGAAAGCCAAAGACTGTGTGACTCCAAATAGTGGCAGATTATTTTGTTAGCCAATTTGTGAAAATTAAATCAGGAAAAATTGAAATTTGAGACATAAGAATTGGTGGAAGGGAAGGCTCCTATCTTCAATGGGTTTGCAGAATGAAGATAGCATAGCACTCGAGTTGGAAGTGTCCTTAGTACAGGAAACTAAGACACCTTATCTAGATGTCTTTTTCTATAACTAGCTCCATCAAAGTTTATTTTATATACAAAAGATGTGGGCCCACCTATGTCCAAGTGCCTCCCAGTAGCCTGGGAGCAATAAGGCAGTATGTCTGCTTGATGATACGTCAAAGAACTTGCTGCAGGGACCCATAAGGATCCATGGGCATGCTTGGGCATGTCCCTTGGACGTGCCCATACTAATACAGTTTGGGAGCTAGGGAGAAAGTTTCTTATTATTTTATAAGAAATAGTTATTACACGGATATGACCTTAAGACTGGCTAAATGTCAGGTACTCTGTTAGGCACCTCAGAAAGCAAGTCAACCTTAGCTACAAAATGACATAAGCAGATAAGGAAATGGTGACCATTATTTCTTTAGCTAAAATCAGGAAACTTTCTGTTTGGTACAAGTTATTGTAAATGCCATTTAGTCAATACTAAGGAAAAAAATATCAAGTTATCCTGTGGTTATTCCAAGGCCTCACACACTAATAGTAGTCATGAAATTGTAGATATTATAGCATTTCTCTTAGCTTATTATGTGTTTTCTAACTACTTTTCAATGGACTTTCAACTTTTTTTCAAAATATTCTACTGTGATTGGCAATGCTTCCTATAATTGTTGATAAAAACTCAGTTTATTAATCATACCAAGCCTGATTTTTTCTTTTCTTAATAAGAGTTAAAAATATTAAGTATGGGAAAAAAAAGCAAATCTTAATAACTTTAAAAATGTACTTCTACTTGCCCTTCATTTTTCCTCCCTTTTAATACTTCTGAACTTTATAGACATTTATATTTGATTTATGTTTCTCTTAATAGAGGAAGAACTTTGAGATTTAAGCTAGGGTGGAGGGAAGGGATTGTGATTGATTGAAGATCAGATTATAAAATGTAAACCTTGCTATTAATGGGTAGTGTCACCTAAACTATCTGGGCCCTGGATTTTTTATCTGGAAAATGAAGCCTTACACCTCAATGTTACATGAAATACTTTTGATATTGGAATCCCAATAGCCTCACATAGAGTAAAAATGCTGAAGGAAAGCTAAAGTAATCTCTCTTTCTGTCCCCCTCTTTCCCCCTCACATACACACTCAGCCACCTGGGTCCAACGGTAGAATCTTCCAGAATTCAGTGACCTTACCACTGTAGATCCTGTATCCAAGATAATGCCAAATTTCTGAAACTTATATAAATCATATATAAGTTGTGTTCTGAAACTTATATAAATCATACACACTACTCCAGATATACAGATGATTGTTAGGTATATAAATAGATGGTTGGTAGGTAGGTAGCTGGGAAGGTAAACAGGTGACAGACAAACTGATAGACACAAAGTAAATAGATAGAAAACAGGGAAGTTGGAAGAGACCGAAAGCTTTTGGGTACCAAACCCTCTTCTACCCATGACTTTGCACAAACAGCAGCCTTTCCATGTTGACTCTTCTGTAATTCCAGGAGGCTCTTCTGCTTCAAATTTAATGGTTAAGGATTTATCCAAGACTAGATAGATGGATCTAGAAAGCTAATCTATTAGTAAAACTTTAAATATCTCTACTGTACACCCAGCATATTTTCTGTTATAGGTACATGGAGAAGAAGAAAAAGGCTTTTCTGTTGCATCAGTTAATGTCAGTGATGAATTATAGGATAAGCATAATCCTTGGGTACATTTTTCAAAGTTTGAGATGTTGGCCTTGACAGTTGGAGAGTAGGATAATACACCAAGAAAACTGAATGGAACTAAAATTGGAATGAGGTGCAACAAACACCATAAATATTTATTATTTACTGTTCCTAAGTTCTTAGGGGAACATGGATGCACTAAGTGATGGGGCAGAAACAACCTTCTTAGAAACTCTAGCAAAAAGAATCTTCTTTAAGAGAGAAGGAGAAAACAGAGTTAGAAGAGCTTATTTTTAACTAGTAAAACCACATACAACATGGGTGGGCAACAATGGGAATCTGGCTTATTGAATGTTTCTTCTGCACCTACATTTCAAAAATTTGTGGTGGGTTTAAAGTACGTGAGATCCTCAAGACAGTCCTTGTCTGGTCATTTCTATTTGTCTCAAGTAATGAAATGCTTCTCCATGAGAGAGATCTTTCTTTGACTAGCTATGCTTTCATGATTCATCCTGAAACAGAGCAGCACCGTTACCTCATCAAGGACACGCTGTGAGATATCCTACTACATTCTGGTTACACTTGCAAGATTTAAATCTGTAACATTTGCATAGTTTGTGTCCTAAGTGCCATAGCAACTGTAACTTCATTACCCTTTTATACCGTAAAAATCCTGTTTCCCCCATCAAAAAGAAGAAAGAATGACTAAGCTAATTGTGTCTAGATTCAGACTAGGGGACAGGTAATTTTCCATAGAAATTCCTATCCTCCTCACCTACTAGGATAAAGAGATAGCTATTTGATTTTCATAACATGAAACAAAGTATATTTGTTTAACTTGGTTTATTCCCCTGTGTAATTTCTTTGCTGTGTTTTTTCCTTCCTTACTCATTATACCATGCACCTCTCTAATGGCTGGGCAGTCTTCTGGAAAATATGATGAAAGGGGGATAAAGTTTCTGACACATCAAAGGTAAATGAGGTTAAACTGCCCAAGGAAACAAAGTAATTAAATCAACGTACAAGATGAGAGCTTGGAAGATACTAATTTGGAATGGCCACTGCCCTTCAATCCAAAGTATACCTAAAACCCTTCAAGACTAGAAATATTTGTGATTTTGAAAGACTTGCAGAAAAAAAAGGCCTACAACCTCTTCAAATGTTAAACATTTTAGAAAACGATAATATATGTTAGTCTGGTACCAACCCTTTTTGTTAGACAGTCTTCCTTATGTTAACTCAATTCTGACAGCCTGTTTTATCATGTTCTTTCTTAGTAAAGTCAGATAATAGTTAGAAATAATACTTTGGGATATATGTGATTTTCATAGGCTCTGCTGCCCTGTAGCAGTGGGGGAAAGTCAGAAAAGACTTGTCTTCCCTTTTCAAATACAAAAAGAAAGGTATTCATTGGCTTTATGAGGAAGAAGATGCAGTGGAGCCTGGGGTTTCTTGACTTTACCAACAATAAAAATTCCTGCCACCTCAGAAACTAAAGAATAAAGGGCCATGCTCCTCAAACTGAACCATGGTTGACAGGCTGCATTAAGGTCTACCTCATATCTGACTTTGGATCCAACGTTTTCCGTATTTCAGCATCTCATGAAGAGCTGATATTTTAGTTAACAATTCTTTGGACTCTGATGCCAGGGTGTGTGTGGGGGGAATGAGAAGTGCCGTACATAGGTAGAACTTCTAAGGAAGTATGTATAGACTAATGGACTGAGTCAGAGCTTGAAAGGGAATGCTGTCTTCCTTTGGGAAAAAAATTAAATTATTTTATTGATTGTCTTGCTTCCAAAGTTTTGTTTCTATAATGTTAACTGTTTCTGTTATATAACAATTCTAAATGTTTCATACTAATTAAGTTTCATCATTCTGTGTGTGCTAATTACCCCCTGACCTAGGACCTAGCATTGCACTACTTCCGTTTTCTATCTTTTCTTAATCCTCAGGTAATCTCAACTACTATTTAGGCTTTATTTATTTTATTGAGGTACATACAATAAAATTCACAAAACAGTGTACAGCTCAAAGAATGTTGACATATGTATATACTCATAACCATCATCCAAATCAAGATATCAAACATTCTATTTTTTTTTTCCCCTTTCACCTATGTCACCCATACCCTAACTCTCTTCCCCTATGGAAACTACCAGTCTGTGCTCTGTGCCTATGAGTCTATCCTGTTTTTGTTTCTTTTGTTTTTTAATGCTTTTTAGATTCTACTTATAAGTGAAATAATACAGTATTCGTCTTTTTCTATTTTGTCTTTAGGTCTGTCCATATTGTCACATACGGCAAGATTTCATTTTTTTTATAGCTGAGTAGTATGCCATTGTATATGTGCACCACATCTTCTTTATGCATTCTTCTATCACTGGACGCTTAGGTGGCTTCCATGTCTTGGGTATTGTAAATAATGCTGCAATGAACAAAACAGTGCGTATGTCTTTTTAAATTGATGACTTTGTTTTCTTTGGGTAAATTTCCAGAAGTGGTATTACTGGCTTGTATGGTATTTCTATTTTGAGGTTTTTGAGAAAATTCCATACTGCTTTCCATAGTGTCTGTACTAATTTACATTCCCAACAGTGCACAAGAGTTCCTTTTTCTTCACATCCTCACCAACAGTTGTTACTTCTTGTTTTGTTGATACTAGCCACTCTGACTGGTGTGAGGTGATATTTCACTGTGATTTTGATTTGCATTTCCCTGATGACTAGCTATGTAGAGCATTTTTTCATGTGTCTGTTGGCCATCTTCTTTGGAAAATAGCATTTCAGGTCCTCTACCCATTTTTAATCAGGTTGTTTGTTTTTATGTTGAGTTGTACGAGTTCTTTATATATTTTGGATATTAGCCCCTTGTTGGATATGTCATTGCAGGTATCTTCTCTCACTCAGTGGGTTGCCTTTTCATTTTGTTGATGGTGTCCTTTGCATGCAGACATTTTTAGTTTAATGTAGTCCCACTTGTTTCTTTTCGCCTTGTTTCCCTTTCCCAGGGAGACGTATCCAGAAAAAATTACTCATGTTCAAGAGATTCCTACCTGTGTTTTCTTTTAGGAGTTTTATGGTTTCACATCTTATAATTAGGTCTCAAATCCATTTCAATGTTATTTTTGTGTATGGTGTTAGGCAGTGGTCCAGTTTCATTCTTTTGCATGTAGTTGTCCAGTTTCCCCAGCACCATTTTTCACAGAACTAGAACAAATAATCCTAAAATTGTATGGAACCACAAAAGACTCAGAATAGCAAAAGCAATCTTGAAAAAAAAAAGGAACAAAGCTGGAGTTACCGCACTCCTTGATTTCAGTCTTTGGGCTTTAAATGCTAAACAATGATTCCCTTATATGTATGTCCACACAATACCTTTTCCTTTATCCAGAATCCTATATATGCCTAGCTGAAATCTTTGCATGGTTGTCTAAGAGCCATTTCAAAAGCAACATGTCCCAAACAGAATTCTTCATTTCAACCCCTGCCACCACTCAATCTGGTCTTTCCCTGATTTTTCCCACCTCAGTAACATTTCCATTACTCTAGTTGCTTATGTTAAAAACCACGGAGTGATTCTACAGTCATATCTTTCACTTACACTTTACAATCAACTCGTGCTCAGGTCATGATGCCTTTTCCCTCAAAATATACCCCAAACTCACCACTTCTAACAAACACGATAGCTCCAAACCTGGTCCTAGACATCATCTTATTTGTCTGGATTACTGCAGTAATCCCAGTTGCTTCCTTCTGTACTGGATTCACTAACCCCGAGTCTCCATTCAACCACAAGAGCAATCCTTTAACAACATGTCAGATCTTGTCCCTCTGCTTAAAACTACCCACTAGTTTCCCATTTCAGACACGTCCCACATTATCCACCATTAGCTACCTTTCTCTGACCTCATCTCCTATTGTCTTCCACTTACTCTCTTCCAGACACACCGAACTTTTTGCTAGTCTTTGACTTCTGTTTCAGTACAACTTTAACTACTATTTTCTCTTCCGAGAAAACTCTTCCCAGTTACTTTGAATGGCTTGCTTCTTTCCTTTCTTCAGAAATCAACTCATAATATAACATCAAAAAGTCCTTCCCTGAAAAGCTTTAGACATGCCTGTTCACACAGTGGGTCTCCCTTATTCCATTTTATTCATAACACTTTTTACACATGACATTTTATTTAAACTCCACAAATTAAGACAGGGGGTTGTTTGTTTACTTTTATATCTACAACACCTAGAACAATGCTTGGATGAAAGAAAATGGTATTTGTGAGATCTTCTGAGGCATTGCCTCTGGAACAGAAATGGCTGTTTTCTGGCTGGAGTTATGACAGTGTTCCTTGACATCATTACTTTTCTCTTCACAAGCAGTGAAAGTAACAAATGAATCCCATATCCTAAACTTGTAATTCTGGACATTTGGAGAAAGGTTATTAAAGATGGCCAGGACTCCCTACTGCATTCATTGGCTAAATAAGTCATTTATTTATTTATTCATTCATTCAACACATATTTATTAAATCCCTTCATACAAAATGCCTGGCTCTATAAGAGTGCAAAGTTGATTCAGATTTGTCCTTGGAGGGCTTACATATATTCCTCTATTGCAAGGCCTGTGTATTGCAGTGATTTTGTTTCACTGCACAATGGCTACTCATTTTCTAGATATTTCTAACACAACTCAGCACTCCAGAAATAATGAAAACCCAACACATTTCATTACAAAATAATAACAGCAACAAAATCCTCAACCAGACTGGAAATCAAAAGTGCCTCAGAATCCAAACCTTAATATGCTTTTCACTCAGACTCCTAGAATGATGACATTCCTTGAACTTGTTTAGGATTTTCATTTGCCATTTTCTAATTAAAACTTGGGAATTGTGTCAAAATATAATAGAAAACGTTACTGTTGATTACATTTTTTTCTAAATGGTCACACTTTAAAATGGGAGTCATAAGTACCACAATCTCACTTTACCTTTAAGGACTTCCAAATCCAGCAATAAAGAATGTCCTGTCTGCAATTTGTTATTGCCCTACAGGGCAGCAATACCAAAATTATGTTACTTAGTAATGATTTAATTGTTAAAATGTAGGAACATATATTTCAAAGTTAGAGATTAAACTATCATCTTTATTAAATCTTGCAGAAGTGGACAAGTTTGAATTACAAAAATTAAAAAGATGTATAGATTAGAAATGGAAATCATATCTATAAACATTGAAATGAACCGTTTAGAGAGATGATACCACTGAAACACTAAATAGCGATTAAAACAGAATAAATATTTATTAAATGAGACTGATTTATTAGGCTGTGTTGGACTTAACTGTAATTTGCTATCTGAATCATATCTCATTCTGATACAGCTTTCATTAAATCTGAAGTTTCAGATTTGAAGGGATATCATATGTTCCCTTCAGTTTTTAATCTCTTTGAAATATCAGTTTGATTCTTAGGAAGGTTCTGAAAGTCACAGACTGAAGTCTCTTGATTATCGATGAGGCTGTTCTGCTCTGCCAGTCCTGGCTAGAGAAGACAAACCATCACAAGATCATCAGTCTTCATAAGGGCAGAACTCTTTGTCATGACCAAGGACCTACAATAGTGCCTAGCAATAAATATTTGTATCTATATCTATATCGATATTTCTCTCTCTAGATGAATTACTTATTAATTTCCTCATACCTAAAATGAAGTGATTTAGTCACAGAAATTTTACCCAAAATGGTATCTAGGGTTCACCAGTTAGATATTAAAAGGCATTCTCTGAAAAAATAGATTCTATGGGTCAAATATGTTTGAGAAGCAGAGTTAAACAACTCTATTAGGATTTCTTTCCTGAAGGACATTTCAGAACTCTTATATAGAAACATATGTTGCAAATATCTAAGAGAAGAAAAGCTCATGTAGCATTTCTTAAACCTTTGATTTTCCTACAACGCATCTGTAAAAATTACAATACATAAGTTTACCTATTTTTTCTCCCATACATTGACTTATTAAAAGGGTCTCTGCTCATTGTTCAATATCACTGCATTCAAAAATACTAATCATGTTCTGCACCTTCTCTACAGTTACTTGGGTTAGGTAGCAAAAGAAAACATTCTGTTACAGTTCTGTTCTTACCAACAAAGACAAATTGAAGTTGAGATTTGAAACATTCTTTGCAGTAAATTTAATGCAAACCCCCCTGCTACTCCATGTTAAGTAAGCATAGGCTAGATGGCTAGCCCTGCTACTTAGTTTTCTTATCCTCCTAGAAATGAGTCCACAACTCAGAAACAAGTTAGTGTTGAGGAAGGCAACACCCTTGGTCTCAATAAAGGAGCTGTTCTTAAGTTGCTAATGACATCTGGGAAATCCATTCATAAGGCATCAAACAAGTTTGTACGGATACTACTTTTTTGGTTGATATATAAGGTTTTCTCGAGTATCTGACTTCAATGCCTGGACCAAAGCCATTCCTGATCCAACGTTCATCATCCTTAGTTTTCTGGGAAATCTACTCTTTGGTAATGTTGGACATTCTGGAAGTGCTGAAACTCAGTATCTTTTTTTTTTTCTCCCTCAGACCAGCTACTGAGGAGTTCTAGATTCTTCTTGCTCTTCTCTCATTTTGTAATGAGCTATTCATCAGCCATATTCACCTGACTCTGTATTAAGGCTCCTTTGAAACTGTTCATTCTGGAATCAGTTTATCTCAGTGAAAACTCCAACTCCGCCATTTATTCTCTGACAACTAGTCTTTCTGCCTCAGCTCTGTCATTTGTAAAGGAGGGACAATTATAGCTCTTACCGTAAAATTATTGTGAGGATTAAACAAAGAATGACATAAAGGCTTAGTAGTACGTTTAGTAGTAAATGAATTTTCAGTGACTGTTCGTTATTTAATAAAATCCTCTGTAATAGTCCTCCTGCTCTCCAACTCTGTGCTGACCTCCACCCCCAGGGACCTATATTCTTTTAAAATGCTCTTTTCTAAGATCCAGAATGTTATTGCCTTACCTAAATTAGAGGCAACTGTTGTTCCTCCATTAACATTTAGCTATAGTGTTTACCACATATAAACAAACTGACAGTTTTGGTACCTACCAAAGATAGCACATATTCAAATGTGTGAAAAGGAGGATTGCTGGGGAAGGGAGAGCAGAGAGGGTGGTAGATGTTGAGAAATGCTGAATTTTCTGCACTGGTGGTTTACACCAATTAGTCACACTTAATTATTCAGCAATATATTTCAGTTTCAGTCTATTAACCTAAGTTTTCACTATGGCTATATGGCACACCTAATCTGCAGCAGGATAGTTGATTTTTTCACCCTTTTTTCCCCTACCATATTAGCAAGTGATAGCCAAACAATCACAGCTAGACTACAGTGCTCTAAACAAGCTGTCAAAGAAGCTAAAATAACTAGACAAACTATGGCACAATCTGTTTATTTTCAGTTGTCTGAACATGGCCTGAATCTCTCACTATATTCAATTTCCTGTTAAATCTTACCTTCCTGAAATTTTGTTTTCTTGTTTTTACTGAATAATTCAGGGATGGTAAAAGAAACAGGGGTATAAAGAAAGTTAAGCACAGTTATTTGCCAGAATTGTATGGCAGATGTTTAGAACCCATGACAATTAGTTGTGTCCAAGGGTAGCAAACACACAATGGACTAACACTGTCCATCAGACTCCTGATTGAAAAACTTGTAGGTAGGTTAATGCAGCGTCTGGCTTAAGATTCAATGTGTCAGCATTTCTTCCTGTCCTTTTATTATTTCTTTTTTTTTTCCTCCTGGAGAAAACAAAGGGAAGCCTGTTCATCCCCACAGGGATCATGCATGACAAATTTAATTCTAATAGGTACATTTACAAGGAAAATGTGTGACACCAAACCTGTGGAGAGACTTGGAAAGTGAGCATTATGTCAGCCAAAACTGTAACAAAGCAGCTCATGAAAAATAGCTTTCTAATAAGTAAAACGAAAGTGACAAAAGTAGATGTGGAACAGGCTAAATATGGAATGGTAGTCAAGTGAAAGATAGAAAAACCCAATCCTAATTTATAGAGAATCCAGAAAAAAAGAGGAGGGAGCTTTGCTTTCAGCTTTCTGCAGGTGGACTAAATAATGTCCTTCTTTCCTCAAATTCTTCTCCTTGTGAGAAGCCATCGCGACCATAGGAGACAGAGACTTCCCTGATCAGTGTCATCAAAGATGCTTTGTACATCATCCACTGCCCACTTTAGGAGTGTTCACAAAGCAGCTTTTTCCAGAAAAATATTCTTCTTGTGAATATGGCTTATTTTATCTTTGTCATATTTGGGATCTCACTTTGGCGTGAGAGCGTGCTGTTTGACAAGAGCCCGGGAGCGGGGCGTTCACGCCATTTTCTGTGAAAAAGCCCTGGAACTGGTGCCCGAGCTGCACCGTGCACGGGAAGGGCAGCTGCCCCCCTTCAATGAAGATGGACTCAGGCAAGTTCTGGAAGAAATGAAAGCTTTATATGAACAAAACCAGTCTGATGTGAATGAAGTGAAGTCAGGCGGGCGAAGTGATCTGATACCAACCATCAAATTCCGACACTGCTTGCTGAGGAACCGACGCCGCATGGCCGCGTACCTGTATGACCGGCTGCTGCGTATTAGGACCCTCCGGTGGGAGTACGGCAGCGTCCTGCCAAACGCTGCATGGTCGCACATGTCTGCTGAAGAAGTGAGTGAGCTGCTGCTCAGTGTACGGCTGGGGAAATGCTGGGCCTCTGGCACTGTTCTGTGATAGCGTTTATGGTATTTTTCTTTAACTTCTGTTTTCAGTAGTTTTTGGTCTGTATATATTTAATATAAACTTATGAGAGTAGCAGGAGTAATTTTAAGTGCTCTAAGGAAAGTTTTCTTATTACCTAACAGAATAAAGTGTCCCATTATGTTAGTTACTAGTAATTCATCAGGATTAAAAAACTGGCTTTACTGTTTGGGGAAAAATTTTTTTTTTTTTAGTTTTCTAAGAAACACACTCTGACATAAACATTAGGGTAAAGGTAGTTTACTTGGGAAGGACAGGGGACACTGGTAAAGAAGTGGTGAAGTAAAATATAGAATGCAAGGAGATGAAACAGAGAGAGAGACTCAGGGAAATGATAAAAAACACATGCATTAGACTGGTTACTTTCAAGTGGTGGGGAGTATGGATATTTGTGGACCAACTGTTGCTCTAGTCTTTGGTTAAGCCTGCTTTGGGATGTTAAGTTCTCAGCACTTCCGTCTACTTTAAGTTCTGGGGGTAAGAATTCTAGGCACAGATGCAGGAATGGCCACCTGAATGCCGGTTAGATCATACTGGAAAGTTTAAGCAATGTGCAGAGTAAAAGAGAGCGCCATTTTAACAACTATGTGAGACCCTATTTCATGCATTTGTGTATACTTGTCTTTCTCTTTGTTGCAACTTAGGCTTTGTACCCATTTTCCCTTTGGCCCATTTTTTTATACACATTTTTCTACTTTTATCCATTTATGTAAGGTTCCCCTATCATTTTTAGAATGAGAATGGGTACAAACCAACAAAATGGCTCACTGATTAATTCAACAATTACATTTTATATACCTGCTGCATGTTAGGCACTATTGTTCACACTGAAGATAGAGTAGTTGGCAAAATATAGATAGTGCCTACCTTTATTGAGGTTATAGTCTATTTAGTGATTCCCCAAAGAGATCAGAGGAGGTAATGTAATTCAATTAAATGAAATAAAAAAAATCTGTATAATCTTCCCAATATCTTCCAAGAAGGAGAATACTTCCATTTCTTCTATTTTCTCTTTGATAGCTCTTACTAGTTAAAGTTGCATAGACATTTTAAACAAGAAGAACAAATCAGGTATCTACATTCTATCCAGACTCACTATAAATAGTACTGGCTAATTGTATCTTTAGTTGTAAACATTGTTTTTCAATTCATTAAAAAAATATGAGAGCCTACTTTGGGACAAACATTAAATTATACTCTGGGAATCCACAGATGAACAATACATGAGTTCTACCCTCAAGGAGCATACAGACAAACTATCTGGGAGACTGACAAGCAGAGATGAGAATAACAAGAGTAGTGCCAGAGGTAGAAAGTGTAGTAAAATGGCATGTGACCTTCACTGTTACTTATATAGCAGTAGATACTCTATTTTGTCAGCCCAAAATTTGGGGAGGCAATATTTTAAAATAAAAAATATTTTCTACCTTAACTGTGGTTGAACTGGGTTAGCTATGACTGTGCTTGAAATGAGATGTATCTATCAGAATAGTAATTGATAAATCCATTTCAACATCTATCAGCTCTGGCACAGACACAACAAGTTGTCCTTTCCCTGTATGCACAAAAATGAATTAAAAACTACCACAAGACCTTCAGCCTTACTACAAATCATTTTCCCTAAGAAGTCTCTGATATGGCACTTAGATGTAGAAAGATTGGGTAAAGCTTTTTGTTACCATTCAGCACACTACATTATAATCTTCACTTTAGAGTCTTACCTGGGATTCAAGACTGATAATGTCAAGAACTCAGATCACAGCATCACATTTTAATTAGAAGAAACTGCTTTACCAGTGTCACTTCTGGGTATCTAGGAAAGGACCATGCCCATCTTACAAAAATAGGGTTCACTGTGTTTCAAGAAATTAAATACACATTCCGAAACCATTAGATTTCAAAATAGATATGGGGTCAGTTTTTAGACCTAATGTCTAATTATTAGATATACACATTGGGCAGAACACTTATCCTGAGTTGTCACATTTGTTTGACTTCTACTGTCACATTTGTATAAGATTTAAGAAAGAACTCTTAATGTTTTTATAGACGTGAAGTGGAAACAGTTATCACCATGTAAGATCTTAAAACGAGTATAAAAATATTAGTTTTCAAAACAGACAAAGGAGTTGAAGTAGGAGGAGAAAATAAGCTTGGAGTGATGTCAACATCATGGAGCATGAAGAGTTCCCTCTTTCCCTATCCTTTGATTTACAACGAATCAGATATCATAACTGGAAAAAATAAAAACTCTGTGCACAGCCTACTAGGACACCTGAGAGATCCATTTATCTGTGCACCTGAAAGTGAGTGGATTGGACTGTGGGGGAAGTGGCAGAACAAGGGGAGTGGTGGTGGAGCTCATGATGGTAGAGATGGTGATGGCAGAGAAGGTGGCTGCTGGTCATGCAGTGAGCCAACATGAGCTTTTTGGCAGAGGAGGTGGAGAGTGAAGGTGACAAATGGAGGTCTAATTAGCCATGCATGTTACAGCTGGAGGGATCGGTTGCTCTCTGAAGAGAGACCACAGTGATTGGGGGAAGGGAAAGGGAAGTAGGCAGACAAAGAGAACTGAAGGAAAGTATCTCCTGCTGTCTTCCATAGAAGGTAAGGTGTCTGCTCATGGACCTTTCAGACACCCTCCCCCAACTAGAAGATTTCCCCGTTCTAAACTAGACACCCCCAAAGCCCCAGGTTCTAAGTATACACTTCTCCCCATTCAATTCTGCCACCAAACTTTGCTTTTGTTATTGTTTTTTAATGCCTATGCTATCAATCTTAGTGGTCCCTCAGCTGCAGTAAGGGAAACAAAAAAATTGTGCTACAATACCACCTTCTGGAAAATAAAGTAAAGGCTCCTAACTACCAACCTGTTGAAAGGTAAGCAAAAACTTGTCCAAATAAGAAAGGTGTTGACTACTTCAAATGTGGCAGCAGAAGCACTTTTAATCAAATACCATGAAAAACAGTAATATAGTATCAACAAAATAAAATGACAGATTTCCAGCAGTGGAACCCAAAGACATGGGAATATTATGCTCTAGCTGATAAAGAATTAAAATAGCTGTTACAAAGAAATGCAGTAAACTCCAGGCAAACCAAGGAAGGCAATACAAAGATCTCAGGAAATTAATGAACAGAGGTACTTTAACAAAGTGATTGAAACTCTAAGAAAGAGACAAATGCTGGAGCTGAAGAATTCAATAAATGAGATAAAGGATGCTTTGGAAGTATAGTAGGTCATAAAGAAGATAGAAATAGCAAACTCAAGGATATAACTATAGGAAGGACTCAGATGGAAGAGAAAAGAGAGTACATTATGTACAAAGGGGAAAAATTCTATGAGAACTATCTGACTCCATTAGAAAAACCAACATAATAATAATGGGCATCAAGAAGGAGAAGAGGCAAAATGGAGCAGAAAATCTATTTAAAGAAATAATACCTAAAAACTTCCAAAACATGAAGAAAAAACTGGATATTCAAGTCTATAGAGCTAACAGACCATCTTATTATCTCAATGAAAATGACCTTCTCCAAGACACATTATATTAAAACTGTTAAAAGTCAACTATAAAAAAAAGAATTTTAAAGGCAGACAGGGAAAAAAAAACAACAGTAACCTACAAAGATACCCCCATTAGGCTAGCAGCAGACTTCTCAGCAGAAACTCTACTGGCCAGGAGAGAGTAGAATGACATATTCAAAATATTGGAAGAAAAAAATTTCTAGCCAAGAGTATTCCATCAGTTATCTTTCAGATATGGAGAAATAAAGGCTTTCCCAGACAATCAAAAGCTGAAGGGGTTCATGATCACTAGACCTGCCTTATAAGATATGCTGAAAGGAGCTCTTCAACCTGAAATGAAAAGATGAAAGTACACAAAAGTGTGATTAAGGTGATAAATAGTTAGAATACTGTAATTCATTTTTAGAATGGTATGTTAAACTCTTAACTATAACATAAAGGTTAAAGGAAAAAAGCATTAAAAATATCTGTAGCTACTACAACTTGATAACAAAATCACCGTGTAAAAAGAGATAACTTGTGACATAAAGTATAGAAGGTGAAGAATAAGAAGATGGAAACTAGAGGCAAATGAAGATAAATTTCTATCAGCAAGAAAAGGACTACTTTATCTATGAGATGTTTTTTGTAAACCTTATGGTAACCACAAAGCAAAAATCTAGAGCAGAGATACAAGACATAAAAATGGGGGAGACTGAGCAAATCACCATGCAAAACCAACTTACAAAAGAAAGAAGGAAAAGAAAACAATGGAAGACAAAATAACCAGAAGACAAAGGATAAAATGGCAAGTAAATTTCTTACATATCAATAATCACCCTAAATGGAAATGGATTATTCAAAAGGCACAGAATAGCTGGGTGGATTTGAAAAAAAAATATGCTGCCTATAGGAGGCTTATTTCAGTTCTAAAGACACACACATACAGGCTCAAAGTAAAAAAATGGAAGATGATATTCTAAGCAAATGGAAACCAAAAGGTGAGCATAGCCATACTTATATCATACAAAATAGACTTCAAGCCAAAAAAGGGTCATAAGACACAAAGAAGTTCATTATGTAATGATAAAGGGGTTCATACATCATCTTTGTAGATCAAGAAGATATAAAAATTGTAAATATATATACTCTCAACACTTGAGAACCTGAATAATTAAGCAATTACAGACCTTAAGGGAGAAATAGATAATAGTACAATCATTGTAGGTGACTTCGGTACTCTATTATCAGCAGTTGATCATCTAGACAGACAATCACCAAGGAAAAGCTGGAATTGAACCACATCTTAGAACAAATGTATGCAATAGATGTGTGCAGAAAATTCAATCTAACAGCAAATGATGCACATTCTTCTCAAGTGCACATGAACCATTTTCCAGCATAAGTCATATAATAGGCCACAAAACAAATCCTACAATATTTAAGAAGTCTGAAATCACAAAGTTCTCTAATTATAGTGGTACAAAACTAGAAATTAATGAGCAGAAAATGAGAAGATCCACAAATATGTAGAAACTAAGCACCACATTTCTAAACCATTGAGTGAAAGAAGGAATCAAATGGAAAACAAAAATTTATTATGAAATAAATGAAGATGAAGACACAACATATCAAATATTGTGGGATGCAGCAAAAGCAGTTCTGATTGGAAAGTTTATAACAATAAACACATATGTTAAAAAATTATAAATATTTCAAATAAACATACCTTGAAGAACTAGAAAAAGAACATATTAAGCCCAAAGTTAGCACAAGAAAGAAAATAATAGGATCAGAGAAGAAATAAAGGAAATAGAGACCAGAAAAACAATAAAAGGATCAATGCAACAGAGCTGTTTCCTTGAAATGTTAAAATTGATAAACTTTTAGCTAGACTGAAAAAAAAAGAGAAAAGACTCATATAAATAAAATTAAAAATGAAAGCAGAGACATTACAACTGATACTACTGAAATACATAGAACCATAAGAGAGTACTATGAACAAATACAGGCTAACAAATTACATAATCTAGAAATGGGTATATTTCTATAAACATACAACCTACAGAGACTGATCAGAAAGAAATAGAAAATTTAAACAGACCAGTTTTTTTTAAATAATTTATTTTGGTTCATTAATCTACAATTACATGTGCAATGTTATGATTATTAAACTACCCCCATCATCAAGTCCCCCCCACCAACCCCATTACAGTCACTGTCCATCAGTATAGTGAGATGCTATAGAGTCACTACTTGTCTTCTCTGAGTCCATCAGTAGATGAATGGATAAAGAACATGTGGTACATATACACAATGGAATATTATTCAGCCATAAGAAGAAAACAAATCCTACCATTTGCAACCACATGGATGGAGCTAGAGGGTATTATGCTCAGTGAAATAAGCCAAGCTGAAAAAGACAAGTATCAAATGGTTTCACTCATATGTGGAGTATAAGAACAAAGAAAAAAACTGAAGGAACAAAACAGCCACAGACTCACAGAACCCAAGAACGGACTAATAGTTACCAAAGGGAAAGGGACTGGGGAAGATGGGTGGGAAGGGAGGGATAAGAGGGAAAAAGGGGCATTATGATTAGCAGATGTAAACAGACCAGTTTTGAGGAGAGATACTGAATCAGTAATCAAAAAACTTGCATCAGAAAATCCAGAACTAGAAAGCTTCACTGGAGAATTCTAGTAAACATTTAAAGAAGAATCAATACCAATTCTTTCCAAACTCTTCCCAAATATTGAGGAAGAGGCAATACTTCCAAACTCATTCTACAAGTCCAGCATTACTTGATACCAAAACCAGATAAGGATACAGCAATATAACTATAGATCATTATCACTGATGGATATAGATGCCAAGATTCTCAAAAAAATATTATCAAACCAAATTAAAGGATGTATTAAAAGTCTTATGCACCATGACCAAGTAAAATTTATCTCTCTGATGTAAGGATAATTCAATAATGCAAATGAATAAATATAATTAATCACAACAATAAAATGAAGGATAAAAATCACATGATCATCTCAATAAATACAGAAAAAGCACTTGACAATATACAACATCTTTTTATAATAGCCCTTAACAAACTGTGTATAGAAGGACCTATCTCCAAATAATAAAGGTCATATATAACAAACCCACAATTAACATTATACCCAAAGGAGATAAATTGAAAGTGTTCTCCTAAAGATCAGGAACAAGGTAAGGATGACCACTCTCACCACTCCTATTCAGTATAGTACTGGAAGTCCTAGATAGAGCAACTGGGAAATACAAAGGAATAAAAAGTATCCAAATATAAAAGGAAAAATTAAAAATTTAAATTGTTATTGGTTGATGATATGATGTATATATAGAAAATCCCAAAGAATCAGTCAAAAAAACTGTTGTAATTAATAAAAAATTTTAGTAAAATGGCAGATACAAAATCAACATACAGAAATCAATTTCATTTCTTTGCACTAATTATGAGGCATTTGAAAAAGAAAACCCATTCACAATAGTATCCAAACCAATAAAATATTTAAAAATAAATTTAACCAAGGAAGTAAAAGATTGTAGAATGAAAAATATAAAACTTTGCTTAAAGGAATCAAAGACACAAATAAATGGAAAGATGTCCCATGTTCATGAATTGGAACAACTAATATTATTAAAATGGCCATCTACCCAGAGCCATCTCCACATTCAGTGCCAATGATGTTATTCAAAGAATAGAAGAAACAATACTAAAATTTGTGTGGAATCATAAAAGACCCCAAACAGCCAAAGCAATCCAGAGGAAAAAGAACAAAACCAGAAGTACCACACTTTTGGATTTGAAACTGTGTTACAAAGCCATGTAATACACACAATATGTTACTGAACCAGAAATAGGCACACTGTTGATGGAATAGAATAGAGAGACCAGAATTAAACCCCAGCATATGAAGTCAGCTAATATCCAATGAGGAAGCCAAGAATACCCAGGGTAGAAAGGTTAGTCTCTTCAATAAGTGGTGCTGCAAAAACTGGAGGAACACATGCAGAACAATTAAATTAAACCCCTATATCACACCATTCAAAAATTAACTCAAAATGGGTCAAAGATGTAAACATAAGGACTGATACCATAAAACTCGCAGATGAAAATGTAGGTTAAGAAGCCCATTTATAATGTTCTTGGAAATTTTTGGGGCCTGATACCTAAAGCACAAACAACAAAAGAAAAAATCAACAAATGGGACTACATCAAACTCAAATGCCTCTATAAAGCAAAAGAAACAATTGACAAAATGAAAAGATGACTTACAGAAGGGAGAAAATATTTGCAAACAATAGGTTGGATAAGGGTTTAATATCCAAAATATCCAAATAACTCAGTCAACTCAATAACAGCAAAAACAGCAAATGGACAATTAAAAAATAAGCAGGACCATATAGACATTTCTCCAAGGAGGACATCAGAATGGCCAATGGACACAAGTAAAAATAATCATCAGTAATCATCAGGCAAATGCAGATCAAAACCACAATGAGATATTGCCTGACACTTGTTAGAATGGCCATCATCAAGAATATGAGAAAATACTTCTGGTGAGTTTTGAGGTCAGTAGAGAACCCATACATACACTTGGTAGGAATGTAAATTGGTCCAACCACTATGGAAAACAACATGGAGTTTCCTCAAAAAATTAAACATCTACCATTCAATCCACAAAGTTCACCTCTGCATATATACCTCATGAATCAAAACAGGATTTTGATGAGATATATGCACTCCCATGTTTATCACAGTATTATTCACAATTTCCAAGAGATAGAAACAACCCAAATGCTCATCAACAGATGAGTGGATAAAGAAAATGTGGCACATATATACAATGGAATATTATTCAGCCATGGAAAAGGAAGATATCCTTCCATTTGTGAACAATGTGGATGGACCTTGAGCACAATATCCTAAGACAAATACTGTATGATATCACTTTTATGTGGAATCTTAAAAGTTAAACCTGTAAAAAGCAGAGTAAAATAATGGTTACAAGGAGATGGGATGAGGGTTGGGGGATAAGACTGGTAGTGTTTAAGGGTACAAATTTGCAATGAGTAGTAAATAAGCCATAGAGATATAACATACAGTATAATGAATGTAGACAATAATATTATACTATAATTATATATGTGAAAAATACTACTACATCAGCTATTATAGTACAGTAATGTAAATTATCAAAGTAACACTGTACACCTTAAACTTACACAACTTTAATGTCACTTATTCAATCTATAAAATAAATGATAAATACAAATTTTAAAAAGGAGAAACTAAGCTCTAGATCTGTCAATTTTTGACTTTGGCCAAGTCAAAAAGCCCCTCTGTGAAGACTGTACTAAATGGTTCCTAAGATCTCTTCCAACCCTGATATTTCATTTCTTGCTGCTATTCAATACAAAGATATAAAAATTTGGATTAAGTATGTTCAGGTTTAAGAGCAGTTTTCCTTAAGTATAGTAGAGAGTCCATACCAGACCTGATCTAGAAAAGTGAGGACTGATTGGGAAGGGATCTAACCAGAACACCTCTCTGAAGGATCTGATTAGAAATTTCAGTTTAATTCAAGGAAATCACCTTTGATAGGCCTAATAATTAAGGGGAAGAATAAGAAAATGATGTGCCAAATTCTGTGAGGCATTTATGCCTAGTATCTCATTTTATCCTGAAAATAGTGAATTTGTTATTTCCACTTTACAAGTGATAAAATCAAAGTTCAAAAAGGTTAATTTATCAAATTATCACACACTATTGAATTATAAAAATGGTATTCATGACCCCTCTCATTACAATTAAATACTTTTGATATAAAGAACTCATACTACTTGGTAACAATAACAACAAAACAACCCAAATAAAATATGGGCAAAGGACCTGAATAGATAGTTCTCCTAAGAAGATATATGAAAAGCCAACAGGGACATGAAAAGATGTTCACCATCACAAGTCATTAGGGAAATGCAAATTAAAACCTCAATGAGTTATAACCTCGTGCCTGTTAGAATGTCATCCTCCAAAGGACAAAGATAACAAATGCTGGTGTGGATGCAGAGAAAAGGGGACCTTATTGTACTGTTGGTGGGATTATAAATTTGTATAACCACTATGGAAGACTGTATGGAGGATCCTTAAAAAATTAAAAATAGAACTGCCATATGGTCCAGCAACTCCACTTCTGGTAACATATCCAAAGGAGGCAAAAACTAGCCTGTAAAGATCTGCACCCTCATGTTCATAGCATTATTTACAAGAGCCAAGATATGGAAATGACCTAAATGTCCATCTGTGGATGAATGGATAAAGAAGTTGTGGCACATATATATAAGGGAATATTATTCAATCATAAAAAAATGAGGAAATCTTGCCACTTGCAACATTGATGGGCCTTTAAGGCATTATGCTAAGTGAAATAAGTTAGAGAAAGATTACTGTATGGTTCCACTTACATGTGGGATCTTAAAATCTGCACGCACACACACACACACACACCACACAAACTCATAGAAAAAGATATCAGATTTGTGATTACCAGTGGGAGAGGGTAAGGAAAGGAAAAATTGGAGGAAAGTGGTCAAAAGGTACAAAGTTCCAGTACAAGTTAAATGAATACTAAGGATTTAATGTACAACATGATGGCTATAACTAATATTGTTCTGTGACATGTAGGAAAGTTGTTAAACAGAGAATAGATCCTATGAATTTTCATTGCAAGGAGAAATCATTTTTCCTTTTTTTCTTGTATCTATATGAGAAGATGGATGTTGGCTGAATCCATTGTAGTAATCATTTCACTACATGTAAAACAAACCATCCTGCTCTATGCCTTAAACTTACACAGGGTTGTATGTCAATTATTTCTCAATAAAGTTGGAGAAAAACAGCAAGCTACAGGAGGAAAAATATATATAATATTTTCTGGTGGTGTTTTCAGTGTATATAGATTTCATACATATAAGAAGTAAAAGATGAAAGACATTAGTGGAGGAAAACAGAACATTTATCCTTTATAGTTGCAAAATTTCTACATTCTACATGAAGCAGTGCAATATTAACTCTAAGACTGACTTTATACATATATATTCATATATGTGTGTGTACAAAAGAACTGTCTGGCCCACCAGTGTTGAGGTTTCTAGTCATGTATGTACATATAGAGAGACAGACAGACAGACATAGCAGAAAACCAATAATTAAATCATCATGTAACAGTAAAAATAATTAAACCATCCAAAGAAAGGTAATAAAGAGAATAGGGAGAAGAAAAGTAGAGAGGATGGGCCAAACAGAAAACAAATAAAATGGCAGGTCTGAATTCAACAGTATTAGTTAATGACCTAAGTGCTTCAACTGAAAGGCATAGATTATCAGAGTGAATAAAAACATAATAACCAATTAGATGTTACCTATAAGAGACATACTTCAAATACATACAGACTAACAGGTTAAAAGAAAATGGTTAAAAAATATATGCCATATAAATAATAAGCAAATAAGGCACAGTGGTAATACTAATTTCAGATTAGCTAGATTTTAATCCAGAGAATATTATAAAATATAAAAAGGGATTTACTATAACCATGAAAGGGGCCATTCATCAAGAAGATAATAATAATCTTAGTATATACCAAGTGATAGACTCTCAGAATCAGTTAAGCAAAAATTGGAAGAATTGAAGAATACAAGAGATAAATCACAATCATAGCAAGAGATTTTTAAGCACCCTCTTTCAGCAACTGATAAAACAAGTAATCATAATTAGTAATTGCATGGAAATAAATGCATAAGATGAGAAAATGAATGAAAGATTTGAGCAGTACCACCAAAAACCTTTATCCAAGACACATTTATAGAACAGTGCATATAAGAACTTTGGGATATACATATTTTCAAGTTTATTTGGTATGTTCACTAAGATATGCTATATGCTGGACCATAAAACCAACATCAATACATTTAAAAGGATGAAACACAACCCCAAAATATTATCTAACCACATTTGGAATGAATTTAGAACTCATTAACATATTTAGGAAACCCTAACTAGCTGTAAGTTAATATCATGGGTTAAATAAGAAATCACAAGATAATACAGAAATATCTCTAAAGCAGTACAAAGAGGGAATTACTTTGAAAGTCAGGTAAAGCAGTAGACAGAAACTTATAACCTTAAGAACATATATGTGGGGGGTAAATGATGTAAAATAAATGACTTACATAGCCACATAAAGAAGTTTGGAAAGAGTAAAATAGCTTCAGGTAAGTAGAAGTGATAAAGGAAATAATACAAAAAAATAAGAGCACAAATTAGTGAAAGATAACAGATAATACAGAAAGTTTCTAAAAGCCAAAAGTTGGTTCTTTGAAAATATCATCAAAACTGTCATATCCCTAGTTATAATAAATTAGAAAAAAGAGAGCACAAATCACCAGTATCAGCACTAAAGAAGAAGTAATCACCAAAAATTCTGTACACGAAAATGATGGTAACAACATAGATGAAATGGACAGATGTGTTAAAAAATATGATTTATCAAAATTAACAAAAGAAGGAATAGAAAATGTGACTACCCCTACAGCTATTAAGGAAATTTACTTTGTTATCAAAAGCCTTTTCTGAAAGAAAGCTTCAGACTCAAATACTTTCTCTAATTCTATCAACCAATCAAGGAGGGAAACAATGTTATACACGATTTTTTTTCAAAACATAGAAATGGAATAAATACTGCCAACTTCTTTTATGAGGCCAGTATAAACAGAATACCAAAACCTGACAAAGGCATAATACACAAAACTTAGAGGCTAATATTACTCATGTAGATAGAAAATTTCTTAATATAATATAAAAAAA
The DNA here is from genome assembly GCA_032199065.1 of Smutsia gigantea. Lineage (NCBI taxonomy): Eukaryota > Metazoa > Chordata > Mammalia > Pholidota > Manidae > Smutsia > Smutsia gigantea. The sequence goes on from JAVSCE010013946.1 coordinate 401,856, forward strand.
TTAAATCCAACTTTATATATATGAAGATAAAAATATCATGAACAAGTAAGGATTATTCCAGAAGTGTAAAAATGTGGAAACATTTAAAACATCAATCAAAGCAATCCAGCATATTATAGGATAAAACAGAAAGGCTGGAAAGAAGAAAGTAACACTATCCCTAGTGGCAATTTGATATGATTGTTTTCATAAACAAATCCCAAGAAATCTACAGAATAATTTTTATAACAAACGAATTTAGTGCTACCACAGGGTTTAAGTTAATATAAAAAAAATTAAATTGTATTCTTATAAATTAGGGACAGTGGGAAAGTAATTGCTTTTAAAACTCCATTTATGATAATGCCAAAAAAATTTAACACACTTAGGAAGGTGTCCAACCTTTCTCTGCACAGAAAAGAATAAAACATCAGGTAAAGAAATAAAAGATCCAAATAATAGATACATCATGTTAATTGACTGTAAGATTTGATGTTTTTAAGTTGGCAATTTTCTACAAATTTACCTTTAAAGTCAACATGATCTCAATCAACATTCTAGCAGATCTTTTTCTAAGAAATTGACAAGTCAATAGTAAAACTTATATGGAAATGCAATGGATCTAGAAAAGCCAGACAATTTTTAGAAAGAAGGACTATGGTGAAAGACTTACCCTACCTAATGTCAAAACCAATTTTAAGGTTAATGGTAGTCAACATAGTTTGATATTTTTAAAAAGACAGACATATATATTAATGAAATACAATATTGTCCACAAATAAACTCACACATATTTGATAAAATGATTTTCTACAAAGATGCCAAAGCAGTCTATAAGGAAAGAAACATCTTTTCAACAAATGGTGATGGATCAACTGGATATCTATGTAGGAAAAAAATTAACTCAGAGCCATGTACAACAAGTAACTTGAAATAGATCATAATCTTAAACTCAAAACCTAAAATCATAACACTTTTAGATGAAAACAAAAGCAATATGCTTTGTGACCTTGGAGTAGTCAAAAGTATCTTAAACAGCACAGAAAAAGCATAAAACATAAATAATATTTGTTAAACTGGACTTCACTGAAATGAGGAACTTTAATTCTTCAAAAAATTCTATTAAGAGAAAGAAAATACATAAGATTGTATATCAGTGATACTTTAATAAAAAAAAGAGAAAGAAAATGCAAGCCTCAGACTGGGAGAAGGTATTTGCAACACATAGACCATGCAAAGAACTTGGATATATAAAGAAATAAAAAATATATAGAGAAAGATTTAAACGTGGCCAGTAAGCACATAAAAATTTGCTCAACATCATTGGTAATCAGAGAAATGCAAATTAATGCACAATGAGATGCTACTATATACTTATTGGATTGGCCAGGGTGTAGAACAACTAAAATTTGCATACACTAGGGTGGAAATGTAAAATGCTAAAACCATTTAAAAAAATGCTGTGGTAACTTCTTAAAAAGATAAACATATACTCCCCATATGATCCTCCCATTCTACACATACTTTCTTTACCCAAGAGAAATGAAAACACATAAAGCCTTGTTCATGAATGCTCATAACAGCTTTATTTTTTAATAGCTTAAAACTAGAAGCAACCCAAGCTTCCATCAATGGGTGACCAAGTAAACAGATTATAGTATACCTATACATGTAATACTACTAAACAATAAAAAGGAAGAAGTTATCAATATGCATAAAACATGGCTAAATCTTGAAATCATTATGTCAAGTGGAAAAAGACAAGAGTACATGCTTGATGAGTCCATTCAAAGAAAATTCTAAAAAAATACAAATTAGTGTAGAAGGCAGGTCAGTGGCTGTCTCTGAATGAGGGTGGAGAAAGGAATGCATTGCAAAGGGTCACGGGGAAACTTCATATGTGATTGAAATGTTAGCTGCCTTAATTGTAGTATTGTAGTGATGGTTTTGTGGGTGCATATGTATGTATAACACCAACAAATTGGACATTTTAAATATATACAATAAAAAAATAATACCTCAATAAAGTTGCCCATAGGAATTTAGAATCAATGTCTTCTTATATCTAATAATATTTTGCTTTAGTTAAAATATATTTTTACCATTTTTTGAGTAAGTTCCATACTCTCAGAAATAATTTCTGCAGAATCTCACCCAAATGTGGTGACATTACTTCCATTTTTAGAAATCAAATATGTGTTTTATAAAAGTTTTTAAAAATGGAAGCCAAATTTAAGTTTCCAAGCAAACAATTCTTTATAGCTAACATCTTAAAAAGAATAATAATACAAGTCTATATACCTTTAAAAACTGATTTTAACAACCTTGGCCATCCATCAATTCATAGACACTGCTGAAAAAACCGTCCTTCACAATTTATCTACAAATGTGAAGTGACATCAAGCCATACCTCTCTCAACTTCTGGGCTACAGACACCAAAACCTCAAGTGGCTTCTCTGCTAACTCTTGAGTTTTACTTTGTTCTTGGGATTTTTCTGCTTATCCTCTGATCCATTAAGAGCCAGGTAAGAACACCAGTTAGTAAGAAACACAGAGGATGGAGAAATATGAAGACAGTCAGAAAATTATTTAGGGAGAACTGGGAAATGTGAAAGAACTCTAAATCTTAGGTATTTTTGACCTGTGCTTTTGAGATTTTATGACATTTTCTTTAGTACACACGAAAGACCCTCGCAGTAGTACCCGCCACAGCCAGGAGCTTTAAAAGATTGCCTAGGCCTGGGTTTTTGCTCTTTCTCCTTTGTGCACTCTGTATTTTTCCATAAATACATATCTATCTTTCAGATTAAAAGAGTGATAACGAATATAAGTTTATATGAATACGTTTTATATATATACGTATTTATTATGAAAATGACGATGATGGGATAGTATTTTCCCCCCTAAGCATAATGGGGAAAATGTAAATCTATAAGATCACTGATAACTATTTGGTATACCCTTTTCATTTTTTAAATGAAATTTTCTGTGTTTGTAAAAGAGTGTATATACATGCATACACACATGTAGACATATATATTTTTTCAATTTTATAAGATGACATAAGACTGTACCTCCTATTCTTGGTTTCCTTTTTTCACTTAACAAGTATGGAGATTTGTCTATATCTGAACATAGATCTTATTCTTTATATCAACTGTTTAGTAGTTTATCATATGCATCTTCCAAAATTTATCTAATTAATCCCTTATAAACTGACATTATTTACACTTTTTTGCCACTGTAATGAATACTGGAATGAATATGTTTAAGTGTATGTGTGTGCATGTGTGTACATGTGTGTGGATTTGTGTACTTGTATGACTATTTCTGTGTAAATGTTATATAATAGTAATGGCTGAATCAAAGAAACCCATTTTAAATTTTAATAAGTATGTTTAATTTTCAAAAATTGCACCAATTTTCATTCCCACCCATAGTAAAAGAAAATGCCCATTGTTCTTCACTGTTTGAATGTTTAGGTGTATATTGGAAAACCAAATAAAGCTAAGTCATTGTCTTCCTTTGTGGCTTTTATTCAAAGTTTAAAGCAAAGCAAACTCTTTCAACAAATTGTCTATTGCACTGCATACTTAAAGTCTATAAAATCCACAGATGGTTATGCTAATGTTCAAAGGATGCCAAACACATCCTGAGATATAAGTACATCTCCCCTGTACAATCAGTTCTAGAAACCAAATTACCTTTAACTTCTTGCTTTTTTTTCTTAAAATCCATATTACATACCAATATATACAAGAACCATCAAATTCCATATTTCAAATAAAAGTACACATGATCATTAAACCTTGCCTTCAACTTTCATTCTTCCATCTTTTGGCACGCATGCAAGAAAGGATTCAAGTACTATTATTTCATCATTTCTCTGCTGAACAAAGATGTCTTTGCTGATGGAGCAGAAACGCTTTGCCAGCCCGTAGACCATTGTCTTCAGAAACTATTCTGAATGGAAGTCACTGCCATTATGTGAATAAGCCATGCATGAACCCTGGGTATATTATCAGCCCCTGTGGAACATTTTTACCAATGATGAAATGTTATTGTTGTCAGTGTCAGACATTCAGTCTTTAACAGTCTTCTTCATGACAGCCCTCGTTACTCAGGCAGACTTGGGACAACTTGAAGGTGAGAACTTTCAATACAAGGTCAAATGGACCAAATTTCTTTCCTAGCCACTGCTCAACCATTTCCTTCCCCTTTCTTCATGACTCACAGATCAACTCCTCTTTCTTGAAGACTGCAGCGGGAGGAGGAAACTCGTCCTGCTGGGATCTTAGAACCATCTAAATAATAGAAATTTACTTCTCACTGTATCTTCCCTAAAGACTTAATTATGTCCTTAAATGTTGGCATTTATTCTTATCCACAAAATTCCTGTGGAAGTAGTGCTATGCATTAAAATCACTTGTGGGTTTGGAACCAGAAATACTTTTTTTCAGATTTCAACTATATGAGGTTTGGCCAGCTGCTTAACCTCTCTGGGCCAGAATTCTCAACTCCAAAATGGATTAAATACTACCTTTTCTTGCAGAAATATTATATGAGATTCAAATATTTTGCTCATTATCTGGATTGTTAGAGGAGTCCAACAAATGTTTGCTTCTTGTTTCCTCTTCATTCTTATAATGCTTTGTGACAAATGCTGCTTCAACATCTTTATGATTTTTTTGACCCCAAATCTAGTGATATCTTTAGGAATAGAACAAGCAGAACTTCACCCAGATATTTCTTGTTTCCTGAAATCTGAAGCCTAAATATCAGAGCTAAGACTCCAGTGTAATTGCTCCTTTGTCCCATGCCCCAACTTTTTTTGCCCACCTAATTCGGACTCCCAGCTCTTTATGGATTACTCAGTAGTTGTGTTGAGAAGTGCCCAGAGGGTTTCGAGGACTGGCTGGAGTACACACGAATGTGCCAGAATGGCAGGTTGGATGTGCATTATGTATAATTAGGCAGGTATTAGAAAGATGATAACAATCCTTCAGTCTCAGAGGAGCAAGGCAGTATGGTGGGGCTCAAAATTATTTGTAATATGGAATGTGGGACTGAATGGGGACACATCTTCCAGGGCAACAGACATTTCATGTGAAAACACAGGACAAAGGAAAACATTTGTTTTCCCACCAAGTACCTATATCTTACCATTTTCTACTCTTAATCATCAAAAATAAGCACATCATAAACCTAAGGGTACTTAGAAGTATACTGTCTGCAAGAAGCTTCTGATCAGTGAACTGATGCATATACCAGCACAAGGCTATATTGGAGAAAATATTTAAGATTAACACTAGGTAGGGAAACTTGGTTAACATAAATATATTTTCAGAAGATACTTACTATAAGGGAAAAGATTAAGCAACAGTATCTATAAACAGTTATTGTTACTATGGCTCAAGATAGTTTATATAGTATTAATGTCATGCCTATAATGTTTGAGTGGTGTATTGAGCGCTTCATATTGATTGTCACATTTAATTTTCTCTTTGAAGTAGCTGCCATGACCATTCACAGGGGGAAGATGAGAAAATAGCCTTGTGGAAATTGATTATCCACTACTACTCAGCTGGCAGCCATGAGCTTTGAATCTACATCTATCTGATTACAAAGGATTTTTTTTAAACTTTGATAAACTAAGTGTATGCACAATGACAAAATAATGTTGCAACAATAAATATAGTTAACCAACTGTATATGAAAGACCCTAATAGGCATCTCTGAATTAGAGTAAGAAAAGAAAAATCCAAGATTAACAATTACAAAGACCCAAGAGAAGGCAGAATCAGAATATTCTTAACATTCAGATATTTTATTTTTGTCATTTGTTACTCATTAAAAAGATATGTTATGGCTAATATTATTCTATTACATGATGACAGCTGCTTTATACATGGAGGTCTTGGAAATTTATTTCACAGAAACTTTCCTCCAGGATTTACCAACCTAGCAACAAAGTTAGAAATTGTATTAAGTGACTCACATCACCCCTAATGGGAAAAAAAAAAGAATTCTTGTTATATCATTCAAAGATATCTGTATAAAGAGCACACTTCAACTCCACCACCAAACAATGAATTGAGAGCAGGGTTACCAAAAAGTCATAAGTGCAGACTCTAAATCTAGACTCTGGGTTTGAATTTTGGATACCATTATATAGCTATGAGACCCTGGACTACTTTCTGAGTCTCTCTGGGCTTCAGTGAAGTTTGTTGAGAAGATTAAATGATTTTGTATGTTTAAAATGCTTAGAAAACACTTTAAATAATGGACATATAAATAACACACAATAGATGCTAGCTGTTATTGCTTTTGTTATTTTTATTTCTTCAAATTCTTTTCCTTGCTAAGGGTCATATTACTATCCTTTATTCTAAAATATCCCCCCTTGTATTAACTAAAAAGAGAGAGAACTAGACATATCCCAAATGTAGTACCTATTAAGGTGTAGGTGTGTGCTCATTAATTAGCTAAGATTTACAAAAGAAGGTAAATAATCATGATTTAGGAAAAATCAGTAAAAATTACTTCTTTAGATTTTCTTAAAGCCTCTTATAATAATTGTTAACTAACGACAGTTGTTAACCAACAACAATGAAAAATGGAACGATGATGAAAAGAGGCAGGCGTAGGTAAAGTGAAAACAAACCGATCAATATTGGATGAAACAGTATATGGACGTCTAGATATCTGTTCTGTCCTGTTTTAACTACTGTTACTATCAATTCTGGAATATGGGGTGAACAATGAAATTCCAGGTTTACAGTTTAAGTGCTTCAATATTAAAATTCAGAATGATCTTAAAGGCTCTTTTCACACACACACACACACACACACACACACACAATAGCTGATAAATAACTTCTACTTGACCATGTTCAAATACTTTTAGGAAAGAAACATGTTGAGCAGAAAGTATGGGACTTTTAAGTATAGGCCTAACATGTACAACTTAGGGCTGCTAGAGCCTACCTTGATTAATCCTTGAAAAATCTGAACTAGTTTTTCAGTAGGATAAACAGATAAGCAGGAGACTGGTCTTCATTAGGAAGAGGATTGGAAATAAAATTCAAATCAGAATTTTATTTGTAAGAAAACAATGCCTTTTTCTCACTTAAGATGGCATGCTTATTTTCTGTCACCTTTTTTTCAAAAAATAAACACACAGCTATGTAGTTAAAATTGCCATGGGAATGAAAGCGAGTAGTGTTATGCATGCAGTGTGATGGCAGACCCAGCTCTGAGAGCACTTCATGCTGTCAAGATGAGGCTAGCTAGTGAGGGATATAAGCCCTAAACCAATGAAAGTTATGGATCAAATGCAAGTGATTTTATCCAAAAAATTCCAATATAATGAAACTCAGTATCCCCTTTGAGACTTGGATTAATCATTGATATAGTTAAAGAAAGTGCTATCTTATAAGATAATAGTAAACATTCCAACTTATTTCCCTAGAAGAAATAGTATAGAGAAAAGTTTAGATAAACCATGAACAACAGATTCATAAAGTGTTTCTAAGATGAAATCATGGGTACTCAGACATATCCTTCACATTGTGAAGCAAACATCTCTTTTTTGTTACTATCTTTAACTATCTTTTTTAGCTCACATTCCAAATAAGCACTGAGATCATAATAATAATATCCATTGAGATATTTGTTATATTGCATTCCTTTCTTGTTCACTCTAATCATGCACCAAGCCATTTTAAATATTTATTATCCATAATCCTCCATAGAGATGGCAACGTTAATTGGACAAATCATCTGTTCTTTAGAACTGCATGTATTAGTAGAGAAGAGAAACAGAAAAATATGTTGCAAAATCCTAAGTATCAACACAGAACTATGCAAATATAATATCAAAATACAAAAAAATTATATTTTACTTTGTTGTTTTTTTAATAAGTTTGAAAGTAGATGTTCACCAAACATAATGTATAATCAAAGTGGGGTTAATGAGGCTGAAATATGGAAAGAAGCCTCTAGAAATACCTAAGTGCTATACAAGAGATTTGGTTGACTGTTGGGCCAAGACTTTGATAAATATTACTCAGCATGAGAACTGGAGCAAAATAACTTTTTTTGTTTCTTTGTAAGGTCTCAGTGGAGAACCTATTTTAAGACTGTAATTGAATTCAGGTGTAAATTACTAGACTATATTTTAATTACAGGGCAAATGACATCCATATTCATGACCAAAAAGTAGAAAGCAAGTGAATGATAACAACATTTGCATTCCTCAAGCCCAGGAAATGACAATATCTCCCTATTTAAAACACAAATATAAACTGAGGGAACTATGAAAAGCCCAACACCCATAGCATCTTTTCTTCTGTGTTTGCTATTCTCTTTTGGTTGTTACCTGTTTTGGTATTTTCTGCAATGTCAGTTATTCAAACTTCCCTCCAAGTAGAAATCAACTTCTAGTAAGGCTTCATGGCTCAAAAAGGAGTGTGCTTGATAAACTTGAGCATAGAAAAAAAAATTTTTTTAATTCAAGAAAACAAATCCACTATGCTGAAGAGCAATGAAAAGAGGAAATTAGAGAAAGCTCAAACTTTATTCAGGTCAATTTATCATTTAAGATAAGATAGCTTTCTATAAGAGGTTTACTATATAGTTTTAAATATTAATAAGCATGGGGGCTTAAATATATATATGTGTGTGTGTGTGTGTGTGTGTGTGTGTGTGTGTGTGTATAGGGCTGATACTCAACAAGAACCCTGCTATACAGTCCTAGTGATTGTTAAAATGTCCAGATACATCCATATAGGTGGGTAAATAACCATTGTTCTGAGATTCTCAAATGCCATACCCTAGCACAGGGGTCCTACATTTGTGTGCACTTCCAGTGAGCCACGCTGTTTGTTCATCCCATCTGCCCTCCAGCCCACCAGCTGCTGATGGGAGCAGCAGGGGCCCTGGAGGTGGCTAGTGTCCTGGTGGATTAGCTCATATGGCTCATCTCTGAAGGACTTGAGCCCTGGAAAAACCAAGAAAGAACAGAGAAGAGGTAAAAAAAAAGAATAATGGGAGCTGCTACAGGCACTGAGCTGGTGTTTCAGACACTGATAGCCAACACTCCAATGATAGAAAGGAGCTGAATGGGAGAGATGGGACTAATGATGATCTGTTTCCCTGGCAACTAGAAAGACTCTTGTAGTAGTATCCTTTTGGCCATCCTTATTGAATGTAATATTCATTTGATGAATAAGGAAACTGACACAAAGAGAATAGTTCAAATTTAAGTAGCATTTAAACCAAGAAACTTAGCAGCAACAAGATCTCAGTTCCAACTGTCCCACTGAATCCCTTCTTGTCTGGACTGAAAGAGTAGGCTCCATCTATTCAAATACAACTTTTCAATAAACGCTTGTGATTGAGTAAACAATAAAGATATTTACTATATTTTAAAAATATTAAGCACTATGTTAAGGACTAGAACATTGTTGTAATTTCTGTTAGTTGAGCAAAAGCTGAAAGCAGATTAAAGGTCATTGAAAATATAACTGCTGTTAAGGAAGCTCTTGTATTATTGGAACCCCAATCATCTAATGAATGACTCTCCCAAGTCCCCTGGGAGAATTTAATAGAGTTTCTGTGTCAAGTAATGATGCAGATTAGAGTATCACTTTCTTGTTGGCAGTGGTATCAAATAAAAGACCACACCTGGAAGAGCACAGGGAACCAATTATCTCTAAAAGCAAACTGTTCTGAAAATTATTAGAAGGAGTTAATGAAAAATTTGCATCACAACTGTATCAGATTTGTAATATATACAATTGAATATGTGTAGGAAATAAAGTAGAATTTAAAAAATTTTTGGATTTATATACTAATTTATGTTGTCATAGTGATTGTTAAATTGTATTAATAGTACTAATGCGTATATGCAAAGAGAAGTTAGAAACTACACACCAAAATGTTAAGATCGATTATATCTGGTGTTGAGATTGGATACATATTTTACATATGTATCAATGAACATGAATGATTAGTGTAAGCAGAAAAAATATGTATAAGTTATATTTTTAAAGTATTGTTTCTATCTAGCCTATCAATTCTTCTTTTTTTCAGTAATTGAAAACTCATTTATGCTTAATGTTAAGCTTATTCTTAAGTAAGTTCCAGATACTTAATTTTCCTGAGTTTTCTGTAATCAGATTCTTTACCCCACTATACTTACCACCTTTCTTGACCCAATACTGACCTTAGAGGTCTTAGTATCACCTGGAATTCTAATACAAGCATGGAGCTTGTTTGTATTAAGGTGACATTTTCAGAACACTTTTAATTGTCCTGTTAATTCCCTTTTCCTACCGATCCTTACCACCCATCCATACACACCAAATAAATGAAGGACACAGAGAAAGGAGTTCTGCTTTAAAGCAGAATGTGATATGCCACAGAAAAACAAAATTGCCAGTCTTGGAAGAAGCTCCTTTCAGAAGACTGCCACTTATGAGGTCACCTTGGATTCTGTTTCATATCTCACTGATAGCATGTTCTCATTCTCTCCAGTTAGAATCAAAAGATATTCAAATGGCCTGGATTGTCATCTCTGTTTTCCCTAGAAAATTTTAAACTGACTTGAGGAGACAGGAATGGAAACGCAAGGTTATAGCTTATCTCTCCATTCCAATTTAACAGAGCCCAGGGTCCTCCCCTGCCCTTGTCTAAAGGTCTCTGCTTATTTCCAGTGGAGAAAATCTTGAAGTCTCAATTTATCCAGGGTAATTAAAATAACTAAAACAATAGCATGTACTCTGTGCCAGGCACTGTTTTAAGTGCCACATAGTTACTCACTCATTTAATCCTCAGCAAACCCATGACATGGTTACAATCATTCTTACCACTTGAATAGCTTGCTCAAAACCAGATTCCAGTAATGGAGTAACCAGAACTCGACCACAAGCATCTAGTCTCAGAGTTTAACCACTATGTTCTACTGAAGTGTGCCCAGGAATGCATCCAGTCTGCATGGCTGAACTTGGATCCAGCCTTAGCCCATTGAGTAGTACTTTCATTGCTAGGTTGCACCCAGAAGCCTCTAGTTGAGAAGATTACAGTAAAGCATGTGTTAACTCTCAGGTAATTGCTGGTTTCAGGGAACCAAAGCCTCACTCTTATCTCAATATTGAGAAATTCCTTAGGAATTCAGCAAGCAAACTTTCCCTACCTTTTTAGCATCTATAAAACGGGAATACTGGTTAAAAAAACAACAAAAGCCTCTTCAAGGTATTATAAGAATTCATGAAAGTCTTGTACACAGATAGAGAGTGAGAGAAAGCATGTGGCTGACATGTAATAGGTGATTGTAAATGGCTATTCATCGTACACAAACACAAATGAGTATGGGTGATGGCACAGAATTAAGCATTTAAGGAACCAAAGAAGGAGAAATACGGTCCTTGCCCTTAAAGAAATTCATAGTCTCACAAATCTGAATGAAGTCAGGCAGAGAACTAGCCTTTTGAAAGCCAGAGAAATGATTGTCAAACAGTATCAAAACTATAGAGCAGCTATTGTGACTTCAGGCTACTAACGACACCTCTATATTATCTTTCTTTTCTGTATTATTTATAGCCAAGGATGACATTATCCTATTGATTCTTCAGTAGGTTACGGGGATATCTAAATGCCTTTTTTAGACTTCTCCCATTGGTGGGTGTCCTAACTGAACCTTGTGAGAACTTACACCTCTCATTAGTCCAGATCTGTTTTCAGATGGATTCCATACCCCCAAGAGGCTGAAATATCATTTAATTATGTTTAATTGACAATTATTTAGAATCTCTCATAGAATTATATACATGCAATGATTACTACTAGTAGCAATTATAAGTATTGCTTTCAGACAATTCCAAATTGTTTCTATTGGTAAGTTCATTTATATTACACATTTCGGTGTTAATAATATGGTATAATATATGTATATTCTTTATTTTCTAAATATTTTCTATTACTTATTTTTTATTATATATACTCTTCTTAGATTCATAATATGTTTTTTCTTTCTTTCAAGTGTCTTACACATATATGAAACACAGAGATACTGAGTGAAAAAAATACCTTTCAATGATTGATGATGAACAATTCCTGATTACTAAGACACTCAAGTCTGGGTGGGTGGAAGCACAAATAAGACTATATTGGGTTTTTAACACCTAAGGAAATTGCTGGAGAGTTAGGTGCTCATCTCATTACTTCCAATGAAAATCTACTTTCCTCCTCCAGGGCTTTTCTGTGGATTTTGTAGAATAGGGGGTTGTAATCATCCCCATTTGTGTATTTGAGATACTGTAGGGATAGATTTCTGTGATGAATTCTCCCACTTCTGAGTTTTGAGTGATTTCTCACACCCTGATATGAAACAAAGCAAGTGAGGAAGAATTTTGAAAAAAGGTTTTGGAAATAGTTAGGAGTCTTCCTGCTGAGCCATCCCAGAACTGGAGTTTTGAATAATGCATGTTCCATAAATCTAAGTGTCCCACTATGCCACATTTTAGAACAGGGAGAAAAAATAATAGCTACTGTCCACACTTATCACCAATAATAAATTGCAGGGCTCCTGTGTGTGGTGGCGATTAATGCAAAATGCATCCCAAAATACATAACTAAATAAATAGATTGTTTGACTTTCTTGGGGGTTATCTCTCTTCCTCCTTTCTCTTTCTCTCTCTAAATAGAAAATATGTTTAAAAAAAGCCTCTAGAACACCTACCCTATTCTCTTTGAGACAGGCAAATGAGCTCTTTCTACCCAGGCATGGGCAGGTAAGTGTGTTTTGTGTGCAGGTTTATATGAGACAGAAAGAGAGAAACAAAGATAAAGAGACACAGAGAGATACTGAGAACTCACTGGTAGAAAGTTGCAGTACTGCAGAATTCACATGCACTAACAGGATATAAAGGGAGAAGGGTATTTGGCAGAGTGGCTGTATAGCTTTGGGAATCAACTGCAGGTAGGCAACAAGCATATTTTCAGAGGAGGAATTTGCAAAGGGACATCAGCTCTGATTGCCTTAAGTTAGATTTTGAAATATTTAAAAATATTTTACATAAAAAACAACTCCCCATATCTATCAGACATTTAAAATATATAGAAATTTACATGAAAATTAGATATTGATCATGTATCTAAACAATGAAGACCCTTTCAGAAGATGAGAAATTAAACTCCATCTTCAATAACTATTAATACTTTTTATAGGACCCCTTGAATGCTGCTATATCCCCAATGGAGCCATCATTTGAGATCCTTCAATTTGTATGCATTCTACCATACACTTCATATTAACTTATTTAACCTACTCATCGACTCTACAATAGATTTATACTATTTCTGTTGTTCAAAGTAGGACAAAGGCTGAAAGGCCCAGTAAGTTCCCTAAAGACACAAATCTGCTGGGTAGCAGAGTTGGGGTTTGAATTCCTTTTCTGCTAAACAGTAAGGCCTATGGTCTTTCTACTCTGCTGTATAGAGGGTTGCCAGGTAAAATACAAGCCATTCCTTTACATTTGAATTTCAGTCGAAAAATAAATGTTTTAGCATAAATATGTCCCACGTATTGCATGGAATATAATTATATTAAAAATGCATCATTATTTACCCAATACTCATACTTCTCTGGATATCTTTTAATTTTATTTGCTAAGCTTGGCTACTCTTGCCATAGATCTTCTCTGAACCCAACTGTCTATCAATGATGGGGAAAACCATTCTTCACAGATAAAAGGAGGGAGTACTGAACTGTCAACATGTTGTGCTCTTGGGAAGATTATGAATTTGCAGGATAATGTCTGGCATCAGGGGTGGCAAAAGGATGTCAGTTACACCATGAATTGGGGGATGGTGGAAATGACAAGAGTAACCCTGTATTTTAAACGTGCCACTTACCAAAGGCAATCAGATGGTTTCTAAGTACCAACATTTTCTTACCTTCTCTACTACACATATAATCAGTTAAGGAAGAAATCTGTGCCCAAATATTTGTTGTTTCCTGCCTGTTACACCTCTTCATGATGTAGATGAAAATCCCAGGTTCCTATTCAAGACGGAGGAAAAAATTGCCTCTTTCTTCCTGGAACTGTGTTTCCAAGATAAACACTTCTGGGCATTTGAGTGAAACATTTGGCTACAAACAGACTTCAATGTTGTCCTTGCCTTGGCCCCCGCCCTGGCCACCATTGCCTGTCAGGACCGACTATAGCTCCCAAGGCCTGGACCATTCTTCCTGGCTTTCTTCCCCCTACAATTTCACCAGTTATAACCCATTTGTCCTTTGCCTCACTTGCCTAGCATTCAGGCTTTTTGCTCTCTGCTAGGGAAATGATTAACATAATATGAGTTAATATGTTCATGACCATCAAAGGGCTTATCCCTTCCAAGTAACATCTGCTGCCTTAAATGCTGTAACATGAAAGCATAAGTAGGCTGGTAGTAGTAATATTTTAGATCAGGTAGGTGTTTTCTTATCCCTTCTAAATAACATCAAATCATTAATTCTCCACTTCACTCTATCTCAAATAATTCATCAACCAGGGTGTCTATTTCCTCTCTCACACTATTTTATTTGTTTAATCATCATATGTTAGGAAAAACAATTTTTCCCCTTATTCTTAATTGAAGTTGATTGAATGAAGTAGGCTTGTTTAGTAATGTACAGAAACCTTATTTAGTAAAATGAGAAATCATTAACAAAAATGATTGTACCAGGAAAGTAAATCCCTGACTTTTCCCTCACTGCCCTAACCTCATTCTTACACATTTTTTAAAGATTCAATTCAGGTTTATCTCTCTAGGATACCTTTTCTTCTCCCCAACAACTTCCCTCATTTACATCCCCTGTGTTTTTCCGTAATAGTACTGTGGTTACAATTACGAACTCAGGAGTGAAACTGTCTAGGTGCAAATAATTACTCTACCATTTAATAGCTGTGTGACCTTGTACAAGTTAACTTAATCACCCTATGCCTAAATTTCTTATCTGTAAAATGGGATAAAAACATTGCCTTCCTCATACAGCTACTCTGAGGATTTAATGAGTAAACACATATATAGAAGGGAAGGAAGAAAGAGATATATAAATTATACACACACACACACATGTAATACATATAGTGTCTAAAACAGGGTCTGGCACACAGAAAACATGACATATATGTTTACTGTTATCATTTATGTATGTGTTTTCACATCTGCTCTCTAATACTGTAAGGTTTGGAGGGCAGTAAATTTGTGCAATTCATGTGTATGTTGATAGCATTCAGCAACTTGCCCATAACAGACACCCAAGAAATGCTTTTGGAACAGATATATCCGCATATATAGTTCTAATGAAAAATATGAAAATAGGCTTGAGCTCTTATTCTGAGGTTAGAATGCTAAGAAACTGGCAACAGAACTCAAAACTAACATTTTTTTCCTCTGTGAAAAGCTCAAAGTCTAGTGAGACCTCCAGCTCCAAGAGTGAGCGAGAGTGTTTGGCTGATTGATCTGCTTATTCTCCTGTGCTTATTCAGTGTCTGGCCTGAAATGGCTGATTCTGATTGTGAGTCACTTTGCTTCTGTACAGAAAATCCTTCTCTAATCAAGAATTGTTTCTCTTCACATTATCATTCATTTTCAGTCCAAACTTCACCTATCCAAAGAAAAATATTTTGAACCACTCAATTCCTATGCATGTGCATATGTATGAATATATTCATATATATTCCATGTTATATGTTAGACATATATGTTATATATCATATATGTAACAGTCTTTCTCTGACTCAACTTTTCCATATTTATTGTAAAACATTTATAATAAAAGTTTCAAGTTTCTGTATTCCTGAAAACTAAGTCCCAAGGATGCTTGCCTGAGGTATAATTACAAATTAGGTCACATCTGTTTTCCTGCTCCCTTTGCAACCAGGCATTACACCAATGGGCATCCAAAGGCTTCATATTCTCCTTGTCCTTCCCCAACCCTTTTGCCTGCCAGATGCCTCAGCCACCATTGTAATAGTCCAAGATCATTATTTTTTTTTGTTCTGTTCTTTGAGGGCTTTCTTTTTATCAGATATCTAATCCACTATTGAGAGCTAATGTGTTTATGGCTAACACTACATTAGTATTCCCAGATAAGGGACACATTAAAGCTTACATAATATCCAATCACATTTCCATCACAAAATGCAAAAGAATTTTACCTGATATGGGATGAAAAGTCAGGGTAAAGAAGGGAGATGAAAGACCTCTTAATTTTCCTTAAATTTTCTCTTAAGTTTTCCTTAAATTAAAATTTCAAATTTTCTTAAATTTGATTTAAAAAAATCAGTTTAAATTCAACAAATATATGTTTGTGTTTTGCATGATGGGAAAGCAAAGACAGTTCCCTTCTCTCCAGGAGTTGTACACCTAATGGAATCTATGGTCTTGACCTGCTTTAAGTCATGACACAGTTTAGCCACAATCCAGAGTGAATATAAATGTCTGCAACCCAGAAACTCACACACATATCTACACATTCTACTGTACCTATTACTCTTAATAGGAGAGAGTGGCAAAGTGGAAGGAAAGAAGTGTTGGACAAGATGTCTTCAATATGAAATCATGGGATATTTTTTTGTGTGTGAACATCAAGTATGATCACTATCAATATTTTGTAGGTTTAATTCTGTCCTCCAAGGTCATAAAAATGAATAAAAGACACTTCAGTACTTACACAGTGATCCCCACCCCCTGCCACTGTGAAAGTTCCCCATAAATTTATGAATAAAGACTTAATTTGTATGACCAATCTAATAGTGTGATTCATGCCCCCTCTGAGCCTTTCCTGGCCCCAGGATACCCCTCTGTATGGGACAAAGTGAAGCACAGTGCACTACTGCTCACCACCACAGAGAAGTATTTTGTTCTGTTATAAAAACACAGCTGAATGTTTTATTGTATTTTCTTTTACAGTGAATAGGAATGAAGAATTAATTCACTCTTTGGGATTTTTGTGAGGAGGAGGGCTTTGGTGAGATAAAATGAATAATTAATTTCTCTAAGTACAAAGGACTAGAAAACACTTTACTCCTGAAAAAAAAATCAGAAGTGGGTGAGCACAAATATAAATTTTTAAAACCTATCAATGAGAAAAAGATAAAAAGAGAAAATATACAGTATAAAGGGGAAACCAAACAACTCTCAGCCTGTTGGCATATATCCGAGTGAGCGGATGATGGAAAAATATCCTGGGTCCTATATACATTTTACACTCCTGATTTAATCTCAATCTGGGCAAACTTCAACAGTGTTACTTGATTGCAGAAACCTGGTATTCCCTAACCCCTAGCTTTTTCCCAAGCACAGCAGAAAAAATCATTTCTTTCAGTACTGAGATACTTTGAGCCATTTTCACATAAGTGAGCAAACAACCCAAGGGTTATCAATGAGATCTTCTTCTCTTCTCCAACAGCCCATTCATCTTTTTTGGTTCATGTGTTCTAATCAAAGACACAACTCCATAATGCACGGTGTGTGGAGAAGGAGACAGAAGATGGAAGGAGCATGAATGTGAGCACACTTCTGTTTCTTGTTTTTCTTTTTTCGCAAGAGAAATATATAGTCATTTGTCAGGCCAGCAGTTTTGCACTGTCAACTGGTACCACTGCCAAGAAACACACACATACACACAACAGTATTTCACAGTGGTGTATGTAGATGTATCAGGAGGGGTGCAACTGAGTAACTGTGGCTAATCACAAGCATTTGCTAGCATGACATTTGCATTTATACTAGCACATTATTATATTATATTAAATAAATTAAGAGTGTAGTGGGTGGTGGAAACTTAAGAGATAAGATTGATAGATGTGAAAATCTATACTGTGCATGTGTACATATGTGCATATGGTTTTTAAAAATTCACATAAACTGGATTTGCGAGCAGGGCAGTGTTTGGTACCAACTACCCTGTGTATTTGTTTGCCCTTATTTTTCATCTAGAAGATGAAGACCTATACAGATATAATCAGTGCTACTAGTAATAACATTTGTATATAATTCATATGACATATTTTTGTTACACTATTAAAAATATTTAGTTTTTAACATTGGAAAGGGGAGATGGAATTTTATACATGTACAAAGAAAGTCTTCTCTAGTGTGCTGATATTTTCACTCTAATTTGGGTGGGTAAAAGAAGGGAACTTGTGTCACTTGTGGACTATATTCCAATACAGTAATCAGAAAACTTCATTAGACTTTATATTGACAATAGTATTCATTAAACAATAATGGGAAATCAACAAAATATATCGAATCTAGAGCTCTTTAATATAATCCCTCACTAATTCCATTAATTAAAAAAAGTGTAATGTGGAGAATTTGTGTTTTCAGGAAAAGTCTCTCGTGATAGGAGGGAATGATTTGCAGCTGATGACAGGTGATGTTTACATTTATAATTTCCTTATTATTCATGTTTGGGAATGGAATCAAAGGAAAAAGGATCAGGCAACAGTTGCAACCCCAGGTGTCATTTATGGCATCTTCCCTGAACATGTGAAATATACTTGCAGAAATAAATAATCATTCTGCTCATTGGTGAAATGAGATCCTTCAGGGGCAGAAACCGGACAGGTAACAAGCTATAGTGCAATGCCTTGATCAATAGTCCCTGGAACTGACCCACTTGGGGCTCCATCCTCTTAAGGAAATGCTAGGTGTAATATGACTTTCTTTGTTGATCATGTTGATTTGTTTATTCTGTGAAGTAAACGTTGTAAGTTCTAGAAATAAAGCTGCCTAGTAGAGTTTCATAAGGAGGAGTTTAAAAATTGCAATAACTTGGAATTTAGGCACTAATGCTCTGCATGTTCAAATTATCAGTGCTTTTTTTTTTTTTACTTAAGGTACTGTGATCTTCAGAGTCCTGAGCATCCAGCACCTCTGAATATCTGGTCAACCTCCAAGTGGTGAGGTTGTTTGACACTCAGTGATGTCCTCTGGCAATAAAAATCAGATTATACCCTGCTGCTCCTATCAGAAAGGGAGAATTTAGGGTTCATCTCCATGCCACCTGAGGGAAACAGATGTACATTTGCATCATGCTATTGCTACTCCACCTGCCTGGGACCTTACAAAGTTCCTGTCTTTCTTCTCACTTGTGGTCAAGGGGATGTGACTCTCTGAGGACTCTTGGCTTCCTTAATATTAGCATGTGCTTCCCCAGACTGGATAGAAACCATAATCCTTACCATCAATTAAGACAAGGGTTCCTCCACTTCCTTCCCAATGCGACTAGGATGTCAGGAGGCAGCACTGTGACTTGCTTGTGTTTTTTTTTTTTTACTCTTGCATTAATCCTCCTTGGTGGCTGCACCATTGTGCATTCTCACTATAAACTCCATTTTGAAACTAGTCAATTAATCTTTATTCATATCAGTGCAGGTAGGTTTAAAATACTGTTTTTTCCCTTTTCCAATCTAGGCATTAATAGGCAAATGGTTTCCATGGGTTCTGGTGTCTTCCGTGGCAAGGAAAATATTTATATATTTATCTTTATATAGAAAGGTTAGGTTAGAGGTTTGGGGACCGCAGGAGGTTCTTGCAGGGAATGAAATGGAAAACAGGGCTAGCGTAGTCATGAATGGGAACACAAAGTGATTGAACCAAAGTAATTTACCACCACTATAACTTGAAATGGTCCAGCAATGGAACAAATGAAAGAAATAATAGAAACTGGTAGTTATAAGGGTAAGACATGCAGAGTTTAAACATAGTGTCACATTTTATTAAATGATATTATCATTTTTAACTAGAAAACTGTAAGCACAAAGATCCAAAGGAGGAAGGACAGGGTGCAAATACCCAGATTAAATGTTGATGCAAAAATTATGATTTCCCTTTAAATCCTTAATACATAAAACGTGTACAGTTCTCTAAGACATAAGGCAAATAATGAGTTCGATGTCCTGAAATCCTCAAACAAGTCACATAATATTTCTCTACAGATTTATTTGGGGAAATGTTAATATCCCCCAGCATCCTTTGATGATGGTAGATTTGTTTTTCCTTTTCAAACCCTTTGGGGATACTTCAGAAAATACCGACATTCCTAGGAGGCTAGAATTTTTCCAGAATGATCACAGTGTCTGGGACCATTCCTCCATTACACACTGTCAGCGTGCTTAGTGATACATAAAAGCCTTGTGCATGAATCCACTCCAACTATAAAGCTAATGAAAGGGTGGTTAAGAAAGAGGATTCAGCACCCAAAAAAATTGTTTTAATTAAAAATTGAAAAAATTCCTCATGGGACATTCACCACTTTCTCTATGGCCTTACGCAAGTGCTTTCTGTGTATTTTCCCACATATATTCTTTGACAAGGCCAGAAAAGGGCAATACAGGTGGGCTTCAAGGAAAAAGAAGGAAAAAAAATAAAGAGAAATTTTGGAAAGCCTTGGAAAGCCTTGGAAAGTGTCACAATAGGGAGTCTGATTTCGGCCAGTGGCCTGATGCAGTGAAGGACTAAACAGGTATAATCTCAGCCTCATTGGAATATCTGACGTGGGGTGAAACGATGCACTTTTCCCTTTAGCAGTGCCCTGGGAGACTTTTTTATTTTCTCTTCTCATAAAGGACAGAACTGATTTAAATTGATACATTAAACATTCCTGCAGCAAAGTCAATAAATCCCTAACACTGGTATAGTAGCTGTGATCACCTGAAAAGCTTGAATTAAGTTTCATAATCTAAGAGGTGTATTGTGAATGCAATTATAAAATATCAAAGTTTTTTTTGTTCTGAATTCAAACTGATTAAAATCTGCACTACTCAATGTGTAAAATCTGATTTTCTAATTGTATTTTGACTATTTAGAGATTCAGGTAATATTTGCATTACCTTCTATTTTTTTTCCTTTTAAAAATGTGTTTATAACTGTTAAAACTAATACTCAATAGTGTATCCAACTGAGCATCTGCTCCAAGTGCATGTCAAATTAACCTTCTAAGTTAACTCCTATTTGCTTCTTCTTCTACTCTTTTCCCATTCTGTTAGACATCTCTAAGCTAATTAGAAAAAAAAATCACACATTGTGAAAAAATATGCAATCGCAAAATGTTTTTGGTGAAGGGTATTTTCATTCTTAAATCTCAACTTGCAAGGTATATGACTGTTTTATTTCAAGACCGAGGAGAAAGATACCAAGTTGTCAGTCATTCTGGTGTTCTGGACAGCGAGACACTCAGAAGGGCTTCTATGCTGGTAAGGATTTGGCACATTGTCAATGAGGCAAGCCGTGGGCCAGTTTTTTCCCTTATCCCTAAAATCTCTGCTGCCTCAGAAATAAAGACTGGATGAAAACCACCTCAAAATTAACCAGGCTATTGTAAGAACTCTGCCATCTATTGTGGTCTGCCAAGGATATAGAAGCACACAGTAAGTACGAATTTAAGGGGAGGGATTATTAAGTTATATAGTTCTTGCTGGAACTGAGAGTATGGTTCATGTTGAAACCCATGGTCCACTCAAGCCCCACCCTGAAGGAGCCTCTCTATCCATAACCCCACCTATCATGAAAGTAGTCCTTGTGGCCTTTAGCTCTGGGCATCTCTCACAGATTAAATCCAGGCCTAAACTATCCAGGATGTATAACTATTTGAGGCTTTCATTATTCCCCTAGATACTGGAGATAGTGGAACCTTAGTAGATGTCCTTCATAAATTCCCCTGGGAGAATTTATTTTTTGTTCCCAAGAAAGAAACTTGTCTTCGGTGAGCTTTAAAGTGAGATAGCATCAATCTTAAGAAAACCAAATAGGAAAGAGGAGCTAGTTCTAATTCAGAAACCCAGCAGTAATTATCATGTATACTGAAAGTTATGGAGAAAAGGATGGATGAAGAATTATTAGTGTTTATTTTTTAAATCATTAGACTGCTTTGGATTTTCAGACACTGTACTAGATAAAAATAAAAGTATTACTATGTTACATTTTAAGAAAGTTTTATTATTTTTCTGTCAGTGGGAAATTTTAGTTAGTTGGAAATTTGAGCTTTTTCTATTCGTAAGTGGGAGAGAGAGGGGTAAATGCAAACGAAGTATTAATCTACTAAAACATTTATTTATTTATTTTTTACTCTTTTTTAAAAATGTACTTTTATTATGTCTTCTGCCAACTGAAAGGGCCTCTGTGTCAGTGCCATGAGGAGACTGGTAATGATTAATTGATTCAGCAGTCAAACTAAGGCAGTGTGTGTATAAGCAAGAGAATAATATGAGGCACACAGGCTATGTTTTTATGAGGAGACTTTGGAGCCCTTTCCTAATAAAGAAAGGGTAGGAGAGATAAATGACTGTATACATGAGTGTGTGCGTAAAGAAGTACATTATTAAGATGGTCTCAAGCTTCCTAATATCTCCTAATCCTTATATGCATGGGCACAAGTTTTCTTTTCCTTAAAAGATTATCTCTTAGCTAATCATAGAAAACTTAATGGGTCAGTTTAAATTCTGACACTGTCCATTGAATCTTTCTCTGCCTTGGTTGTCCTGTGAGTTTGGAAAAGTTGCTAAGTTTGTTATATTCTGATTTTTCTGAAAATGGAAATAAACCCTATCACAGAGGGGTTCTATGAAGAAACACACAAGCAATAATCTGATGTAAAAAATAATATGCAGTCAGGTTAAAGCGGGGACTGTGAGATTTTACACTGACATTCTGAAGGAAGGTCATTGTAACAGATACAAGCTGTTTTAATTAGGTATCCACAGTACATCAGACTTGGCGTTCAAACTATTTGATTTAGCAGACACTGAAATGATGGAAGATGCAAGGATTTTGCTGTTTTTGCTAGGTTGGCAGTCCCTTGAGCTTATTAACAGAGTTGCTAATGAAACCACAATACCAAATTTTCCTCCCTTTTAAAAAATAACCTTCTTATTAAAAGTTGAAATGCAAATTCTGTATCTGCTGATAGGCTGAAACTGACTTTTCAAAAGAATCACTCTTCTTTATTTTCTAGGGGCCAGAGTAAGGAAAGGGAAGGATGCAAACAAATCTTAAATCTAATGTTTTCTAAAGCTATATTTGTAATTTGGGAGTCTTTTTTGTTTTGTTTTCAATGTAAAGAGGGACATTCAAATCCTCTTGACAGAGGATTCAAACATCTAATTGTATACAGAATTAGGTTGAGTTAAATGCATTCATGTTCACATAGAAGTTAGTTTTTCATGCTAATACCCCGACAATGGGAAGAGTGATACTGCTTGAATTTAACCTTTTCTTTTGACATATTGATGAGCTATAAATCTAGGATCGTATCAAATACTTAATCATTTAAAATGTAAAACATCTACTTCTTATATTTAAATTCATCAGAAATACAGTTCATCATTTATTGTACTCACTATATATGAATTAATTTGCTCTAAAAGCATTACCTTTTTAAAAGTAAAAATTGTATAATACCAGTACATGGTGAAATAATGAATTGTATAAATATATGAATATCAAGTGTGTATTTGAATATCATATACTAATATTTCTAGTATCCCCTCTATGTGAATATTTCTTAAAGTTCTATATACTAATGCTTAGTAATTTTGTTAAATTAAAATACTAAAATAATGGCCATGTTATTATCATCGCTTCCTCTAATAAACCTGGATTATCTGCTCTAATAAAGGTAATAGTTATCATTTCTACATAAGGAAACTGAGGCTAAGAAGAGTACATTAATTTCCAAAAATCATATGACAGGTTGCTCAAGTGGAATTAGAAACCAAGTCCGTCTAATCCTAAAGTTTGTTCTATACTGCCCACTGCTCCAGACACTCTTCAAGTTCAGCCCTCTATGACTTCTGCTTTTAAGTCTCTAGTTTTCTGTGAGCAAGCATAGATGAAGGTTTTTCTGTTTTGTGTCATTCCAACTCTGCATAGGTAATAGACTTTACTAGAGAGTTCTGCATATCTCTTTCAGGAGACATGCTTCATTTAAGCATCTTTGATTTGTATGTTTCCGTTTTCTTTTCCAATTTGTTGTTACACTTTTAAATAAATACTGGATTTATGCTCTTGCTACTCTTTATTTGATTCCCCATTCAACAACTCTACATTTGAATGAATGACTTTAAATTTTGATAAAATCAATAAACAAAAAAAACTTTGTTTAGAAAGTTAAACTGTACATGGAATTAGGCTGGGAACTTGAGATAAAGGACTTATTAAATCCAAAACTATAAAGTAACTAAGCCAAAAGAAGAAAGGCATGTAAGTGAATAAATTACAACATATGTAATAAATACAAAGTAGGAAAGTGAGTAAGTTGTGGAGTAAGCTTAGAGAACTGAGTAATTTTTTGGAGGTGCAGGTAGAACTGGAGAGACAAAGAATTGGAAAATGAAATTTTAGCTGAGTTTTGAAACATAAATAAGTTTATCTGGTGGGTTAAGTGGAGACTTGAGATGGTTGTGGGAGGAGAAAGGGATCCTGGGCTCAGGGTACATGTATCATGAGTGATCCAGCTACTGAAGGCCTAAATTCAAATTATAATTTCCCAAGGATGATTCTGAAAAAGCATTTCTTTCCAAAAACATCGTGCTGAAAATGCCAGTGTCCATTTATACACATCCTTTTTATCAAGAGTTCAAAATTACAGTGGCAATTTAAACACTAATTACACTTGCCCTTTGTAGGTGTATGTTCTATATATTCTCTGAAGATCTTATATGACCTTATTCATTTTGTTATTTCCTGGATCTACTTATATTAACAGGACCAATCATTAATATCATTCTATAGAAAAAGGATCATAAGACAATATTAGTACTATTTCTTCACAATATTTATTCATAGGAAAAGTTCCAAAGCAGAATCTAACTATCCTAGCTTTAAAGATTAAAGTTACGTTGAAGACTACCAGACTGGACTACTTTCCTCTATGGAAAAAGAGTATGGAAGTTCCTCAAAAATTAAAATTAGAAATACCATGTGATTTAGCAATGACTTCTGGGAATTTATCCAAAGAAAACAAAATCACCAATTTGAAAAGATACATGCCTGCCTGTGTTTATTGCAACATTATGTGCAATAGCCAAGATATGGAAGTAACCTAAGTGCTGCTTGAGGGCAAGATATAAAGAAAATACCATTTTGCAATT
Organism: Smutsia gigantea; assembly: GCA_032199065.1. Taxonomy (NCBI): domain Eukaryota; kingdom Metazoa; phylum Chordata; class Mammalia; order Pholidota; family Manidae; genus Smutsia; species Smutsia gigantea. Next base: position 426,990 of record JAVSCE010013946.1, read on the forward strand.
ATTACATGCCAGAATTTTCTAGTAAGGATTTTATAGGCTTAACTCAATTTTTTTTGAAGAATAGTTAATATATGATATTATATTGGTCTCAGGTGTATGACACAGTGATTTGAGAACTGTGTACATTTAAAAACGTTCACAAGTGCAGTACCATCTGTCACCATACAAAGATATTATAATAGTATTGACTATAGTCCCTATGGTGTACTTTTCATCCCCATGACTTATTTTATATTTGGAAGTTTGTGTTGGGAGCCATGTGGCACAGAAACAATAAGACTCCATTTTGTTGTTTACTTCTTCTTGATCACTTTCGCGCCACAATTTCCCGCCAAGTGTTCCCACTTCGGTCCGCCGCTTACATCAGAGACAACTGCGCATGCGCACAACTCGGTGCGTGATTGGACTTTGTAGATCGCTTCATTAGCATAATGGGCAACCAATCAGAAAAGACCATACCCTGTAATGTCTATATCTTCTCTGCTCTAACCTACAATAAACGAAGCTTTGACAATTTGCTTGGCCTCCGCCTTTCTCTCTCTGTCCCCTCTCTTAGGTTTAGGCGATCCCCCTTGAGACCCACCAATTACCAACCCCTCGGGCCGGGGCAAGTTTGTACCTCTTTATGCCCTTCACGTCTTTCATCTCCCGAGGGCAACTACTGGTATGTTCTGTGTTTATGAATTTATTTCTGTTTTTTTTAGTTTGTTTTATTTTTTAGATTCCACATATAAGTGAGATAACATGGGATTTCTCATTCCTGTCTGACTTATTTCACTTACCATAATACTTTCTAGGTCCATTAACACTGTTACAAGCGGCAAAATTCCATTCTTTTTTCTGGTTGAATAATATTCCCTTATATATATGTACCACCTTTTCTTTATCCATTCATCTAGTGATGGACACTTAGATTGCTTCCATATCTTAGCAATTGTAAATAATGATGCAATTAACATAGGAATGCATTTATTTTTTCAAATTGGTGATTGTATTTTTGTTGGGTAAATACCTAGAAGTCAGACTACCAGGTCATATGCTATTTCTATTTTTAATATTCTGAAGAACCTCCATACTATTTTTCATAGTGGCTGAATCAATTTACATTATCACCAATACTGCATGAGGGTTCTCTTTTCCCCACATCCTCACCAACACATGTTATTTTTTGTCTTGTTGATATTAGCCATTTTGACTGGTGTGAGGTGATTTCTCATTGTGGTTTTGATTTGCATTTCCCTGATGATGAGTGAGGCAGAACATCTTTTCATGTGTCTTCTGGTCTTCTATATGTCTTCATTGGTCAAAATGTCTACGTTTTCTGCCCATTTTTTAATCAGATTATTTGGGGTTTTTTTGTTGTTGAGTTGTATGAGTTCTTGATATATTTTGGATATTAGCCCCTTACAACATATATCATTAGTAAATATATTTTCCCATTCAGTAAATTCCCTTTTCATTTTGTGATGGTAGAAGATTTTTAGTTTGATACAATCCCACTTGTTTATGTTTGCTTTATTTCCCATGCCTGGATAGATGTATCCAGGAAAAAATTAAAAGGCCAATGTCCAAGAGTTTACTTCCTATGTTTTCTTTTAGAAGTTATGGTTTCAGGGCTTATATTCAAGTCTTGAATCCATTTTGAGTTTATTTTTGTATATGGTATAAGATAGTGATCAAGTTTCATTCTTTGCCTGTCCCATTTTCCCAACACTATTTATTGAAGAGACTATTTCCCCCAATGTACTTTCTTGCCTTCTGCCATATTTTAATTGACCATATAAATGTCAGTTTATTTCTAAGCTATCTATTCTGTCCTATTGGTCTATGCATCTATTCGTAAGCCAACATCATACTGTTTTGATTACTATACCTTCATAGTATAGTTTGAAATCAGGGAGTGTGATACTTTCAGCTTTGTTCTTCTCAAGATTGCTTTAGCTATTTTAGTCTTTTGTGGTTCCATACCAGTTTTAGGATGACTTGCTCTAGTTCTGTAAAAAAAAAGGTAACTGGTTTTTTGATAAGCATTGCACTGAATCTTAGAATGCTTTAGATAGTATGGACATCATCACAATATTAATTCTTCCTATCCATAAGCATGGGATAGTTTTCCATTTATTTGTGATATCTTCAGTTTCTTTCATCGATGTCCTGAGTTTTCACTGTACAAGTTTTTAACCTCTTTGATTAAATTTATTCCTAGGTACTTATTGTTTTTGATGCAATTGTTTCCTTAATTTATTTTCCTGCTAGTCCATTATTATTATATACAAATGCAACAGATGTCTGTATATTGGTTTTATATTCTGAGACTACTGAATTCATTTATTAGGTCTAATAGTTTGTGTGTGTATGTGTGTGTGTGTTTAGTGTTCAGGGTTTTCTACATATGGTATCATGTAACTGTAAATAGTGACAATTTTCCTTCTTCCTTACCAATTTGATGTCTTTATTTCTTTTTCTTGTCTGATTGATATGGCTAGGACTTCCAAAACTATGTTGAATAAACGAGAGAGTAGGCATCCTTGTCTTGTCCTGATTGTAGAAGAAAAGTTTTCAGCTTTTCATCATTGGGTATGATGTTAGCTACAAGTCTGTCATGTATGGCCTTTATTATGTTAAGGTGTGTGCCATCTATACCCACTTTGTTGAGAGTTTTTTTCATGAATGGATGCTGCATCTTGTGAAATGTTTTTTTTACCTGTATCTATTGAGATGCTCATGAGTTTTTTATCCTTCCTTTTGTTAATATGCTGTATCACACTGATTGATTTGTGTTGAACCATCCTTGCATCCCTGTAATAAAACCTTCTTTGGTCTTGGTGAATGATCCTTGTAATGTCATTTTGAATCCAGGTGGCTAATATTTTGTTGAGGATTTTTGTATCCATGTTCATCAGGGTAGAGTTCTCCTGTAAAGCTATCTGATCCTGGGATTTTGTTTGTAGGGAATTTTTTGATTGCCAACTTTATTTCATTACAAGTGCCTGATCTCTTCAGATTTTCTATTCCTTCCTGGTTCAGTTTTGGAAGATATCATGTTCTGAGACTTTATCCACTTCTTCTAAATTTTCCAATTCACTGGCATATAATTTTCATAATAATCTCTTGCAATACTTTTTATTTCTTGGGTGTCAATTGTAACTTCTCCATTTCTAATTTCATTCATGAGTCCTTTTTCCTTGATGAGTCTCACTGAAGGTTGATCAATTTGTTCATCTTTCTAAGAACCAGCTCTTAGTTTCATTGATCTTTTGTATATTTTTTTTAGTCTTTATTTCATTTATTTGCATTCTTATTTTATTCCTTCCTGCTACCAACTTTGGCCTTCTTATTCTTTTTTTTTCTAGTTCCTCTAGATGTAAGGTTAGATTGTTTGAGTTTTTTCTTGTTTCTTGAGGTACGCATTTGCTGCTAGAAATTTCCCTCTTAGAGATGCTTTTGCTGTGTCCCATAGATTTTCAACTGTTATGTTTCTATTTTCATTAGTCTCAAGGTATTTTTTATTTTCTCTGATTTCTTCATTGACCCATTGATGTTTAGTAGAATGTTTTTTAGCCTCCACACATTTGTGGGGTTTTTTTCCCCAGTTTTTTCTTGTAATTAATTTCTGATTTCATATTGTGGTCAGAAAAAATAATTGGTCTGATTTCAATCTTCTTAAGTTTATTGAGATTTGTATTGTTGCCTTGGATGTGATCTATCCTGGAGAATGTGTCATGTACACATGAAAATAATGTCTATTGTGGTATTTTATATGGAATGTTCTACATAAATATGTTAATTCCATCTCATATAATGTATCATTCAAAGATACTATTCCCTAATGACTTTCTCTCTGGATAATATACTCATGATGTAAGTGGAGTGTTAAAGTCTCTTACTGTTATTGCACTATCATCAATTTCTCTCTTATGGCTGTTAATATTTGCCTTATGAATTTAGGTGGTTCTCTGTTGGGTACATAGATATTTATAATTGTTATATATCCTTGATTGTTTGAACCCTATATCATTATATAATATCCTTATTTGTCAACTGTTAAAATCTTTGTCTTAAAGTCTATTTAGTCTTATATAAGTAAGGCTTCCCAAGCTTTTTTTTTCTCATTTCTATTTGCATGGAATATCTTTCTCCATCCCTTCACTTTCAGTCTGTGTGTATCTTTAGGTATGAAGTGAATGTCTTGTATGAAGCATATAGATGGGTCTTGTTTTTATCCATTCAGTCACCTTATGCCTTTTGATTGGAGCATTTACATTTAAAATAATTATTGATAGGCATAGGTATATACTTAATGTTATTTTGGTAAATGTTTTCCAGTTGTTTTGTAGTTCTCTGGTCCTTTTTTCTTCTCTTGCTCACTTCTCTTGTGTGTGATGAGGTTTTTTAATGTTATGGCTGGATTATTTTCTCCTTATTTTTTGTGTATCTAATATAGCTATTTGGTTTGTGGTTATCATGAGGTACATATATGACATCATATGTACATAGCATTCTATGTTAAATTGATGGTCACTTAAGTATGAATAGTCTGACAACACTACATTTTTAAGCCCCTGCCTCCATCTTTTATGTATATGGATACCATATTTTACATTTTACACCTTTTTATTTAGTGATTACCTGAGCTAATTTTTCTAGATATAATTGATTTAAATACTTTTGTCTTTTAACTTTAAAAGCAGCTTTTAAGTAACTGCTCTAATACCTTTACTACTTGTTTGCTTACCTGTGAAATTAATTTTTTTCCTTTCAGAATTGTCTTGGTCCTAGATATGGCCTTTTCTTTTCCTGTTAAAGAAGTCTCTTTAATATTTCTTCTAAAGCCTGTTCAGTAGTTATAAATTTCTATAACTTGTTCATCTGGGAAACTTTTTATCTCTCCTGCAATTCTGAAGGATGACCTTGCAGGGTAGAGTATTCTTGGCTGTAGGATTTTTTTCCTTTCAGCACTTTGAATATGTCATGCCACTTCCTTCTGGCCCATGAAGTTTCTGATGAAAAATCAGCCAATAGCCATATGGGGTTTTCCTTGAAAATAACTGGCTGTTTTTTTCTTGCTGCTTTTAAGATTACATTTTATCTTAATCTTTGACATTTTAATTATTATGAGTCTTGGTGTGGACCTCCTTGGGTTCATCTTGTTTGGAGCTCACTGTGCTTTCTAGACCTGAATGTCTGTTTTCTTCCCCAAGTTAGGGAACTGTTCAGCTCTTATTTCTTCAAATAACTTTGCTACTCTTTTCATTTCCTCTTCTCCCTCTAGGACTCCTATAATGCTAATGTTAGTGTGTTTGATGTTGTCACAGAAGTCCCTTAACCTATAGTTATTTTTTAATTTTTTGTTTTCTTGTTGCTGTTCAGCTAGAGTGCTTTTCATTACTCTGTCTTCTGCATCATTGATCCATTCTTCTGCATCCTCCAATCTGCTGTTTATTCCCTCTAGTATATTTTTCTTTTTCATTTATTATATTCTTCCATTCTGATTGGTTCTTTGTTATATTTTCTATCTCTTTATGGAAGTGCTCCCTGAGTTCATCCACTCCTCTCAAATCTGGTGAGTATCTTTAAAACCATTACATTAAGCTCTTTATTGGGTAGATTGCTTAACTTTGCTTCATTTAGTTCTTTTCCTGAAATTTTGTCTTATTCTTTTGTTTGGGAAATATTCCTCTACCTCCTCATTTTATTTGATTTTTTTGGTTTGTTTGTTTCTATTAATCAGGTAAAACAGCCACCTTTCCCAGTCTGCAAGGAGTGGCCTTATGTATTAACATCTTCTAGGTAGACTATGTGCCTAGTGGCTTTGGATGGCTCACTAGAGGCCAGGTGACCACTGGCTTGGAGTGTCCTCATGTTCATCACACCAGGGGTGCCCTGGCAGAGGTGCTAGGGGCCAAAGAGGCACAGACTGGGGGCATTCCAGTGTGTGTCACATTGGTACCACTTTGGTGGGACTGCTGGGTCTTGGTTGGGCATTGTTTGGGCATGGGTGAGGGGGCCTCCTTGGGAGACATCTGGAGCTTGTATGGATATCTGGATCCTATTCCTATCCACGCTATCAATGTACAGAAGGAACATAAACAATGGCACTTACCGCCACCTCCAACCCTGGAGTTCAAAAAGTTCCCTTGTGATTTGGGTGCTTTAGTTCTTAGTCAGCTTCCTTCACTTAGTGTTGTTGCCTTTTTTACTAAAAATTTTTGCCTGTGCACCAGGGCAGGCAGATGTGTGCTCCAGTCCCTTAGTGTATCCTTCAGTACTGCAGGGTTGAGCTGGGGATAGACTTGCTGCCATTACTGTGTCTCTGCCTCTGCTGTGGTTTTTCATGTGATCCCTCATTGTGCGGCAGCTGTTCTCTCAGCCCTCAGTTCTTCCTCAGGAGATATCAGTCTGTATGTAGGTGTAGATTGGTTTTTATTTTGGGGAAGTAAGTTCAGGCTCTTTCTATGCCACTATCTTACATCTCTGCCTGTATTAATATAATCTTTACAATATCCCTGTAAGGGAGACATCATTTTAATTTCCACATAAACACATGAACTGAGGCGCAGAGAAGTTTAATAACTTGTCTCAGTCACACAGCTCATAAAAGTAGAGTTCAGTTCAGATTCAAGCAATTTATTCCAAAGTCCATGTTCCTAACTGCTAGCTAGCTATCTTAGGCTGTTTACAGAATAGAACAAGAGTTTTGTCTCTGTTAAGTTCAATCAGCAAATTACTACTTAGTACCTATTAACTTTTTACAGTTAACTTTTTCAGTGCTGTGCACAATAAAGACATGTGCATAAGAAGTCGAACCTGCCCTCAAGAGCTTGAAATTTTCTTTTAAAAATAATATTAATAGCCACAACAATTGAAAGTACAGCAAGATGACTTTTAGAAGCAGTAGCAATAAAGTGATAAATTTTTTATAAATTATGGAAAAATTAATTTTATTATTTTTAACTATACTGGCGATTTTGATTACCAATTGAATGGAAACAACAAAAGAGATAAAAATCTATAATATCAGGGGATTTATAATCTAACTAGGGAGATTTTTTTTTACTACTACATGAAAAGAAGCAATGACACAAAGTATAAATGTTTAACGAAATGATAGAAGGATTAGGTAAGAAGTATTCATCCAGTACCTATTATGTATATAATTTTATAGCAGGCATACCAAAATCCCTTTTGTAAACAAGGTCAGTGATAAGCATTAGTTTATAATTTAACAGGAAAGAAAAATACACATACAGAATTCCTTGAGAAAGACTGCTAGGTAACAGAAATAAATTAAAGCTGTTTGCCAGCAATGTTGATACATAAAGTACAATAACCTAAAGTAGAAGAACACACACATACAGATATATGACATTCTCCAGAGACACTTCTAGGAAGGTGAGAGCTTTGAGGAAGCTCTCAAAGGAAATGAAGCCCATGCAGTGTCTGGGTGCTGAAAGGATAATCTGTGCATGAGCTCCAAAACATCATGAAGGAAGTGAGTCAATAGTGTGAGGGGCTGGAAGCAGCTGATTTGGCTAGAATAAAGGTAGGCCAAAAGCAAGCGTAACAAGTGATGCCATTGGAATGAATGATGTGGGCAGGTGACAGAGTCTTGAATTCTGGACATGGAGCTAAAATGTGACTCATTACTCACTCAGGAACCATGGGGTGTTGGGGTAGGGAGGGAAAGAAAAGATTGTCTGGAAGCTGTATAAAGGATGAAGTATCTGTAGATACGTAGGAGAGCTGAGATCAACAACTCAAGGTAAATGGATTCCTACACTAAAATAGAGCCTGTAGGATTAGAGATGGATTTGTGAGAGATGAAGAGAGAATTCAAGGAAAGGGCTGACCAGAAGTTATTAAGACCACCCTAAATTTGCTATTTGAAATAACATGAAATAATTATTAAAGGACCAAGGGAAAAGACAGCTGTTAGAAAAGAAGTCAGGTTGGAAGGAGGAGGAGGGGGATGAGGAGGTAGAGGAGAAGGAGAGTGAGGTAGAAAAGGAAAAGAAGAATTGTGATTTTTGTGTGTATGTGTTTGTGTTTTTTAATTGATCTAAAGTAATCACTATACTAGTAAGCAGTATCAGTAAATCCATTCAACATGTTCTTTTATCTTTCAATTACTACAGTAGTAGTAACTAGTACTTATGGTACAGCCACAGTATATTGGCTACTGGTACACAAATCTTCTTTCTCATTGTTGTCAGTATCATGAAATATATGTTGTATAGGTAAAAACCAGTAGGTGCTAATCAACAGTTGGGCTTTATGGAACCAGATAACATTTTTACTGTGCATATTTGCTTCCATAATGTCAAGAACATGAAGATTTTTTCCCCATAGGTACTGCAGATATCTTTTTTGAAATATGTGTTGCCTACATGTAGCATTTCTCATGAATATTTCTAATACTCATTCACAATGCATGCAGGTGTTAACTACAGACTAACAAATGCACAGGTGGATATGAACACACTGTTTGCAAATCCTACCCTTTGTAGAATGTGTTTTTCAATGCCCAGTAGCCTTGAACGTGAAGCAGGGACCACTCTGCTCTATCCATCTCTTGACAGTGCATCCGAGAAAAATAGAAAATGATGGCCTCCCAAGTCTGTACATTAGTGAACACAAACTCACACACAGTGACATCCTTCTCCTTAAAAATAATGATGCAGGCTGTCTTCATTACTTAAGGAAGCCAGAGCTCACACTGAAAGGTGTCAGAAAACACTATTATCCCACATTGCCTGGAGCTGCCTTGCCAGTATCTTTCCTGCCATAAAGAGTGGATTACAGGCAGGGTGGTAATCAGCCAAGAAGTTACTAAAAATAGGTTCTTTTAAGAGCAGGGTAGAACATGTGAACATCATAAAAAAGAGTTTACCACCACACTGACTAAGGGAACAATTAGCTCCCTGCTGCCTTAAACTAACCAGGAACAGCATGGCCCCTGCCACAAGTTGGGGAAGTACAGCAGGGAGTTAATTGGTCCTTTGATGAAAACAATGATGAATGCTCTACAAAGCCTACTATGTAACAACTAGGCTGAGTTCTGAGGATCTCTCTTTGGTGAAAGGTGCCATAGGAATGTGCAGAGATAAACTCAGGTGAGGAAAAGTGAGAGACAAACAGATGGAAAAGGAAAGGAAGAGAGAGAAGAGAGGAACTAGATGATGGATCACGAAGGCAACGGAAGGAGGCAAGACTCAAAGACAGAACAGGAAAGGCACCAACCTGAATTCAGAGTTTAGTTCAACAAATTTAGCACAATCCGATTCAGTAGGACTTCTCTGAAATGTCTACAAACTGTGCACAATTAGAACAAAGGAGGATCCCCAGATAAGCACTAAAGTGGTCTCCTGAGGGCCCCATAATAGCAGGTGCTCTATTATTTATCTAGGTCTTCCACCTGCTTCCGCTAATTAACTCAGTGACTCTCCCCAGATAGCACTGAGATTCTGATGAGATGTGGAACTCAAGGGAGACCCTGGATGAAGACAAGCCAGTGTTGTGACACAAGTCACAGTGTGAAAGGAAGAAAACCAAGGCAGGAAAAGAGCACAATTGTAATTTATCTTTGTCTCCGCCCTTTTGAGTTAGACTTGTCCATCTATAGGAGACCAGGAGATTTCCTCTTGTTTCTCCAGCTGGAAGTGCCTGCTGCCACCATATTTGTCTGTAGAGCATTGTGTTTTTTGTATTCTCATGCCTTTATGGTGCAAGTAATGATTGCTATTTATTGAAAACTTACTATGTGCCGCTCATTGTGCTAGATGCCAAAACTATGTGACCTCCTTCAATCCTCACAATGATCCTATGATGAAGGTTTTATTATTATTATTATTATTGGTATCATTAATATACAATCACTTGAACAACATTATGATTACTAGACCCCCTATTATCAAGTCCCCCCCACATACCCCACTACAGTCACTGTCCATCAGCATAGTAAGATGCTATAGAATCATTACTTGTCTTCTCTATAAACACTGCCTTTCCCGTGTCCCCCACCATTGCATTATGTGTGCTAATCGTAATGCCCCTTTGCCCCCTTATCCCTCCCTTCCCACCCATCCTCCCCAGTCCTTTTACCCTGCGTAACTGTTAGTCCATTCTTGGGTTCTGTGAGTCTGCTGCTGTTTTGTTCCTTCGGTTTTTCCTTTGTTCTTATACTCCACAGATGAGTGAAATCATTTGATACTTGTCTTTCTCTGCCTGGCTTATTTCACTGAGCATAATACCCTCTAGCTCCATCCATGTTGTTGCAAATGGTAGGATTTGTTTTCTTCTTATGGCTGAAAAATATCCCATTATGTATATGTACCACATCTTCTTTATCCATTCATCTACTGGTGGACACTTAGGTTGCTTCCATTTCTTGGCTATTGTAAATAGTGCTGCAATAAACATAGGGGTGCATATGTCTTTTCAAACTGGGCTGCTGCATTCTTAGGGTAAATTCCCAGGAGTGGAATTCCTAGGTCAAATGGTATTTCTATTTTGAGTTTTTAGAGGAACCTCCATACTGCTTTCCAAAATGGTTGAACTAATTTACATTCCCACCAGCAGTATCGGAGGGTTCCCCTTTCTCCAAATCCTCGCCAACATTTGTTGTTGTTTGTCTTTTGGATGTTGGCCATCCTAACTGAGGTGAGGTGATATCTCATTGTGGTTTTAATTTGCATTTCTCTGATGATTAGCAATGTGGAGCATCTTTTCATGTGCCTGTTGGCCATCTGAATTTCTTCTTTGGAGAAGTGTCTGTTCAGCTCCTCCATTTTTTAATTGGCTTATTTGCTTTTTGTTTGTTGAGGTGTGTGAGCTCTTTATATATTTTGGATGTTAACCCCTTATCGGATATGTCATTTATGAATAAATTCTCCCATACTGTAGAAAGTGTTTTTGTTCTATTAATGGTGTCCTTTGCTGTACAGAAGCTTTTCAGCTTGATATAGTCAGACTTGATCATTTTTGCTTTTGTTTCCCCTGCCTGGGGAGATATGTTCATGAAGAAGTTGCCCATGTTTATGTCCAAGAGATTTTTGCCTATATTTTTTCTAAGAGTTTTATGGTTTCATGACTTATATTCAGGTCTTTGATCTATTTTGAGTTTACTTTTACCTTTGTGTATGGGGTTAGACAGTAATCCAGTTTCATTCTCTTACATGTAGCTGTCCAGTTTTGCCAATATCAGCTGTTGAAGAGGCTGTCATTTCCCCATTGTATATCCATGGCTCCTTTATCGTATATTAATTGACCATAGATGCTTGGGTTTATATCTGGGATCCCTATTCTGTTCCACTGGTCTATTGGTCTGTCCTTGTGCCAGTACCAAATTGTCTTAATTACTGTGGCTTTGTAGTAGAGCTTGAAGTTGGGGAGCGTAATTCCCCCTGCTTTATTCCTCCTTCTCAGGATAGCTTTGGCTATTCAGGGTCTTTTGATGTTCCATATGAATTTTAGAAATATTCGCTCTAGTTCATTAAAGAATGCTGTTGGTATTTTGATAGGGATTGCACTGAATCTGTAAACTGCTTCAGGCAGATGGCCATTTCGACTATATTAATTCTTCCTAGCCAAGAGCATGGGATGAATTTCCATTTATTAGTGTCCTCTTTAATTTCTCTTAAGAGTGTCTTGTAGTTTTCAGGATATAGGTCTTTCAGTTCCTTGGTTAGGTTTATTCCTAGGTATTTTATTCTTTTTGATGCAATTGTGAATGGAATTGTTTTCCTGATTTCTCTTTCTCCTAGTTCACCATTAGTGTATAGGAGTGCAACAGACTTCTGTGTATTAATTTTGTATCCCGCAGCTTTGCTGAATGCAGATATTAGATCTAGTAGTTTTGGAGTGGATTCTTTAGGGTTTTTTATGTACAATATCATGTCATCTGCAAGCAGGGACAGTCTGACTTCTTCCTTACCAATCTGGATGCCTTTTATTTTTTTGTATTGTCTGGTTGCTGTGGCTAGGACCTCCAGAACTATGTTGAATAAAAGTGGGGAGAGTGGACATCCTTGTTCCCGATCTTAAAGGAAAAGCTTTCAGCTTCTCACTGTTAAGTATGATGTTGGCTGTGGGTTTGTCATGTAAGGCCTTTATTAGGTTGAGGTACTTGCCCTCTACACCCATTTTGTTGAGAGTTTTTATCATGAATGGATGTTGAATTTTGTCAAATGCTTTTTCAGCATCGATGGAGATGATGATGTGGTTTTTGTCCTTCTTTTTGTTAATGTAGTGGATGATGTTGATGGATTTTCGAATTTTGTACCATCCTTGCATCCCTGGGATGAATCCCACTTGGTCATGATGGATGACCTTCTTGATGTATTTTTGAATTCGGTTTGCTAATATTTTGTTGAGTATTTTTCATCTATGTTTTCAGTGATATTGGTCTGTAATTTTCTTTTTTTGTGGTGTCTTTGCCTGGTTTTGGTTTTAGAGTGATGTTGGCCTCGTAGAATGAGTTTGGGAGTATTCCCTCCTCTTCTACTTTTTCAGAAACTTTAAGGAGGATGTGTACTAAGTCTTCACTAAATGTTTGATAAAATTCAGCAGTGAAACCATCTGGTCCAGGCATTTTGTTCTTAGGTGGTTTTTTGATTATCAATTCAATTTCTTTGCTGGTAATTGGTCTATTCAGATTTTCTGTTTCTTCCTGGGTCAGCCTTGGAAGCTTGTATTTTTCTAGAAAGTTGTTCATTTCTTCTAGGTTATCCAGTTTGTTACCATATAATTTTTCATAGTATTCTCTCATAATTCTTTATATTTCTGTGGTGTCTGTAGTGATTTTTCCTTTCCATTTCTGATTCTGTTTGTGTGTAGACTCTCTTTGATTCTTGATAAGTCTGGGTAAGTGTTTATCTATTTTGTTTATTTTCTAGAAAATGCTACTGCTTTCATTGATTCTATTGTTTTATTCTTCTCAATTTTATTTATTTTTGCTTTAATATTTATTATGTCCCTCCTTCTACTGACTTTGGGTCTCATTTGTTTTTCTTTTTCCAGTTTCGTTAATTGTGAGTTTAGACTCGTCATATGGGAATGTTCTTCTTTCTTAAGGTAGGCCTGTATTGCAATATACTTTCCTCTTAGCATGGCCTTTGCTGCATCCCACAGATTTTGCGGTGTTGAATATTGTTGTCATTTGTCTCCATATATTGCTTGATCTCTGTTTTTATTTGGTCATTGATGCATTGATTATTTAGGAGAATGTTATTAAGCCTTCATGTGTTTGTGGGCTTTTTAATTTTCTTTGAGTAATTTATTTCTAGTTTCATACCTTAGTGATCTGAGAAGCTGATTGGTACAATTTCAATCTTTTTAAATTTCCTGAGATTGTTTTTGTGGCCTAGTATACGATCTATTCTTGAAAATGTTCCATGTGCACTTGAGAATAAAGTGTATCCAGTTGCTTTTGGATGGAGTGTTCTGTAGATGTCTGTTAGGTCCATCTGTTCTAATATGTTGCTCAGTGCCTCTATCTCTTTACTTATTTTCTGTCTGATTGTTCTGTCCTTTGGAGTGAGTGGTGTGTTGAAGTCTCCTAAAATGAATGCATTGCATTTTATTTCCCCCTTTAATTCTGTTAGTATTTGTTTCACATATGTAGATGATCCTGTGTTGGGTGCATAGATATTTATAATAGTTATATCCTCTTGTTGGACTGACCCCTTTATCATTATGTATGTCCTTCTTTGTCTCTTGTGATTTTCTTTTTTTTGAAGTCTATTTTGTCTGATACAAGTACTGAAACTCCTGCTTTTTTCTCCATATTATTTTCATGAAATATCTTTTTCCATCCCTTTACTTTCAGGCTGTGTATGTCCTTGGGTTTGAAGTGAGTCGCTTGTAGGCAGCATATAGATGGGTCTTGTTTTTTCATCAATTCAGTAACTTTATGTCTTTTGATTGGTCCATTCAGACCATTTACATTTAGTGTGATTATCAATATGTATGTACTTATTACCATTGCAGGCTTTAGATAAGTCCTTACCAAAGGTTCAAGGTAATTCCCTTACTGTCTAACAGTCTAACATAACTCACTTCATATGCTATTACAAACACAACCTAAAGCTTCTTTTTTTTCCCCCTTTTTCTTCCTCCTCCATTGTTTGTATGTTATGAATCATATTCTGTACTCTTTTTCTAGCCTTTGAGTGACATCTATTTAGCCTTAGGAATACTTCCATCTATAGGAGTCCCTCCAAAATGCACTGTAAAGGTGGTTTGTGGGAGGTAAATTCTCTCACCTTTGCTTAATCCCTCCAAATTTAAATGGTAACCTTGCTGGGTAGAGTATTCTTGGTTCAAGGCCCTTCTGCTTCATTGCTTTAAATATATCATGCCACTCCCTTCTGGCCTGTAAGGTTTCTGTTGAGAAGTCTGATGATAGCCTGATGGGTTTTCCTTTGTATGTGATGTTTTTTCTCTCTCTAGCTGCTTTTAAAAGTCTGTCTTTATCCTTGATCTTTGGCATTTTAATTATTATATGTCTTGATGTTTTCTTCCTTGGGTCCCTTGTGTTGGGAGATCTGTGCACCTCCATGGCTTGAGAGACTATCTCTTTCCCCAGATTGGGGAAGTTTTTAGCAATTACTTCCTCAATAACAGTTTTTATCCCTTTTTCTCTCTTTTATTCTTCTGGTTCCCCTATAATGCAAATATTGCTCCATTTGGATTGGTCATACAGTTCTCTCAATATTCCTTCATTCTTAGAGATTCTTTTTTCTCTCTGTGCCTCAGCTTCTTTGTGTTCCTCTTCTCTAATTTCTATTCCATTTACTGTCTCTTCTACTACATCTAATCTGCTTTTAAATCAATCCATTGTATGTTGCATTTCAGATATGGAATTTCTTAATGATTGAGTCTCCGACGTAAATTCGTTCCTGAGTTCTTGAATATTTTTCTGTACTTCCATAAACATGTTTATAATTTTTATTTTGAACTCTCTTTCAGGAAGATTGGTGAGTTTCATTTCATTTGGCCCTTTTTCTGGGGTTTGTGAGATTTTGGTCTGAACCATGTTCATATTTCTGTGTGGTGCCCACTAGTGCACAGAAGCTCCAGTCTCTGGAGCTGCTCAGCCCCTAGAGTGAGGTTGGGGATCGTAGGGGAGTGGAGCTTGTGCCTGGGGGGAGGAAAGATCTGTTTCCTGATTCCTGTCTGTGGTGCTTATCTCCAGCATCAGAACCAGTGGGACAAGCACACATGTGTAAGCCTCTGTGGTTTGAGTCTCTAGCTTTTGGAAGGTTTTATTATTAGTCTTATTTTTCAGAGTTTGGTGTTCAGAGTTGGAAGAAGTAAATTTCCCAAGCCCAGGCAAACAAGACATTGGAACCCGACCTTCAAACCCAGGTACACAGACACCAAAGTAAAACTTGTTTCACTCATTTGCTATTACCCCTCATTTTTCAGTAATAAAAAGTTAGAATTTACTAAGCAACATACTCTTTAAAGTGATTATAAAAAAAGATAAAAACATTGATTTGCCAAGCATAGGATTTCATAAAACTGTGCAGGCTGGGATCGTCTTGGTTAGGTCATAGAATCTCAGGACTTTCCCTCATCCAATTTTAACTGTTTCCTTTTTGTTTTGTTTTGTTTTGCCAGTACATTCACTACTTAGGCACACAAGCTGTTCTCACTCTCCAAGAAATTCTTCTTAACCCATAGTGTCAAGCAAGTATGTGTGCCCATATGGGAATTCCTCTGAGCTTCTCCTCCAGAGGTTCTGGACATGATCTTCTTGTTTCTAAATTCTTCTTCTTCCTAGAACTTGCCTTCAATTGTACCCTTCCAATGTAAAAAATTCCCTTAGATACTAGCACAATTGTATAACAAACATGATTGGCATCCCTAGAGAACAGGATAGGCTTTTGAAAATTGGGTTATGTGCAGCTTCTTGCCATCAATGGCCGTAACTTTGAAGTACACTAAGAATCTGACTACCCATCAACTTCACTGCAGCACCCTACCCATTAATCAGAGCCACTACCATCTCTTGTATGGATAGTTTCAATGGCTTCCCACTGTGTTGCTCTGCTTCACCATTTCTCCCCTACTGTCTTTTCTCCACAGAGTGGAGTGAAGCCAGAGTAATGCTTTGATATCCTAAATCAGATTGTGTCCCTCTTCTGCTGAAAACCTCCTCTGGCTTTCATCCTCACTCAGATTTAGGGTGACTTTTTTTTTTTTTTTTAGTTTTAACATCTCTGAGATTTGGATGTATCTTATAACTAATGGCATCTTACAATTACAAGTGGAAGCTTTTCTTTCCTTTTTATGGGTGGATAAATATAGGTGCATGTTTGCAATAGCTCATGTCTTTGGTTTGATGATATGTAGTAATATAGTCTTAACTGCTCTCTTCCATAGCATTGTTTTTTATGCCCAATTTATTTCTCCTCCATATCAGCCTGTGGTGTACTATATATTTACTCTTATATTATTATGAATTTATTTTCTTTTTCTTTCAACTAGAATATAAGCCTCATGAGAGGAGGAGCTTTGTTGTTTTGGGTCACAGTTGTACCCCCATGTCCAGAACTGTATATGGCACATATTAGACACTCCATAAAAATCCTTGTGGAATGAAAGGGTGTATTTTCATTCAGATATGAGCCCTGACACTCTATCCACTACCACCATATCCATAGCATTAAGGGATGGTTAATAAAGAGATGCCAGATTCCTATAGATGATAACAGGTAGATACAGTCTCTCTTGAAGCCATATGCATTAAATTTGGAAATCACTAATCATCCAGTGAAAAACCATAGGCATCTAATAAAATAATAAAATCTGAAAATATGTCTATAGCCTAAATGGGGAAAAAGTAACCATCTAGCATCCTAGTAACAAAATTAGCTGCTAAACTTGGACTAGACAAGGAGCTGTGTCAGATCAGGGAAAATGTATCGGAAATCTGAAGAACAATTCCCCTTGAATAATTGGTTTCCTTTCTCAGTGTGTTTTCTGAAGGTTTCCTGACTCAACTACTCAGAACATCAGCCACAGAGACCATTTCCTCCTGTGGGGTGTGTGTGTGTGTGTGTGTGTGTGTGTGTTTCCATCAAGATGTAGGAAGAACTGCTAAAATCCTGAAGGTGCCCAAGTGCATCCATTAGCAGAGAATCACAGATTTTTAAAAGGTGTGAAATATTTTACACCGTTTATATTTTATGGTTTTCTAAGGTTTTGGTAAGAAGCCTCTGTAAATAAATGATTTACTAGTACAGCCTCTCTGAACTACAAGTTCATTCACTTTGTTTCTGTAACTCAGTGAAA
This sequence comes from Smutsia gigantea, assembly GCA_032199065.1. Lineage (NCBI taxonomy): Eukaryota > Metazoa > Chordata > Mammalia > Pholidota > Manidae > Smutsia > Smutsia gigantea. The sequence continues at coordinate 444,288 of JAVSCE010013946.1, forward strand.
ACTTAAAAATTCTGTGAGTGGGGTCCTAAGGAAGCAGCTCCCAATTTGTTCAAACAAAGGAATCTACAACAAATTTCATGACCTCATATCCTAACAGTTGCCAAAATTTGACGTTTCATATGTTCTTCTGTGGACGTGAGCATTTGAGTGCTTTGTGGACAATAGACTTGCCTGTGGAAATACAGTTGCTTTGAGTGGCAGATGTCCCTGTGACTATATCTCTCTCACTAAGGTTATATTTTCTGACTTCTAACTTAATTGTCAGGCCAATTTTAAGGAAAGTTGGACTAAGAGAAATATTTTGAGACTGAAGCTTCCTATGTCAAATACTGTACCCTGGGCCAATTTATACAGCTTGGAGAGAATGGGCATGGAATATGATGACTGACGACCCTCGGGAATGAGAATGCTTTTGAGTGTCACAATTGACTTTATACATTTTGTCTTGGCTGCAGAGACTCTTAAATAGAAACTACTTCCACTCAAAATAATATACTCATGGTTATTCCCGAAGACACTGCTCTCTTTGAAAATAAAAACAAAAAACATGCTCCTCTCTTTCAACTCTGGGTCCCAGCTTTTCTGGAATTTGCATTTGAAAGTTTTCCAACATCTTTGAAGTGAAAGACTTGAGATTTTTTTTGCCTGCTTGGAGTACATGGTTTGGTAGATCTCAGTGTTCCTAGAACAGTTTTTTTTTTTCTCTGAGCTTGAGTTACAAGAAAAGCTCCTGATTACAACTTAGTACCGTGTCAGAGATATTGCCCCAATGACCTCTTTCCTCCTGCTCAATGGCTGCTCAGAATCTGGTCGAAGGTAGAAGGCTTCATTCATCTCTTGTCTATGATGGTAAATAGGAGGGACACTGAAAAGTTTACCTTTAAAAATAAATCTCTCTATATTTATTAAATATTTTTCAGGGAAAATGAAAATAATTTGAAACAAAGTTGCAAGTGAATCAACCAGCCAACCAAATAACGCAGCTAAGTGGAGTAGCTGGATTTGTTAACATTACTGGGGGATTCCAGGAAAAGTGTGATGTAAACCAAGACAAGAGAATGTCATTTGACGCTTGACTAAGAAAAAACCCTTTTGAGGAATAGATCATTCTTTATGTTTCACAAATCATTTACTTTATTCACGATGCAAATAAACATTTTGAAACTGATGCTATGCACATCCTTGTTGGTTGACACTTTTCTGAGAAAACTGGCCCTGACACACTTCAAGGGAATATCTATTAATGTATGAAATTATCAGTATTATAAAATGGGATCTATAACTAACTGTAAAGCAGTGGGCATCAACCTACAATGTGCTTAAGATTCAAATAAGTATCTAATTAGAGCAACTGAATCAGAACTTCTAAGTGGGGCTTGAAAGTCTGAATTTTGAGCATACATGCTGTATGATTTGGATGCAGACCTTGAGGAGTCCTGGGAAGTCTCCTTGGGAAGTTTATGGAAGAACTCCACAGACTTAAAGGTATCTTCCTCCTTAGGCTTTATTATGTTATTTAATAGGAAACAATTTTATTGAGGTATTGGGAGGGCTATCAAGCACTGGTTGTTCAGATATGAATATCTTAACCTGAAAAATTAATATTTTTAATATATTAGGGGCTATTAAATATATTGAGTGTAGAAGACACTTTGCTAGACTTCAACCAGGAGCAAAATTCTGAGAGACTGGAACAGGGAAGAGTTAATGGGCAGGCAGAAACATCCAGAATGAGTCACTACAATTGGAGCTCAGACTCACTAGCAGGAGATCAATGAGAAGTAGGAGAAGACTCCTAGATTTGACCAAAAATAATGTAGTAGCCATATCTATGCATCATCTGCCAGTTACAAAATGTTTCCTTGTACATTTTTAACTTTATGGTTATGATCCCCCTTTGAAAGTAATCAGTAGTATCAGAAGTAGAGTGTAATGATTAGCAAAATGTCTCAAGTCATATTCTCCTAGGTGGCAATCCCTGTTTTACCACTTTCTACCCTTGTGAGTTCAGACGAAATTTAGCCTCTCTCTGTCTCAGTGCTCTCATCTATGTGCAAGGAGCACTGATAATGCCTACCTCATGGGGCTGTAACAAAATAAGATGAACACAGAAAATTTAGTCATCACAGTGTCTGACACTTAGCACAAGATCAAATGTAAACTCTTCTTATTTTTAAATTGAAAGGGAAAATAAGACTAAGAAGATCATGTGACTGGGTAATTATACTCAGTGACCAAGTTCACAGGGACCAAATCTGTTTCTGGTTCCTAATCCACATCCCAACTCCTTCCTCTGCATATCTCTCTTCAAAAAGATAAGTGAGAGACAAGAAGTGAAGACCGCACTTCACAGCTGCTTTAAACAGTGCATTTACAATCTATACCTGGCTTATTTTGACAGAGACCTCTGTGAAACTGGACTAGTAGATTGTCTGGAATATGAAAAAAAAAAGTTCAGATAATTCTGACTCAGAGTTTGCAAAACACTCAGATCTGTGGGACTATCTACCTGTTGTAGTAAATGTAAAATTTCAAGCTAATCCTTTAGCATTACTAGACGCAATGAAATTTTGGAGAAGTTCTGAAGATGTCAGATTAGAATTTATTATAAGCAGAGAATGAGCCCCCCTCATACTTCTAGGGCTTAGATCTGTGCTGAGATACCCCATGTAGGCATCTGAATCTCACTTTCTGCTTCCTGGGAGCTTCCCTAGAGACAGGGGACCGCTGTAGTACAAATGGGGCTGCTCGAAGATTTGCACTGCTTCACCAGTAGAACTATCATCTTCCCTTTGGAAAGAATCCCAAGAAAAACAAGGGAGCAAACATTTACTGATTCAGATCCAGTCAGATGATCCATAAAGAATGAGTCTCACTTCAGGTAAAGGTCTACCTGATTTATAGTCTCCAAATTGGCACTCCCAGGTATCTGTGCAGTGTTTTTGCATATATCATGGTTATCAAACAGCATGCTAAAAATCATTGGAACTTAGGCAACCATCAACTTAACATTGAGTGCTAATATATGTAAGATGTCATATGTAAAACCCATGGTAACCACAAACCAAAAGCCTATGACAGATGCACAAATAACAAAGAGGAAGAAATCCAACCAGAGCACTGAAGGAAGTCATCAGTGCACAAGGGTAGAGAGCAAGAGAAGAAAAAAGACAGAGAGGAACACAAAAATAACTAGAAAAAAAAATGTAACAAAATAGCTGTTAGTAATACCTATCAATAGTTAACTTAAATGAAAATAGACTAAATGAAAAAAAAAAAGAAAAGAAAATAGACTAAATGCTCTAATCAAAACACACAGGATGAGTGAATGGATAAAAAATAAGACCCGTCTATATGCTGCCTGTAGGATACACACTTAAGACCTAAAGATGCACAAAGACTAAATGTAAAGGGATATTCCATACTTCTTCAAAAAAGAAGTGGGATTAGCTTATATCAGACAAAATAGACTTTAAAACAGACTGTAACAAGAGAGGAGAGAGGACATTATTTAATGATTAAGGCCCCAATCGAGCAAGAAACTAAAACAGCTGCAAATATCAGTGCACCCAACAGAGGAGCATCTAAATATATATAAAGCAAATATCAACAGACATAAAGGCAGAAATTGAGAATAATGTAATAGTAGGTTACATCTTTAATACCTGTTACATCAATGGATAGATCATCCAGACAGAAAATAAATAAATAAATAGTGTCTTTGAAAGCCTCTTTAGATCAAATGGATTTAACAGAATATACAGAACATTACATTGCAAAACATCAGAATACGCTTTTTTTTCAAAGTGTGCATGAATACCCTAGGATAGATCACAACATAGGCCAAAAAAACAGTCTCAATAAGATTTAAGAAGATGGAAATCATACCAACCATCTTTTCTGACCACAATAGTATGAAACTGAACATCAATTGCTGGGAAAAAAAATGGAAAAAGCAGAAACATGTAGAGGTTAAACACATGCTACTAAACAACCAATGAGTCAATGAAAAACTCAAAGAGAAAACAGATAACACTAGGAGACTAATGAAAATAGAAACACAACAGTTCAAAAGTTTTTTTTAAAGGCAATCATTTTCATTTTGTAACGATTTTTAAACAAGATACTATTTCTTCATCAACTCCAGAATAGTCTTCACAACCTAGTCCTTAGAAATACATATGTTTTGTTTTTATAATTTATTTTGGTATCATTTATCTACAATTACATGTGCAATATTATGGTTATTAAACTACCCCCTTCATCAGGTCCGCCCCACCAACCCCAATACAGTCACTGTCCATCAGTGTAATGAGATGCTATAGAATAACTACTTGTCTTCTCTGAGGTGTACAGCCCTCCCTGTGCCCCCCCACAATTACATCTGCTAATCGTAATGCCCCTTCTTCCCTCTTATCCCTCCCTTCCCACCCATCTTCCCCAGTCCCTTTCCCTTTGGTAACTGTTAGTCCTTTCTTGGGTTCTGTGAGTCTGCTGCTGTTTTGTTCCTTCAGTATTTTTTCTTTGTTCTTATACTCCACATATGAGTGAGATCATTTGATACTTGTCTTTTTCGGCTTGGCATATTTCACTGAGCATAATACTCTCTAGCTCCATCCATGTGGTTGCAAATGGTAGGATTTGTTTTCTTCTCATGGCTGAATAATATTCCATTGTGTATATGTACCACCTCTTCTTTATCCATTCATCTACTGATGGACACTTAGGTTGCTTCCATTTCTTGGCTATTGTAAATAGTGCTGCGATAAACATAGGGGTGCATATGACTTTTTCAAACTGGGCTGCTGAAGTCTTAGGGTAAATTCCTAGGAGTGGAATTCCTGGGTCAAATGGTATTTCTATTTTGAGTTTTTTGAGGACCCTCCATACTGCTTTCCACAATGGTTAAACTAATTTGCAGTCCCACCAGCAGTGTAGGAGGGCTCCCTTTTCTCCACATCCTCGCCAACATTTGTTGTTGTTTGTGTTTTGGATGTTGGCCATCCTCACTGGTGTAAGGTGATATCTCATTGTGGTTTTAATCTGCATTTCTCTGATGACTAGCGATGTGGAGCATCTTTTCATGTGCCTGTTGGCCATCTGAATTTCTTCTTTAGAGAAGTGTCTATTCATGTCCTCTGCCCATTTCTTAATTGGATTATTTGCTTTTTACTTGTTAAGGTGCGTGAGTTCTTTATATATTTTGGAGGTCAACCCCTTGTTGGATACGTCATTTATGAATATATTATCCCATACTGTAGAATGTGTTTTTGTTCTACTGATGGTGTCCTTTGTTGTACAGAAGCCTTTCAGCTTGATATAGTCCCACTTGTTCATTTTTGCTTTTGTTTCCCTTGCCAGGGAGATATGTTCATGAAGAAGTCGCTCATGTTTATGTCCAACAGATTTTTGCCTATGTTTTTTTCTAACAGTTTTATGATTTCATGATGTACATTCAGGTCTTTGATCCACCTTGAGTTTACCTTTGTGTATGGGGCTAGACAGTAGTCCAGTTTCATTCTCTTACATGTAGCTGTCCAGTTTTTCCAACACCAGCTGCTGAAGAGGCTGTCATCTCCCCATTGTATATCCAAGGCTCCTTTATCAAATATTAATTGACTGTATATGTTTGGGTTAATATTTGGATTTTCTATTCTGTTCCACTGGTCTGTGGGTCTGTTTTTGTGCCAGTACCAAATTGTCTTGATTACTGAGGCTTTGTAGTGGAACTTGAAGTCAGAGAGCGTAATTCACCCTGTTTTATTCCTCCTTCTCAGGATTGCTTTGGCTATTTGGGTCTTTTGTGGTTCCATATGAATTTTAGAATTATTTGTTCCAGTTCATTGAAGAAACCTGTTGGTAGTTTGATAGGGATTGTGTTGAATCTAGATTTTTTTAGGTAGTATAGCCATTTTGACAATATTTATTCTTCCTAGCCAAGAGCATGGGATGAATTTCCATTTGGTAGTGTCCTCTTTAATTTCTCTTAGGAGTGTCTTGTAGTTTTCAGAGTACAGGACTTTGACTTCCTTCGTTAGATTTATTCCTAGGTATTTTATTCTTTTTGACGCAATTGTGAATGGAATTGTTTTTCTGATTTCTCTTTCTGTTAGCTCATCATTAGTGTATAGGAAAGCAACAGATTCTGTGTGTTAATTTTGTATCCTGCAGCTTTGCTGAATTCAGATATTAGTTCTAGTAGTTTTGGAGTGGAGGCTTTAGGGTGTTTTATGTACAATATCAGGTCATCTGCAAATAGTGACAATTTGACTTCTTCTTTACCAATCTGGATGCCTTGTATGTCTTTGTTTTGTCTGATTGCTGTGGCTAGGACCGCCAGTACGATGTTGAATAACAGTGGAGAGAGTGGGCATCCCTGTCTTTTCCCGATCTTAGATGAAAAACTTTCAGCTTCTCGCTGTTAAGTATGATGTCAGCTGTGGGTTTGTCATATATGGCCTTTATGATGTTGAGGTACTTGCCATCTATACCCATTTTGTTGAGAGTTTTAATCATGAATGGATGCTGAATTTTGTCAAATACTTTTTCAGCACCTATGGAGATGATCATTTGGTTTTTGTTCTTCTTTTTGTTGATGTGGTGGATGATGTTGATGGATTTTCGAATGTTGTACCATCCTTGCATCCCTGGGATGAATCCCACTTGATCATGGTGTATGATCCTCTTGATGTATTTTTGAATTCGGTTTGCTAATATTTTGTGGAGTATTTTTGCATCTACGTTCATCCGGGATATTGGTCTGTAATTTTCTTTTTTGGTGAGGTCTTTGCCCGGTTTTGGTATTACAGTGATGCTGGCCTCATAGAATTAGTTTGGAAGTAATCCCTCCTCTTCTATTTTTTAGAAAACTTTAAGGAGAATCAGTGTTATTTTTCTCTATGTCTGGTAGAATTCAGAGGTGAATCCATCTGGTCCGGGGGTTTTGTTCTTGGGTAGTTTTTTGATTACCGATTCAATTTCGTTGCTGGTGATTGGTCTCTTTAGTTTTTCTGTTTCTTCCTTGGTCTGTCTTGGAAGGTTGTATTTTTCTAAGAAGTTGTCCATTTCGTCTAGGTTTTCCAGCTTGTTGGCATATGGATTCTCATAATATTCTCTTATAATTCTTTGTATTTTTGTAGGGTCCGTCATTATTTTTCCTTCTCATTTCTGATTCTGTTTATGTGTGTAAATTCTCTTTTTCTCTTAATGAGTCTGGCTAGGGTTTATCTATTTTGTTTATTTTTTCAAAGTACCAGCTCTTGGTTTCATTGATTTTTTTCTATTGTTTTATTCTTCTCAATTTTATTTATGTCTTCTCTAATCTTTATTATATCCCTCCTTCTGGTAGCTTTGGGCCTCATTTGTTCTTCCTTTTCCAATTTCAGTAATTGTGTCTTTAGACTATTCATTTGTGACTCTTCTTCCTTCTTTAAATAGGCCTGGATTACAATATACTTTCTGCTTAAAATTGCCTTTGATGTGTCCCACAGAAGTTGTGGCTTTGTGTTGTTGTTGTCATTAGTCTCCATATATTCTTTGATTTCTGTTTTGATTTGGTCATTAACCCATTGATTAATTAGGAGAATGTTGTTTAGTCTCCATGTATTTGTGAGCTTTTTTGATTTCTTTCTAAAATTTATTTCTAGTTTTATACCTTGGTGATCTGAGAAGTTGGTTGGTAGGATTTCAATATTTTTGAATTTACTGAGGTTCTTTTTGTGGCCTAGTATGTGGTCTATTCTGGAAAATGTTCCTTGTGCACTTGAGAAGAATGTGTATCCTGCTGCTTTTGAATGCAGAGTTCTGTAGATGTCTGTTAGGTCCATCTGTTCTAGTGTGTTGTTCAGTGCCTCTGTGTCTTTCTTTATTCTCTGTCCGGTTTATCTGTCCTTTGGAGTGAGTTCTGTGTTGAAGTCTCCTAAAATGAATGCATTGCTGTCCATTTCCTCCTTTAATTCTGTTAGTATTTGTTTCACATATTCTGGTGCTCCTGTGTTGGGTGCATATATATTTATAATGGTTATATGTTCTTGTTGGACTGACCCCTTTATCATTATGTAATGTCCTTCTTTATCTCTTGCTACTTTCTTCGTTTTGAAGTCTATTTTGTCTGATACAAGTACTGCAATACCTGCTTTTTTCTCTTTGTTGTTTGCATGAAATATCTTTTTCCATCCCTTCACTTCTAGTCTGTGTATATCTTTGGGTTTGAGGTGAGTCTCTTGTAAGCAGCATATAGATGGGTCTTGCTTTTTTATCCGTTCTGTTACTCTGTGTCTTTTCATTGGTGCATTCAGTCCATTTACATTTAGGGTGATTATCGATAGATATGTACTCATTGCCATTGCCGGCTTTAGATTCATGGTTAACAAAGGTTCAGGGGTTGCTTCTTTAGTATCTAACAATCTAACTTTCTTGTTAAGTTATTGTAAACACCATATGATGTTTCTTTATTTCTCTCCCTGCTTATTCTACCTCCTCCATTCTTTATATACTAGGTGTTTTATTCTTTGCCTTTAGCTAGTATTTGGATGATCTGGTTTCTTTGCTATGATTTTATTTTCTCTGGTGACATCTTTTTAGTCTTAGGTGTGCTTCCCTCTAGAGAAGTCCATTTAAGATATCCTGTAGTGGTGGTTTATGAGAGGCAAACTCTCTCACCTTTTGCTTTTCTGGAAATTGTTTAAACCCTCCGTCATATTTAAATGATAATCATGCTGGATACAATATTCTTGGTTCGAGTCCCTTCTATTTCATTACGTTAAATATATCATGCCATTCCCTTCTGGCCTGTAAGGTTTCTGTTGAGAAGTCTGATGATAGTCTGATGGGTTTTCCTTTGTAGATGATCTTTTTTCTCTCTCTAGCTGCCTTTAATACTCTGTCTTTATCTTTGATCTTTGCCATTTTACTTATTATGTGTCTTGTTGTTGTCTTCCTTGGGTTCCTGGTGTGAGATCTGTTGGCTTCCGTGGACTGCGAGACTATTTCCTTCCCCAACATGGGGAAGTTTTCAGCAATTGTTTCTTCAAAGACACACTCTATCCCTTTTTCTCTCTCTTCTTCCTCTGGTACTCCTATAATGCGAATATTGTTCCATTTGCATTGGTCACACAGTTCTCTTAATATTCTTTCATTCCTAGAGATCCTTTTATCTCTCTCTGCCTCAGCTTCTCTGTATTCCTGTTCTCTGATTTCTATTCCATTAACAGTCTCTTGCATCTCATCCAGTCTGCTGTTAGGCCCCTCAATCGTTTGTCTTATTTCTGCATTATATTACCTCACTTCCCTCACTTCCTCCCTCAGCTCTTGCACATTTCTCTGTAGATCGATCAGTATGGTTATGACTTTTATTCTGAATTCTTTTTCAGGAAGATTGTGCATTTCCATCCCTTCAGGCTCCCTCTCTGGGGTTGTCTGGTTGATCTTAGTCTGGACCATATTCCTCTGTCTTTTCATGGGTATAGAAGTGGTCCCTGGTAGGTGCCCCGTATGTCAGCTGGGCTCTTTAAGGCTTTAAAAGAAAAAAAAAGAAATAAAAGAAAAGAAAGAGAAGAAAAAACAAAACAGAAAAACAATACAAACAAAAGAAAAAAACGCTCACCGGGTGTAGATTTTGTAGGGATGCTGTAGGTGGCACTGTTGCTCCACTATTCCGCAGTAGTGGCTGTGCCACTCCACAGGGCCCTTTATTGCTCTGGCCGGGGTGGGAACGAATGGGAGGCTGTTGAGCTCTGTGGGAAGTCTAAGTGCAGTCACCCTTTCACAGTTGCCAGCTATGGGGTCCGAAACTCCCCAGGACTCCCAGCCTAATGGGCTGAGTGTGCCGGGGTGATCAGGCTCCTCTGCTGGGCTCCTGTCTCTTTAAGACTGCTGAAAAAAGAATGCACTTTTTTTTTTCTTCCCTGGAGCCGGCTGTAAGGACCCCGGTGCGTTTCCTGCTCAGATCCTGAACCCTCTGTCTCTCCAATATCTGCTACACCACGCAATGTGTGTCAGCGCTCCCGGAGCAGATCACCGGGGCTGGTTATTTCACGTGCCTGTACTTCCACTCCTTCCCAGCTCTGAATCCTCTCCTTCTGCCAGTGTGCTGGGGTGGGGGAGTGCTTGGGTCCTGCCGGGTCGCAGCTCTGTATCTTACCCGCCTTGCGGGGTGCTGAGTCCTCTCAGGTGTAGATGCAGGCTGAGTGCTGTCCTGTGTCTTCTGGTCTCTCTTTTAGGAATAGTTGTATTTGTTGTATTTTCATAAATATATATGGTTTTGGGAGGAGATTTCTGCCTCCCTGCTCATGCTGCCATCTCCCCGGAAGTCTAACAGTTCAAAATTTTTGAGATGCACCTAAAGCAGTCCTAAAAGGGAAGTTTATAGCAATACAGGCCTATGTTAAGCAAGAAGAAAGAAATGAAATTAACAACCTGAACCTACATCTAAAGGCATTAAAAATAAGAAAAAAAAAATGCCCAAATTTAGTACAAGGAGGGGCTAATTAAATCAGAGTGGAAAGGAATGAAATAGAGACAAAAAAATGTGAAAGATTAGTGAAACTAAGAGCTGGTTCTTTGAAAAGAAAAACAAATATGATGAAATTTTGGTTAGACTCATCAAGAAAATAGGAGAGTGGACTCAAATAAATAAAATCAGAAATGAAAGAGAAGTTATAACTGACAACACAGAAATACAAAGTATTATAAGAGATTATAATGAAAAATTATATGCCAACATATTGGACGACCTAAAAAAAGGATAATCTTCTAGAAACATGTAGTCTTTTAAGACTGAACTAGGAAGGAATAGATTATCTGAAGAGATTGATTACTAGTAACAAACTTCAATTGATAATCAAAAAATTCTACACAAACAAAAGTCCCAAACAAGATGGCTTCACAGGAGATTTCTACCAAACACTTAAAGAAAGGTTAATACGTCTTCCTCAAACTATTCCAAAAAATTCAAAAGGAAGGAAAGTTTCCAAATTCATTATACATGGCCAGCAACACATACCAAAAACCAGACAAAAACATTACAAAATAAGAAAATTACACACTGATATCCTTTATGAACAGTGATAAAAACCATAGTCAATAAATTATTAGCAAACCTAATTCAAAATGGCATTAACCTAGACCAAATGGGATTAAGTCCAGGGATACAAGGATGGTTCAAAAACTGTAAATCAATCTAATCAATCTATTTGATACATCACATTAACAAAAAGAAGGATTAAAAACTATATAATCATCTTAACAGATACAGAAAAAGCATTTGACCAAACATGGTATTCACTCTTGATAAAAACTCTGAACAAAATAGTTACAGAGGTCACACACCTCAATATAATAAAAGCCATATATGACAGACTTATAGCTAACATCACACCCAATGGTGAAATGCTGAAAGCTTTTCCTCTAAGATCAGGAACATGACAAGTATTCTCACTCTCACCACTTTTATTCAACATAGAATTGAGAGGCTTAGTCACAGCAATCAGAAAAGAAAAAGAAATAAAAGGCATCCAAACTGGTAAGGAAGAAGTAAAATAGTCACTATCTACAGATGACATGATACTATATACAGAAAACCCTAAAGACTACACACAAAAAAACTATTAGAACTAATAAATGAATTCAGGAAAAACAGTACATAGAAATCTGGTGTATTTCTATATAAAATTAATTAACATGGAACTTAAGAAAACAATCCCATTTAAATTTAAATTTGCATCAAAAAGAATAAAATACCGAGGTATAAATCTGACCAAGGAGGTGAAAAACCAGTACTTTGAAATCTGTAAGACATTTATGAAGAATTTGAAGAAAATGCAAATAAATGGAAAGCTATGCCATGCTCATGGATAGGAAAAATTAATATTATTAAGTTGGCCATACTACCCAAAGCAATCTACAAACTCCTTATAATTGCTATCAAAATGTCAATGGCATTTTTCACAGAACTAGAGTAAATGATCATAAAATTTGTATGGAACCACAAAAGACCCCACATTACCCAACGCAATCTTGAGTACAAAGAATAAAGCTGGGTGTGTCATGTTCTCTGTTTTCAAACTATACAGCAAAGCTACAATAGTCAAGAAAGTATAATACTGCATAAGAATAGATACATCAATCAATGGAACAGAGTTAAGAGCCCAGAAATAAACCCCTGCTTACATGCTTACATGGCCAGTTAATATATCACAAAGGAGGCAATAGAATACAATGGGGAAAAGAGTGTCTTCTATAAATGCTATTGGGAAACTAGACAGCTACATGAAAAAGAATGGAACTGGGCCACTCTCTTACACCATACACAGAAATAAACTCAAAGTGGATTAAAGATCTCAATGTAAGACCAGAGCCATAATTCCTAAAGAAAAAGAGGATGTAAACTCTTGGACACTGGTCTTAGCAATTTTTTTTTCTGAATACATCTCTCCAGGCAAGAGAAACAAAAGCAAAAATAAACAAGTGGGACTACATCAAACTTAAAATCTTCTGCACAACCAAGGCAACAATCAACAAAGCAAAAAAACAACCTACTGTATGGGAGAATGTATTTGCAAATGATATATCTGAGGAGTGGATAATATCCAAAATGTATAAAGAACTATACAACTCAACACCAGAAAAACAAATAAGCCAATTAAAAAAAGGGCAGAGAACCAGAATAGACAAATTTTCCTCCCAAGGAAGACATACAGATGGCCAGCAGACACATGAAATGACACATCACTGATCATCGGGGAAATAGAAATCAAAACCACAATGAGATATCACCTCACACCCATCACATGGCAAGTATCAAAAAAACAAGAAATCACAAGTTTTGGTGAAGACAAGGAAAAAGGGATTCCTCATACACTGCTGGTGGGATTATAAATTGATGCAGCCACTATAGCACACAGCAGTGTAACAACAGAGATACCATACAACCCAGCAACTCTGTTTCTGGGAATTTACCCAAAAGAACAGAAAATCACTAATTTGAAAAGATAGATGAAATTGATGTGGTACATATATAATATATAATAAAATATTACTCAGCCATAGCAAAGAATGAAATCTTGCCATTTGCTACAACATGGATTCACCTAGAGGGTATTATGCTAAATGAAATGTCAGAGAGAAAGACAAATACCATATGACTTTACTTTCATGTAGAATCTAAAAAAACAACCAAACAACCAAAACAGACTCACAGACACAGAGAACAGATGGATGGTTGCCATAGGAGAGGGAAATTTAAGGGACCTAAAATAGGTGAAGGGGAAAATATTAGAAGGCTGATTTTTGATCTGGGTGATAGTTATGTGAGTGTATCCTCATGTCAAAATTCATTGAACTGTTTGTGTATTTGATTGTATGTACCTCAATTTTAACATTTCAAATAAATAAATAGTAAATAGCTTGCTGAATAGTCTATCAAGTCCTTTCTGCTACACATACAGGAGAATGTGTTGAGTGCATGTATGTGCATGTGTGTGTGTGTGGGGTGATTAAATTCAAGGAAAAAACAGCAGTGACAGGGTTACGTGTTCATGCTAAATCAGAATGTATAGGCTCTAGCAGTTTGTGAGTGAGAATGCCACAGACCTTCAGGCACCCTCTGTCCTAGTCAACCCCAGCCCCACAACAATCTTGCACGGTATGACACTTCCTAATGCATTGGCCAGTTACATCTCCTACCTTTTCCATGGGGAAAAAGCTGTAATAGAAATAAATCACCTCCAGCCATTCCTGACAAAGTAAAATCCACCAAAGGTGTGGATCACTGTAAAGCCTTTATCTAAGTGTTAAACAGCAGTAGTTAGAAAGTATAACGTGAGATTTTCCTTCTCTCACTGTCCTAAGTATTGAACTCCAAATTACCCAGTTAGCACTTGGGGCATGTGCTCTGCATTATGTATTGAGGAGAAATATTGACAATGAGTGCACTTACCCAAACCCACCCCGCGCTCTGAGGTTAAAGTCAGAGAGTATCTGTGATCAATTCCCTCATGGAGCAGTTAAAAAGCCAATGTGTACAAGACTCTTGTCCCCAGATGAGCTTCACAACATGCTTATGAAATGAAAAAATAAAACACTGGACTAATGTATATCAAGTGGCTAGGTACAGAGGGAACCTGATCTGGAAAGGATTTTAACCTCTGATCTGCAGGGTCTCTTTTCTTTTTGCCCTGTGGCTTTTTAGTTAAAAGCTTTGACAGATAAGCACTGAGAGTCATCTTTTTCAACTAAGTAGATAGTTTTGTTTTTCCTTAGGCCTTGTTTTATATTCACAATTCAGGACTCCCATTTATATCATACTATTTCTACATAAGTCCTTATACCCAGTACTTCTTATGGTTACATGGTTGGCATAGAGAAGCAATGGTATAAGATTAAAATTTAGGCCCTTAAGAGAAACTCTGCAAAGGAGCTATGCTCCCCAAACTGTAGTCCTCAGGATAAACATTGGACCATTTCCTGCCTTAAACCATGAGACATTGATGCAGCACATATATTGTGAGCATTGAATTCATGCTCATTGAGTTTTTTCTATAACAGTAATTTCAACTCTCAGTATTTCTAGAAGTGATTCCAGCCTCTAGCTACAGATGTAGTCCTGTTCACTTCTGCTGAGTATTTATTTGCTAAGTGTCACCACTATCCTGGGCTCTGAGTTCAGATTGCCTTGCAAAGTATTTTCTGGTCAGATCTCTTAGAGCATGGTACCAATGAGGTCAAAGGCTGCTGCAGGCGTGACTTGGAACAACAGTGATGAGATCACTTCAAGAGTAAGGTGGGATGATTAGCAGGTCCAAATTCTGTATCCCACTGATAATACAGCCAGGCCAAGGCTAAGCTAGCTTCTGGTTTGGCTTGCTGTAGGATGACATTTTGGATGTTTTCTAAACCTTTTAATTGACAAACTAGTTTCTGGAATTCATTGTAATTTCAATTTTGTGTATTTAACAGTATACTCAAAATTTCAAGTGAGAGAATTCCAACTCGAACTAGCTTAAGAAAACATAATCTTGGCAGTAAAAGTACAAAGACAGATCCAGGATCAACAACAGTTTGCCAAACTCCTCAAATGATCAGTAGTCATCCTGTCTCTGTTTCTGTTTCTTTCTCTCTATCTTTCTCTCCATCCTGCCTTCCATCTCTCAGCTTTGTTTTTCTCTATACTGGTTTAATTTTCAGGCCCATTTTCCCTCCACAGAGAGGGAAAGTTTGTTACATGCAGCCCAAGGAAGCATTGTCACACCTGTAGCGTTCATAAATGACCTGGTGAGGACTGACTCATCAGGCTGGCTCACACAACCACTCCCAAACCAATTGCAGTGGTCAGGATGGAGGTGAGATATTCTAACTGGCCAGTTCTGAGTGAGGTACCTTCTCCTGGCCCCATAAGTGTATGCAGGATTGTTAGAGAAAAGGGCATGATGATGCCTTAAAGAGAAAGATGGTTGACAGACAAAAAGAATATTATATTTCACTTGACTGGGCCATTGTCAATCAATTTATCACTGTCCAGCATTCAGCAGGGTTTTGTATCTCAAATACAAACTATGCCTTGTATTAGTTTTCTCTTATGCAGATGAGCATACAACTTCCATTTTCCTCAGTTCTGCATTAAAGCAGTCTGCTTGTTTTCATATTATGGTGCATGGAAGCTACTAAAGAGATCTTTTATCTAGACTTCCCTGCAGAAATGTCTTAACAGTTGACAATGCTGTTCAAAATAATCTTACTGAGCTAAAAAAGTTTCCAACTGCACAGAGAATGTGTCGTAGTACTGTCTTCCAAGGTTCTTGTGGCTTGCAGCACTGTGGTGTTCCATATGAGCATGCTAATGGATCTATCTGTTAGTGTTCCACTTTACTAGTTATGGGGACAAGGCAGGCTGGGCCTCAACAGAACGCAGTGAAAACCCATCAAAATAACCTTGGCAAGTTTGCTGGGGCAACTAAGTTTATAGAAGAATCATAGTTTTTCCAAATCTCCTACAAGCTTAGTTTGTCTAAACAAGCAGACAAGCTTTAGAAAGTCTCTGAACTTTCTAAAGTTAATTAGCAGAGTGGATTAATCTATCCATTCTTCTGCAATTGGAATTTAGGGGAAAAATAAACTGTAGCCAAAACAATTCTGTTCCATGGGTTTCTGATTGATGATGCCCGATATAAGTTGATAAGGATGCTAACCAAGATTCCCCCAATACTCAATATAGGACACGATTTCCATCAAATAAATGCACAGGACCAAACCAGTCAGATGTTGCTTTGGGATGCTGAATAAAATGAAAAGCACGAGAGGATTATAGATGGCGGCGTGAGAGGTGAGACAGGCGTCCTCCTAAAACCACATATAATATGAAATATAATTAATACAACTAATCCTGAAAGAGAAACAGGAAAGAGGACTGTGCCAAACTGCATACACCTGGAGAAAGGAATAAACCTCACAGAACAGGGTAACATAGTGAAGCCATGGCCCGGCGGGACACAAGCCCTTTCCCCACCCCAGCTCACCAGCAGAAAGAAGAGAAACAGAGCAGGGAGGGAGTGGAGGCCTGGGTCTGCTAAGTACCTAACTCCGGAGATCTGACCTGGGGGCACAAACCTACATTTCAGGTGTTTGCATGGTACTCTCATGATTAGGTGGTTGGAAAGCTTAAACAGGCAGAATACTGGGAGAGAGTGAGATTCCAGCAGTTTGTGGAAAGCAGGGATCTATATCTGGCTGCTCTGGGACAAAAGAAAGACAGGCAGTCTGAAGGACTTCTTAACAGCACGAGGGCTGCTAAAGGGGCAAGGATTGCACAGAGCTTACTGCTCAGGAGAAAGGACAGGTAGACAAAATTACGGGTGCACTCTGCCCAGCAGGTTGGGAACTTTCACGATCTTTAGGAGCTACAGCTCCCTGGCCAGTTACAGAACTCCAAGGACAAACTCCGTGATATACAGCCTACTGAGCCTTTCTCCCAGCCAGCCCCACCTGGCTCTCAAACTGGCAAACCCTACCCTGGTTTTAGGCTAGCCAGAGGGAAGTCCTGTCTACAGCAACTACAAATGCAAAGCACAGAGGTTTATACCTGTGTGTTTGGTCCATTGGTTCTGGCAGTGGAGACAGGCATAGAAGCTGGGAAGCAGGAAACACCTCTTTCCTTCACCCAGACACCAATACTGTGCCCCTGCGACCCCTGACATTGCTTCAGGGGCTGAGTAGCACCAGAGAGTAGAGCTTCTCGGCACTAGAGGGCGCCATATACAAATACAAAATGTCAAAGGAACCTGGTTCAAAGTAAAATTATGAATACAACCCCTGAAAAAGACTCAAATGAAATCAAACTCATGAATCTGCCTGAAAGGGATTTCAAAATAAAAATCATTAACAATCATTAACATGCTCATGGAGGTACAGAAAATACTCAAGAACTCAGGAATGAATTCCGGTCAGAGATCCAATTATTATGGAACACAGTACCAGAAATGAAACATACAATGGAAAGTTTTAAAAGCAGATAAGATATGGTGGAAGAGATGATAAATGAAATAGAAATTAGAGAAGAGGAATACAAAGAAGCTGAGGCACAGAGAGAAAAAAGGATCTCTAAGAATGAAAGAATGTTGAGAGAACTGTGTGACCAATCCAAATGGAACGATATTCGCATTATAGGGGTACCAGAAGAAGAGAGAGAAAAAGGGATAGAAAGTGTCATTGAGGAGGTAATTGCTGAAAACTTCCCAAACCTAGGGGAAGAGATAGCCTCTCAGGCCATGAAGGTGCACAGATCGCCCAACACAAGGGACCCAAGGAAGACAACACCAAGACATATAGTAATTAAAATGGCAAAGATCAAGGATAAGGACAGACTATTAAAAGCAGCCAGAGAGAGAAATAAGATCATATACAAAGGAAAACCCATCAGGCTATCATCAGACTTCTCAGCAGAAACCTTACAGGCCAGAAGGGAGTGGCACGATGTATTCAATGCAATAAAGCAGAAGGGCCTCGAACCAAGAACACTTTATCTCACAAGGTTTTCATTTAAATTTGAAAGAGGGATTAAACAATATTCAAATGAGCAAAAGATAAGAAAATTTACCTGCCACAAACCATCTCTACAGTGTATTTTGGAGGGACTGCTATAGATGGAAGTGTTCCTAAGGCTTAATAGCTGTCACCAGAGGTAATAAAATGACAGTAAAGAAAATAGAAGAGTTAATTACTAAGCAAATGCAAAATTAAATCAGCCATCCACAAAGTCAATCAAGGCATAGACAAAGAGTACAGAATATGATACCTAATATATAAAGAATGGAGGAGGAAGAAAAAGGAGGAGAAAAAGAACCTTTAAACTCTGTTTGTAATAGCATATTAAGTGAGTTAAGTTAAACTCTTAGATAGTAAGGAAGTTAACCTCGAATCTTTGGTAACCACGAATCTAAAGCCTACAATGGCAATAAGTACATACCTATCCATAATCACCCTAAATGTAAATGGTCTGAATGCACCAATCAAAAGACATAGAGTCACTGAATGGATAAAAGAACAAGACCCATCTATATGCTGCCTACAAGAGACTCACTTTAAACCCAAAGACATACACAGACTAAAAGTGAAGGGATGGAAAAAGATATTTCATGCAAACAACAAAGAGAAAAAAGCAGGAGTTGCAGTACTTGTATCAGACAAAATAGACCTAAAAACAAAGAAAGTCACAAGAGACAAGGACATTACATAATGATAAAGGGGTCAGTCCAACAAGAAGATATAACCATTATAAATATCTATGCACGCAACACAGGAGCACCTACATATGGAAACAAATACTAACAGAATTAAAAGGGGAAACAGAATGCAATGCATTCATTCTAGGAGGCTTCAACACTCCACTCACTCCAAAGGACCGATTAACCAGACAGAAAATAAGTAAGGAGACAGAAGCACTGAACAACACATTAGAGCAGATGGACCTAACAGACATCCTCAGAACTCTACAACCAACCAGTTTCTCAGACCACAAAGATATGAAAATGGAAATAAATTATGCAAAGAAAATGAAAAATCCCACAAACACATGGAGGCTTCACAACATGCCCCTAAATAACCAATGGATTAATGACCAAATAAAAACAGCAATCAAGCAATATATGGAGACAAATGACAACAATAATTCAACACCGCAAAATCTGTGGGATGCAGAGAATGTGATAAGAGGAAAGTATATTGCAATACAGGCCTACCTCAGGAAAGAATAATAATCCCATATGAACAGTCTAAACTCACAATGAAAATAGAAAAAAAACAACAAATGAGGCCTGAAGTCAGTAGAAGGAGGGACATAATAAAGATTAAATAAGAAATAAAGACACAAACAATAAAACAATAGAAAGAATCAGTGAAAGCAACAGCTGTTTCTTTGAGAAAATAAACAAAATAAACACGTAGCCAGACTTATCAAGACAAAAAGAGATTCTAAAAACATAAACAGAATAAAAAATGAGAAAGGAAAATCACTGTGGACACCACAGAAATACAAAGAATTATGAGAGAATACTATGAAAAATTATATGCTAACAAACTGGATAACCTAGAAGAAATGGACAACTTTCTAGAAAATACAACCTTCCAAGGCAGACCCAGAAAGAAACAGAATCTGAACAGACCAATTATCAGCAATGAAACTGAATTGATAATCAAAAAACTACCTATGAACAGAACCTTTGGACCAGATGGTTGTTCCACTGAATTTGATCAAACATTTAGTGAAGACCTAATACCCATCCTCCTTAATGATTTCCAAAGAGTAGAAAGGAAATACTTCCAAACTCATTCTGAGTCCAGCATCACTCTAATACCAAAACCAGGCAAAGACACCACAAAAAAAAGAAAATTACAGACCAATATCCATGATGAACATAGATGCAAAAATACTCAGCAAAAATACTCAACAAAGTATTAGCAAACCGAATTCAAAAATACATCAAAAAGATCATCCATCATGTTCACGTAGGATTTATTCCAGGGAAGCAAGGATGGTATAACATTCAAAAATCCATCAACATCACCCACAACATCAACAAAAAGAGGGACTAAAACCATATGATCATCTCCATAGATGCTGAAAAACCATTTGACAAAATTAAACACCCATTCATGGTGAAAATTCTCAACAAAATGGATATAGAGTGCAAGTAACTCAACAAAATAAAGGCCATATATGGCAAACCCAC
Source organism: Smutsia gigantea (assembly GCA_032199065.1). NCBI lineage: Eukaryota > Metazoa > Chordata > Mammalia > Pholidota > Manidae > Smutsia > Smutsia gigantea. The sequence goes on from JAVSCE010013946.1 coordinate 464,507, forward strand.
AGCCAACATTATACTTAACAGTGAGAAGTTGAAAGCTTTTCCTTAAGATTGGGAACAAGACATGGATTCCCACTCTCCCCACTTATATTCAACATAGTACTGGAGGTCCTAGCCATGGCAATCAGACAACACAAAGAAATAAAAGGCATACAGATTGGCAAGGAAGAAGTTAAACTGTCCCTGTTTGCAGATGCCATGATATTGTACATAAAAAACCCTAAACCATCCACTTCAAAGCTACTAGATATTATATTTGAATTCAGCAAAGTTGCAGGATACAAAATTAACATGCAGAAATTTGTGGCATTCCTATATACTAACAATGAACTAGCAGAAAGACAAATCAGGAAAACAATTCCATTCACAATTGCATCAAAAAGAATAAAACACCTAGGAATAAACCTAATCAAGGAAGTGAAAGATCTATACTCTGAAAACTACAAGACACTCACAAGAGAAATTAAAGAAGATACCAATAAATGGAAACACATCCCATACTAATGGATAGGAAGAATTAATATTTTCAAAATGACCATCCTGCCTAAAGCAATCTACTGATTTAATGCAATTCCTATCAAAATATCAACAGCATTCTTCAATGAACTAGAGAAAATCATTCTAAAATTCATATGGAACCACAAAAGACCCCAAATAGCCAAAGCAATCCTGAGAAGGAAGAATAAAGCTAGGGTGATTTTGCTCCCCAACTTCAAGCTCTACTACAAAGTCACAGTAATCAAAACAATTTGGTACTGGAACAAGAAGAGACCCATAGACCAATGGAGCAGACTAGAGAGTCCAGATATAAACCCAACCATATATGGTCAATTAATATATGGTAAAGGAGCCATGGACATACAGTGAGGAAATGACAGCCTCTTCAACAGCTGGTGTTGGCAAAACTAGACAGCTACATGCAAGAGAATGTAACTGGATTATTGTTTAACACCATACACAAAAGTAAACTAGAAATGGATTAAAAACCTGAATGTAAGTCATGAATCCATAAAACTCTTAGAAGACAACATAGGCAAATGTCTCCTGAATATAAGGATGAGCAACTTCTTCCTGAACACTTCTCCTTGAGCAAGGGAAACAAAATAAAAAATGAACACATGGGACTGCATCAAACTAAAAAGCTTCTATACAGCAAAGAAAACCATCAACAGAACAAAAAGGCATCCTACAGTATGGGAGAATATATTTGTAAATGAAATCCCTGACAAGGGGTTAACATCCAAAAATGTATAAAGAACACACATGCCTCAACACCCAAAAAGCAAATAAACCGATTAAAAAATGGGCAGAGGATATGAAGAGACAATTCTCCAAAGAAGAAATTCAGATGGCCAATAGACACATGAAAATATGCTCCACATCACTAATCATCAGGGAAATAAAAATTAAAACCACAGTGAGATATCACCTCACACAAGTAAGGATGGCCAGCATCCAAAAGACTAAGAACAACAAATGCTGGTGAGGAAGTGGAGAAAGGGGAACACTCCTACACTGCTTGTGGGAATGTAGGCTAGTTTAACCCTTGTGGAAAGCAATATGGAGGTTCCTCAAAAAACTAAAAATAGAAATACCACTTGACCCGGGAGTCTCACTCCTTGGGATTTACCCAAAGAATACAACTTCTCAGATTCAAAAAGACATAGGCACCTCTATGTTTATCACTGCACTATTTACAATAGCCAAAATATGGAAGCAACCTAAGTGTCCATCAGTAGATGAATGGATAAAGAAGATGTGGTACATATACACAATGAAATACCATTCAGCCAGGAGAAAGAAACAAATCCTACCATTTGTAACAACATGGATGGAGCTGGAGGATGTTATGCTCAGTGAAATAAGCCAGGTGGAGAAAGACAAGTGCCAAATGATTTCCCTCATTTGTGGAGTATAACAATGAAGCAAAATTGAGGGAACAAAACAGCAGCAGACTCACAGACTCCAAGAGGAGACAAGTGGTTAGCAAAGGGGATGGATGTGGGAAGGCAGGTGGGGAGGAAATGAGATGGGTATTGAGGGGTATTATGTTTAGTACACATGGTGTGGGGGGTCACAGGAAAACAGTGTCGCACAGAGAAGGCAAAGAGTGAATCTGTGGCATCTTACTACACTGATGGACAGTGACTGCATTGGGGTATGGGTGCGGACTTGATAATATGGGTAAAAGTAGTAACCACATTGTTTTTTCATGTGAGACCTGCATAAGAGTGTATATCCATAATACCTTAATAAAAAATTTAAAAAATAAAATAAAATGAAAAGCAAAGTTGTAATATTATATGCCCTTAGCTTTCTTTGGGAAAATTCTGACATATTTTCCTATTTATGAATCAATTTGCTAAGAGATAGTTCAGTTCTCAGAGAGATGAATATCTAAATATTTTGAGACAAGTAGGGTCATGCATGTCTATCCTCCTTATCAGAATCTAACTTCTTTAAATTCAAAAGCTCAAGCTGCTTTCAGTATTATTGCTACCATTCTACACCTATGTAGATGACTGATGAAAGGAAGTGAAGGAATACATCCTAGACCTTTGGGAAATATAGATAGATGGTTTTTCCTGTTGCAAATGTCGATTTTTCCCAAAGCCATCCTCTCCTTTGAATACTAGCTCTTCCTCAAAATTCATCTTCTAAAGCATGTGACTAGCACAGACCGTTATGGCACAAGCACTGTATAGTGACCACAGGGATACTATGGCATTCACCTCTATGGGTGCAGATAGAAAGTATCAAACTCATGGGTAAATGCAGTGAAAAATGAAGAGCACAACTCTGTTTAACTTCAGCAAATGTCCAGAAAGTTAATGTTAGCATGCATCTTTCTCTTCAAACCTGGAAGAAGCATAACTTTTGCCATATTTATGGATGCAACTAAGATCAGCTGCCTACATGAGAATCACAGTTGCTAATTTGCTGTATTTTCACCATTTATAATTCATCCAGACACAACTACTAATTAGCTACTGTTGGTAAACTTAGATGTGTGCACAAGTCAGTGCCTTGCTGATCTGGTTCCTCCTGTTTGCTGATTTCTGTAGTTACAGACATATCAGAAAAAAACATGGATTGGACGGTTTCTGTTCCAAGAAGCTAAATGTTCCTCAATTAGAGTAACTAATTAGGAAAACAAGTTTAACACCAAATGCAGCCATCCATCCTGTTTAAGAGCTGGCATATTTGGGTAAATAGAAATGTTTCACACACATGGGATTATTGGTGATTGAAGTCGCAATGTAAAGAAAATATTGGTGACTGACTAAAGAATATAATACATTTTTAAATTGTTTTATCAAGGTTTTAGTTTTTGGCAGATACTGTGGGTCAACTGTCCCGTTTCCTTTTTCTCTCCATTCCTTGATAAAAAGTCCTTATTTGCTTCAGAGGAGCATTGTACTTAGGTAGAAACATTGTCTTCTCGGTCCCCTTTGCACTAAGAGGTAGCCATAGTACCCTCTTTCTAGTCACTGAAGTGGAAGTGGTTATCTGGTGGAAGTTCTTAGGACAGCTTTTGTTTTACTGATAAAGAGAGTATTTGTGGCTGGCATACCTTCTTTCTGTGTTGAATAGAACCCAGTATCTGGAGTTGAGGCCATCATCCTAAAATCACAAAGGAAAGCTCGAGAATATTGCAGATAATTAGCCCTGGCAAAAGTGAGATATTGAAGTAAGCACAGCCTCCCTTGTCTAGGTTTCTTGATTCATGTGAAAAAGAAACCCTTATTTTAACAGTCACCACAAAATGGGCTTTTGTTACTTGCAGCTGAACACATTAAACTGACACACAGACTTCACTTTCTCTTACAACTTTCAGGTCTCTAATAACCAGGTGAAAAGGTTTAACAGCCAAGACAGTCACAAAACCAGCCTCTGAATTCCATTCAGCTTAAACCCACTACAATCGTGTGAACATCTCAGTTGTAGTTTTCAGGGAGTTTTCTGATATGTATTATATATTTGAAAGTTACTGAATATTAGCAAGATATAAATAACATCTTTTTCTATGTAAAAGAAACTAAGGGTGAGAGGACAAGTGATATTTTAAAGGACACAGAGCTAATAAATGGCTAAGTCAAGAATAAAGCTCAAGTTTTCTGATTCCAGGTTTGGTTTTTCTCTATAACACAGAACACCTGGTCAAGGAGGAATGCCAACGAAATGTAATCCAGACTTGAACTCCAGCAGTGGAAAATTTTGCCTACTCCAAACCTGTAGGTAATATAAGTTGCCTGAAAGATTGACTGAAATAAGAAGGTTGGACTCTAGGTAGTGGGTGCAGCTCTGTGCATCAGTGGTAGGGAACAAACTTCTTCAGTTAGAGCTCTGGAATGTCACTATGAGTCCTGGTGGTTTTATGCTCCCTCTTTTCAGCATAGTGACCTTTGTGTGTGAATTCACTATTCAGTGGAACAGTACAGAAAACTCTACTGACTCTCCATACAGCTTGAGCTGAAAAATATGCTCCGTCTTTCTCATTTTCTTTTCTTTTTGGACATTTCTTCTTGGGGAGGTTAACTACAATCTTGAATTCTGGGAAGCAGTTTAGGGAGCCAGTTTACATGATTGTATAAATAAATCAAATTGAAGTACAGCAAATCATGTTAGAATTTTCTAGTATTTGTGACCCAAATCATCAACAGATATTACAGAACATTTATTTTGAGCAGCAATAAGGTGCTATAGGCTAGGCAATTCTGTCATGCCCAGAGGGTTTTAAAATCATGAATCTTTATTAGAATAACTGCACTTTATCCCAGAGGACAAGTAAGTGATGTCTAAGGATGTTTAGTATGATGTGTCAACCCAAAGGCTCTTCCAAAGACAATTTATTAGAGGTCATGTCATTTATGGCCTTTTCCTTGTTTCTAGTATGCTCACCTCACTCCTAGGCAGGCTTGGTAGCCTTCAGATGCATATAATTTGGAGAATACCCTCTTATTGCAAACTGGCTCTCAGGTACATGCCAGAAATGATAATACCATTAGCTATTTCAGTCAAAACAGTTTCTTCAGTCAGACCTTGTCTAACAACACTTTGTATCTTCCATAAACTTCCCCACACTATCTTGCACAGTACAGGTCTTAAAGGAGAAAGCCTAAGCAGGTAGGAGAAAAAGGTGTGGGATCTAGAAAGGAAGAAACCAAATCAGCTCTAGACTTCAGCTATTTTACAGTTTTGCCTAAGGTTAAGTCAAGCTAAGAAAAAACACAAAGGAAGATCACTGAGCCATTCCAGCCCTGTATTTCGCCTGAGGCAGAGCAAGATATGGTTCTTCCCTTTGTAAGTCAGTGAACTGTGTGTATCTGGCATTGATCTAAAGTCATAACAAAGCTGTCAAGGATGGTGTCTCTCTTGTAGAGTCACATTTCCTTGAATAAAAGAGAGAGAATGCCTGAAGATAGGGTGATGAGAATGAAGACACTGTAGATGCAACACACAGGAAAATATGAAGAAATGTCTGCTGCAGACATTTCTCTATCAATTCATTTAGTGCCACTTCTGGTCTACTTGGTGCTATTCCTATACTAAGAGAGAAAGCAGGTATCTGGAGAAGGAATGCTCCAGAGCATTAGCCAAATCCCAGTGGGAATGCTTAACAGTTTACAGGGTTTATTAAGAATACTCCATGTACTACACAGAAGCACATTAATTACACATTTCTGCTGGTGGTGTCACCCCAAATCTCCATGTCATTTGAAGTGGGCATTAGATCCTTCTTCCATTCCTGTGTGAAACATCTGCATAGTTGTTTATCTGTTAGAGAGGGGCCATGTTGTTTCCTAGAACTCGCTGCATGTCAGTAAAATAAGTCTAAAAGAGAATATACCAGATCATCTGCATCACTTAATGAGTGCTGTGTGAATCTAATTTGGAGCACAATTTGGCTATGAATGTTTAACATGGTAAGAATGAAAGGTATTGTATTAATGACATTTTAATTAATATACAAAATGGATTGATCATTTTATTACCCATGCATGAAACATTATATTATAGATTATTCATAAAAAGTGTCAACCCTCACTTGCATCCCTTACCACTTAATTGGCCTTTAGGTCATTATTCCTGCCCTCCCTCCTCTCCTTACCCCTAATAAATGCCTACTCTTTAGGCTTAGGAATTTATTTTAAAATCATCTTTGAACGCTTAAAGATGCATGGACTTGAGCAAGTATTGTAGCCTCACAGGATTACTGTGAGCATCCAGTAGCACTGGGTGTGTGAAGGCACACATACACCTGAAGGAGTCTTATAAAATATAAGCGTTATGCAAATGTGAGTGGTTATTATGAATGCTAACTTCTGTAAGTCTGTGGTCATTAGGCAACAGGCACTGTGCTGAGTGCTCTGAGCTATTTTATCATTTAACGCAATTCTTACACCAGTCCTGTCAGGTGAGTACTATTATTACTGGAGTTATACAAAAGAGGAAAATGAGACAAAGAGGTCAAGTACCTTGGCTAGTCTGATACAGCTACTCAATAACAAAGAGGTAAAACCTCAAGGTAAACCAATACAATACAGTGAAGGACCAACGATAGATGACATTTTTGGTAGTTGCTTTTTGGGAGTATCACTATCACGGTCACCCTCCAAAAGCATAGTGAGTGGAATTTTACTGAAATAAACTCTTTGCTCTGAGGAAGCTTCAGGAAAACCCATTCTGTGCTGTTTAAGAAATGGAGAGTAGCTGTCTTCTGGTCTCTGTGTAAACCAGGAGTCTGCCAGCGACCAGCACACGCTACCTGGGAGAAAGGGCGTGGTAGGCTGCTGGACCCTAGCTGGTTGGATGGCCATCTATAGCTGGAATTGGTGACACATCTTCCACAACAGCCCAAACCTCCCCCGAGTGATCCAATAATTCCTCACCCAGTGGATCTACAGGTCAGACCTAAAGAGCCTGAGTAAAAGGACAGATTTCCCGAAGACTAAATGGCACAGCTTAGATCACTAACTCACCTTGCCTTACCCCCTCTATACAATCAATGACTTACCCTTTCCCAATGTATATGCTTGTCACAGATTCCAAATAAGCATGAAGTCACAAATGCTGGAAGTCCTCATCTCAGCTACCATGTCTGGTACCTGCTGGCCCTACCAACCTGTCTGACATCAACTCGTACCTATTGTTCAGTTGCCTTTGGTACTTCAGGCTTATTTTTGTTCTTCAAATGCACCAAACTCTTTCTGGCTTTAGGATCTTTGTATCTATATTCTCCATGGTGGGCTCCTCATTATTCAGGCCGCAATTTAGATGACAATTCCTCTGAGATGCCTTCCCTGAATACTCAGTCTAACACTCCTCCTGCACTGCACTTCCTCTGCCCCTCGCTTTCTCACGCATTTCCTTAGCTTTGTTATCTTTATTCACAGAATCTATTACTACCTGAAGCTAACCTGTCCATTCTTCACCAGTGTACTGTTTCTCTTTTCCTTTGAGATATAAGTTTATTGAGAGCAGTATTTCATGGACCACTGTATCACCCACATCTAGTTTCTCTCTAAAACAATGCTTCTGAATTTTAGTGCTCAATCCATACTTGTCAAAGGAAGTAATAAACTGCTTGACACAACTAGTCCAACTTCTAGTGTGGAAAGATCAATAATTTCCCTGAATTACTGTAGTAGGAGATTGTCTGCATGCAATATCACATTATGTGGAGGAGAGTTAAGTGAGGAATTGTACCAAAACCTCTGTGTGATTTTTGCCTACAAAAAGCCTAGAGCCCAACTTTTAGTATCACAGGGTAACAGTGTCCTGCATTAAAGAGAAATTAGCTTTTGAGCACCATCAACAGGCCTATAATCACTCCTTTACTACATCTCAATGTAAAATTTCTGGACTGCAGAGCAAGAAATGAATTCACAACAGAACCTATAGAGGAAAAAAACTGTCTAAGGACTACAGCACTAAAGCCCAATTGAAAGAACTATTCTTAACCACTTTGGAAATAAAAACCTTGAAGGTACTCTAGGATCATGGCATTCTTCTTATATCTAGTAACTGTTCATTGAGGAAGAAAGACTAGGCCTTAGGGTCAGATTCAAGATTCAGTCTTTAGTCTGAAGGAAGAAAGGCATAAACAGAGGAAAATACAGAAAGAATGAAGCTCAGACAGCACTCAAAGGGCTTGAGAAGAAAACTGTGTGGTAACTGAATCAGTCTGAAGAAAGGGTGAAAGAAGAAAGTGAAGTCAAAGAGGGCAGAGAGAAGATAAACACTATTAAGAAGTTATGAACAGAATGAGGAATAAACACTTTTGAATTAACAATGCTTGAGACCTATCTAGTGAGAGATATAAAAAAAATGAAGTTTGCTATTACTAAACATATAAAGTGAAATTGGGGATGACTCCCCTTTCTACACTGTGTTCCTACTGTCTCTGTGATCTCTGTAATAAGGGTGAGTTTGATCTTCATGTAAGAAAGAATCCTGTTAGAATGAAATATATTTAATGTGGCAGTGCCTCAAGATCCTTTCTGGGCTACAATTATGCACCATTTAGAAACATCTTCTCTTTGCAAAATCCAAAGGAAAAATGATATATTCTATAATCTCATTATCTTTGTCAAAGAGCAATCACATTAAAATCACTAGCAGGTCAACCCAAACATATACATGTGCACAGACATACGCCATCACACATTTGCATGTCATATGTACACGTGAAAACTTAGATCAATGCTATAGGGTACTCTATTGATGGTAATCTGAGATGGACGCATGATAATATTTTTGTTTCCTTTTAATTATTATTTTATCTTACAACTTCAAAAGAATTTTTCAAAGAAAAACTTTGTCATCAAACAGGTGAAATGATTCTTTTCGGAAGAGAAGGCATTGCCAGGCCTGTGAACAGTGTACATCACAGATCCAGGCATCAGTTCTTTCTTTTGAAGTATGGGGTATGTGAGTCTTGCTGCTTATCTACCTCTCAAAGGCCATGGGAGAGTACATGACACAATGTCCCTAAAGTTCAGTTAGTGGCTGGCAGCATCACAAATGTGTGGGAATATATAATTTGACCAGTCAGGGTTGTTAACCCTCAACAACCATACAAGATGTAAAGTGAATTCCATTACATGGGGTCCCCTTGCAGACTGAGAAAGCCATCTGGTTGCATACATTGAGTGAAAAATTGGATTTGGAGCTGAAAGAGAAAAGG